>VZRX01007835.1:0-21711 GCA_013398075.1 Notiomystis cincta | reverse complement strand
CCCCCTTCTCTCGAAAAAAAAAAAAAAAAAAAAAAACCCAAAAAAACCCAAACCAAAAAGGCTGCATGAAGCTGCCCAGAGTCCTCTCTGCAGCACAGCCCAGCTCAGACACTGAGCCAGCCCCCAAAATCCCATGCCATTCATAATTTCACCAGTAAGTAAAGACTGAGGAGGGAGCAGAAAGACTGGAGAAAGCAACTCCACTGTCAGTGTCCAAGGCACCCTGATGCCAAGCACTCCCTGCTCTGGGAAGGACGTGTGCCATGGGATTCAAATCCCACAGCCCAGTTTGCTTTGACCTCCAAGCTGGTGCAACTGAAGGAACTGAAGGAAGTCTGGAGAGGCCTCTGTGAACTCTCCTCCACAAATAACCAAGATCTACATAGAAAATAAAGGAAGGACAGAAGAGCTGAGCAAACAAGGGACAGGATGTCAGAACAAAAACTATAAACCCATAAGTTAGGAAAGCCCAAAGCTGAGGGTGTTGAAGCTACTGCTGTAAGAACTCCTGGAAAACCTAGAGAGATTCCTCTCTGCAGCAAGGACACACCTGGAGAGGGAGAGAGGAAAGGAGCAGGAATTACTGACAGGGAAGAGCCACAGGCTGGAACTGCACAGCACTGGAGGCAGAGGGCCCTGGCAAGAGCCCTGTGCCCAGCTCAGGGGTGTCTGTCAGCTTTGCAGGGGCACTGTGGCACCACCAAAGGCAGTGAATGCTGCCCTGGGCATGGGCACATTCACACAGAGCACAGGGAGTGAGCCCAGCTCAGCCCAGCACTGCCATGGCCACCACCAAAGAACTGTCACTGTCCTGCCCCCATTTTCAGGAGTGTGTGCTCACTGGTGCTTTTATCTGAATTTAACCCCAATTCCTCTGTATTTGTATTTATTGTGTGTCACTTTGCTAGGGGGCCACCCACCCCCAGCAGTTACACTGACAGAGGCACTACCCAGCCCTCAGCACAGCTGGAACACGTGTGTGAGCACCGGCACATCTCATGGTGTGCCAGCTTTCTACCAAATAATGTGGAAGAGCACACACTGGGCAAGAATTGTTTTCCAAAAGGAAGAGGTTGAGATCATTAAACATTACCAGGAATCAGTCGTGATTTGCTGAAGGGAATTTCAGCTCTGTGATCTCCAGGTCAGGAGAGCTGCTGCCACTCCTGTCACTGTAGGTGTCCCTGCAGGAGCACAGGATTTGGGGTTAGGGAGCACAAGTGCTTTAAGGACTGATAATTGATGTGGGATCCTGCAGCACAGGGCAAACTTCATCTCCTGTGCTGCAAGGAGCCATTTCAAACTCAAATGTGCAAAAGCAGAAGATAAAAATATCCCTCAAGCCTTGTAGGCATTAAAGTGAGAGTCCCTCACAGATGAAACTCTCCTGGACCATACCTGACCACTGTGATGCTGTGGTGCAGCTCAGCCCACAAAGCCAACACTTTCCTTTTGGCATTGCATTTGCCTGGGTTTGATACAGGCACTGCTAAATCTCCTCTGCATTTGGTCTGGTCTTTGTTTAGTGCCTCTCAGCACTCAGCAACCCCTCAATGTTCTCTGTGAGGAGAACAGGTCAGTACCAAATGGTTGTTGTTTGTTGCACTGTCCCAGGTGCCAAAGAGAACTGCAGGCACTGGGGAACAGCAGCACCATTAAATCCACCCAAAACACCACTTGCTTTGCAAACTGAAACAAAGAAAGCTGAAGAAAAAAATATGAGGCTGCAACCAGCAGGGCCTGTTCTTTAAACCATCAGCAGGAACAAGTTTCTTCTGGACCAAACTGCAAGTGAGACTTGTCTGAGGCATGCAGGGAAAAGCCCATGAGGTCTCCTGTCATGTAAAAGAGCAGGCCCAGCCTCAGTTTCCCCAAAGACCCTGACTGAGAGCACAAGGCTGCAGATCTCCTCTCCCTGAAGGCAGGGCCTCTCTGCAGGACAGCTCTGTGGCCCCACAATCAGCCTCAACACACCAGACAGGAGCTTTCAGAAGAGTGGAAAGAAGGGGTGCTGCAATACCAAGTTATCCCCAGGAGCTCTGTGCCAAGAGGCTGCTCCAGGTTATCCTGCAGGAAGCAGCACTGTCCTGTGACAGCTCTGTCTAAAACCCACCTGGGTGAGAGCCTGCAGCCCTTCTGTAGGTAGTGGGTGAGTCTCCCTGCAGAAGCCAGGAGGAGCCCAAAGTATGGGGGTGATGGCTTGATGGGCCTGGAGAGGAACTCGGGGTGATACTGAACACCAACGAAGAACGGATGCTCTGAGAGAACAAACAAAACATTCACATCAAGGCTCCCAAGCTTGTGGCTGAGCTGCAGGTGGAACCCTGATTATGCTGAAGCCCTGATGACAGGGAAGTATCATTTCCATGCCTGTTGTCCATAAATGGAGAGGGACATGGGATTCTACTTTTACCATTATTTTATGGATGGAATCATTCCGAGTCTGACTGGGTCCCACACAAAAACTGCTCCATCACCCTCCAGACACTTTCCCTTGTCCATCCCACACCCACAAACCAACTCCTTAAGGACTCACCTTCCAGCTCAACCACTTCCATCCGCTCTCCCTCCTCATCCTGTCCCACAAACTTCAGACCTT
The DNA here is from genome assembly GCA_013398075.1 of Notiomystis cincta. Taxonomy (NCBI): domain Eukaryota; kingdom Metazoa; phylum Chordata; class Aves; order Passeriformes; family Notiomystidae; genus Notiomystis; species Notiomystis cincta. The sequence goes on along the minus strand of VZRX01007835.1, from coordinate 19,112 downwards.
GCTCTTCAAAACACTTTTTCAATTCTGGATTAACCTAGAAAACCAGAAGAAAGACAAGCCATGAACTCTTGTGTCTGGATTACACTGGAAGGATCAATACCTACATGAGCATTTTTACCTCAAATCTGTGTCTGTGTCTCTCTTCCAAGAAATCATGATCTCCATACAGCTTCCCTGCACCAGAAGCAAGATGTTCCTTAGAGCAGTGATCACAGCTTCTAACACATTCATTTGATCAGCATCTTTCAGAATCTGCCACTTCTGGAGGGGATCAAACTCCCTGATCCCCAATCCCCACCAGAACAGTCTGTGAACACCTGCCATTCAAGGATGCTTCAGCATTCCCAGGTCTCACTTCCCCATCCCACCACACATGCAAGCCATTCCCAGGAAACATCTGCAGAAGAGGGAAGAAGGGCCTTACTCATGATTGAATTCTTGGTTTGGAAGAGCGTCCTTCTCTTGCCAAGCCTCATTGTCCCACCCATTTGCCCAGGATTATGTTCTGGCATGTCTATGACCTGTGGAAAGAATTCAGAGTGAGGTGGGAATCAGGGAGGAACAACAGTCCCAGGCAGACTCTGACACATTAAAGGAGAAAAATCCCACCAACACTCATGCAATAAAACAAGGAAACCAGCCCAAGGAACGCTGTCTTGACAAGGCAGACCAAGAGAACCAGGTTAGCTGAGTTGTTTTAGTGCTATGGGAGGTTTGTGGATATTCAGGAGACTCTCACATAGGAAATGGCCTCAGTCAAGAGTCTGCACAGACTGCACTCACCAACACTGTGCTGTTTACTGAACTGTGTGTTAAACAAACAAGCAAATGTATGGAAACAGAATCCTCAAATCAGCACTGCTTACTCTTTGATAAATAACATCATAAGCTGTTTTTTCATAACTTCCTCACTTTGAGCAGCATTTTAAATTATAGCAGAAGCCAATCATGATGGTGGACCCTGGACAAGGAACACAGAGCCTTCCACAAACTTCCCAGGAATTCAGGTCTGTCTGTAGCTATCATACAGAGTTTGAATTAAAGCTCATCCAGTCCCACCCCTGCCAAGGGCAGGGACACCTCCCACTGTCCCAGGCTGTTCCCAGCCCCATCCAGCCTGGCCTTGGACACTTCCAGGGATCCAGGGGCAGCCACAGCTTCTCCTGGCAATCATGCCCAGGGATGTGCAGGAAAGTCTAGTAAGGATATCACAAGTAAGTCACCATGAACTCACCACTGGATGAGAAGTTTTGGGGTCAAACTCTGTTGAGTTCGCATCTGCAATGTAACGTTCAGCAGTGAGAAACACATCACAGCAGCTCCAGGACCTGCCTGCCCCAGGGACAGCTGCTTCTCATCCCAGCTGTGCTGAGCTCCCCCAGGCACAGAACACCCCAGGCAGCAGGAACAGGGCTGTCAGCACTGTTTGGTATCAATTTCAAAGGCTGCAGTCTTAGGACAACCCACCCTTGTTCAGGAAAAGCACATTCAACAGCTTCAAATACAGAAATAGAGGCAGGGAGGGGGAAAGGCGCAGAGTGGTCTGAGAAATTCCTTTTTCCCCACCCTCACTACTGGAGAGAATCAAGAGCCAGGCTGGGAACTCAGTTTAGCACTCTCTGAAGGGAGTTCTGGTAACAGGGCCCTGCTCAGTTGAAGCAGTGGGGCTCAGAAGGTAACTCAGCTCACTGAAGGAGCTGCAGCTGCTGGCTGGCTGAAACTGCTGTTTGGGCTTCATTCCCACTGGCTGCAGCAGGAATTTGGGATGCCCAGCACACACAGGCCACCAAGGTGTTTCATTCAGGAGCTGAACCTCATGTTAAGCAAGAGGAAGCTTTCTGTCATGACTTACTTAAGCATGACTTACTCCATTGATTTTTATTTAAATATTTAAATAGGGTAAGGAAATTACTTTGAATTAGCAAAAGAGGTGGGATTTTTATAGGTCTAGGTAAAAAATTAAACCCACCTATGAAAAATTTAAAACCACAGGTATCTAAAAAAATCACAGGTATTACTCAAGCAACCCAAGAAACGACCAAGAGGCAGGAAGGGTTTTGTGCCATTACCTTGCCAACCAAGAACACTGCGAGCAAACTCCACCACTGCCAACTGCATTCCCAAACAGACTCCTGGGGAAGGAAAGGCAGGACAGGGATCAGGTCAGGACAAGGACCTCTGAGCCCATGCTGTAAAGCACACACACCTTCACAGAGTATCCTGAGTCAGGAAAAGCTGGATGAGGCACATCTTTGACAGGGATTTAGGGGTCTGCAGTCCTGACAAGCTTCACTTCCCTCCCTTTCCCATCCCCTCTGCTCACACACCAGTTCAGTCTCTCACCACAGACACTTCACTGAAATGCAGTCAATATTTCTGGGTGCCAAGATCACCACAGCCAGCTCTGAAACATCCCCAGACTGCAATCCCCTCATTACAGATTCCTTGTCAGCACATCCCAGCCAACCCTGGCCACTTCAGAGCTAACCAGGGAGGAGCCTGCATTCCCAGCTCAGCTGAGCACAGATCCCTGCCTTCCTCAGACAACTCCTGCAAAACTGCTCATCCCACACACCAGAGAAAATCAGGGGAGCTCTTGCTGCAGACCAGTCAGGCTGCTCTTCAACCTCCTTTCCTTTGCTTTATTTCTTCTAATGGATGAAACATGTTTCTCACCTAAGAAGGGCTTTTTCTGTTTTCTTGCCCAGGAAATAGCTTGAATTTTGCCTTCTGTCCCTCGAACACCAAATCCACCAGGAACCAGAACTCCACTGTGTGAGGATGAAAAGATTCCATTCAGCATGGCTCCCTCAAACCACACACCCACATATCACCTCCCTCCCACAAAATCTTGGGCTTTCAAGACCTCTCCCCTTGAAAAGGGCTCTGAAGTAGCCACAAGGCAAGGCCTGGCTGCAGCAGTTTCCACATGACTTCACAGGAGCTGTCACATAAAGCAGAATTTACAGGGAATTATTTTATAAATGCCCATTTCACCTTCCCAAAGAGAGATCCCAACTACAGTGCAGGTTACCACACTGAAGTGGTTCATGCTGTGGGACTCACATGCCCTGCACCAAAGATGTTTGCAAACACATCACCCAGCCAGGCCCTGGGTGGAAGGAAGCCTCTGGCTACAGTGTCAGGTTGCCCTAACCCCAGTCTGCAGGAGGTTCTTTCCTCTGATCTCACCCAAATCCTGCCACCCTGAGGGGTAACAGGCCCCACTTGTTCTTGATGTTTTGGGGGCTAATACTTAGCACTCCTCTGCATACAAACACTTTTCCTCCTCTCACACTTTATTTCTAAAAAACTTGTTACCCCATTTACCCCTTCCACTCTCACCCTGACTTTAACAGCCTTCACCAGTACCTTTCCTTTCCCCTGTTTTCCTCTCAGTTTCCACCTGATCATGCAGGTGTGCATATCCTCACCAGCACGATCATTTCCCCCACTGCTGCCTTTCACCACCTCCCTCACTCATTTAACAATTCTCCATTTAACATCTTCTCCTAAATGCCCCTGAGAGGTGTCTGGGGCCTTGTCAGAGTTGTGCTGGTTCAGTGCCTAAGAAAACAGTCTCCAGTGAGACCCTTAATTCCAAAGCTGTCAGCAGCAGCAGGTTTATCACACATCCTCCAAGGAAAGGGCCAGAGCAGAACTTACTCAGCCCCACAGAGCTTCTGCCACGCCTCGTGGTACCGCACGGGCTCCTCCTGCAGAGTGTCTGGCTCCAAGTCAGCAGAGTCAATGTACTGGGAAGAAATCCAAAAAAAGGATGAGGAGATATTGCCACAAGAGTGTACAGGATCTTCTGATTCTCATTAAATTAAGATAGCATCACTCCTCCTGGACAGCTCTGGATTCTTTTCCTAATGGATACTCAAGTTTTTTCTGGGCTGACCTTCCACCTGTCAGCCAAGGAAACTGCTCTCCTCACCACCCTGCTCTTGGTGCACAAAGAGAACCCATGAGTTCTCTGTCCTCCCCTCTCTGCAGCTCTGCTGTGACTACACCAAGTCCCTGGGCCTCAGACTGTAATGGGAAATGTGAGGTGTTAAAGCAGCACAGCAAGGTGGGAGCATGGGGCTGTGCAGACACAAACCACCACACAGAGAGGGAAAAAGTATCACCTTCTCATCAAATAAACATCTTCTTCAAGAGGCACTGAAGAAGAAATAGGACATGGAGAAACACAGGCTGCTGTAATTAAGGGGTGTTATGACAATGGAAATAAACCCTGCAATTTTTCCATCTTCTCATCTCCAGTATTCCAGTATCTCTGAACTTCTGGATGTTCTGGCAGGCTGCCAACCCTTTAAAATCACCATTTTGTCTTCTTTTTTGTTTTGGTTTTTTGGAAGTTACAAAACTTCCAATCAGTTCTTTAACTAGCTACTGTTGCTCAGTTCTTTAGCATTCTCCCTGCACAAGGCTCACAGAGCTCACTCCACTCTGAGCCACTCAGACACAGCCCTGCCAGGGACTACCACAGATCCATGTGCAGGGTTTGCACTTCACCACTCTTACTTGTTTTTCCTAATTTTCACCTCCACTGATTTTGGAAGTTGAAAGGAAACCCCAACCTAGATCAGCACTGTTAAAAAGCAACCACCTATTTCCATGACTCACTGACATCATGAAACTGCTGGATATTTAGAAGTCTATCGAAATGAAAATAAAATTCCTTGCAAAAGGTTCGTTTTAACCTCTTCAGAGCATCCAGCTGTGACCAAGACCCCCAAAAGCACCTGTGCAGCCAAACCAGCATGAAAACGTTAATAAAACCTGAGGCAGGAGCATCATAAAACCTGAGTACCACAAAGTTAACAGCACCAATCCCCAGAAAGAATCACTTGCAACAAGTGTCAGAGAAATAAAATCCATCTACCACTGTCACAGCTCAGCACACAAGGCTGAGCACTGAGTTTCCATCCACTGCACACACCTTGTACAGCTCACAGGATGAGGCTGGTTTGCTCTGAAGCTGGTTTAGCCTGATAACAGCTGTTTAATGCTGTTATAATCCAAACAGCTGTTCTGATGCAAGGACAATTCCAGTGTTCACTGGCTGCATCACTTCTCCCTTCCTGTCTCTGGGGTTGTGAAAATCTGAATTAGGATGGGCAGCACTGTGGGTGGAAGGAGGATGGGGGGAGTTTTTCCCACACACACAGACCCATCCCTACCTTAATGTCAAGTTTGTGGTTGATGGCCAGGGCAGAGTGCTCCAGGGCTTTGATGACAGATGCATAGGAGTCAGAGAACTTGGTGTATTTGCCCACGAGTGCAATGGAACACGTTTCGAGTAGGCGGTCGTACCTACAGAGCACCAGAACACACAGGTTATTGCAGCAGCAACAGGAGAGGGTGGGAATCACTCCCATCCTGCTCAGCCTTTCAAGGAACAAACAGCTGTGCTCTTCTAAGGCTGTCCAACAGAGCTGACGTCTGTGGAAGAGTGACCTTTTATAAAAATCATGATACAGAAACATCAAAGCGAGATCAAAACCAAAACAATGACTGAGGAAAACAGCTGCAGAAAGCCACATATAAATTAACTCATCTCTCCTGATGATGAAAAGCCATTTTGAGCAGATCCAAACTGCCTTTCCAGGAAGCTATATCAGATTCAAAGGCTGCAGTGAAGTCCTAGGAGAGGATCAAAGCACAGCTTGGCGTATGTTTGTACTGCACAGCTTCTTCCCAGGCTGCTGCTGACTGAGTTCATGGCAGCAGCTACAAACACAGAGCATTTCTGGAGTCCTGAGGCTGTGCTGCCCACACTTTCAATGCCCAGCACCCAGCAGCATGGGATCCACACAGCATTCCTGGCTGCAGCCAAGAGTTGGTTTAAAGTTTCTCTCAGAATTGCTCAATACCTTCAGCCCAGCTGGTGGCCAAGGGCTTTCCCCATCAAAAGGAAATGTTACTGACAGGGCTGGATTGTGTCAGGCACAGAAAGAAAGGAAAGCATCTCAATCTTGAAAATTAATTTCTTAAAAGAACAAATGTATTTAAGGCTTCAGTTGACATTCAAGCCCTTTCTGTAGAGATTCTATTCACTATTTCCCCATGAACACTGACTCTATTCCTCACAAGAAAGGAACCCCAGTGTCCAAGGAGTCTCAGAACATGCACCAAACACTTGTATCACTTGCCTGAAAACACAAAGGTATTTTTATTGACACTCCTGACATCTCCATACAGCAACAAAAGGATTTCAACACTTTGTAATGTTACTGAGAGGTTTCTTTATAAAAAGGGAGGGCAGAGTTGTCCAGCTTTTAATTACTTCAAGCTGGGTTTTGCTCAAACAGTACACTTCCAACATAAGATAAGGATCTCACTAAGTTTATCTCACAGGATTTTATGGGGAAAGGCTGAGGGAATTGGGGTGGTTCAGTCTGAAGAAGAAAAAGGGAGACTTCATGGCAGCCTTCCAGTAAAAGGATTTATGAGAAAAATGGGGACAGACTTTTTAGTAGGGTTTGTTGTGCCAGGACAAGGGGTGATGGTTTTTATCTAAAAGAAGGGAGATTTAGGCTAGATATAAGGATGAGATTTTGTACAATGAGAGTAGTGAGGCACTGGCACAGGTTGTCTACAGCAGCTGTGTATTCCCCACCCCTGGTAACATTCAAGGTTTGGATGGGGCTCTGAGCCCCATGAGGAAAAAAAAAAATGAGCATGTAAGAACACTTAAACAGGAATAACAACCAACAGCCAGGAACAGAAACCTGAAGTGTGTTGCAGTGTGGCCAGCTCACCTGTCAGCCATCTCCTTCCACTTCATGAGCATCCTCCTGGGCTGCCTCTCGATGGGAAGGTCCAGCCTGTGCCTGAAGTAGTCCACAACTCCCTGCTCCTCTAACAACAGAGGAACCCGGTAGATAGAGGAGACGTCATGAACACAAATGACCTGTTCATAAAACAAGGGTGTCCTTAAAACACAGGCATCCAGTGCAATGGATGCACAATCATTTTTACTCAGATACTCAGAGTGTTCCTGTCTCTAGCAGAAAACCATATGGCCACCTGAACTTCCAGGCAATAACATGTTAAATAACATATCAGTAGCTTAAAACTGTTTTCCTTATGCTTGAAAAAGCCATTCTTCAGCACTTCCAAGGCATTGCTGCTCCCTGGAGCCCCTTGGGAAGGGCCATAACACAGCAACCCAGCAGCAGGAAAGTCAGCTGCCCAGCACATTTTGTGAGCAGCACACAGCAAAGTTCAAAGAACACTCCAGAGAGACTCCTGTGACACAGAATCCCAAGTGAAGCTACAGTCAAACTGCCACAGGCACAGCTTCCCCCTTCCCACCACTGTCCTTCCTAAGCAGGGCTCCCAGACTGACTGAAAGCCAGGGAGATCTGTGACCCCCATACAGAAATCTGTGACCCCCATACAGAAATCTGTGACCCTCATAGAGCAGCACACTTTGCAGGGTGCCCCTCAGCAAATTTAGGATTGCACAGTTATGAGCAAAGAATTCTTAGGTCAGTGAGGAAAATCTACATCAACAGTTCTAGTTCAGTGAAATGGCCAAGGATGGCTCAGGACAACTGTCACCATCCATTAACAATGAACCTGTACTTTAAGGATCCAAAACACACTGGCACAACTTTTTGGAACCCTCACTTCTACTGACTCAAATGAAAGCAGAGTTCAACTTTGCACCAGTCAAACCCCCTTGGCTGCACATTTTCCTCTTTTACCCTCAGTGCTGTTTGCTTCTCAATCCAAGTGCAACAGCAGTCAGAGCAACAACTGCATAGAACTGCATTAAACTTCCTGGAAAGGGACAAGAGCCAACTTATTTTGAATTCCTGGCCAACAAGAGGTAGATATTTTACTGATGACACAACAAAATTATTGCCAGCAGTGCAGTGCTTGAAATTGCAGGACTCAAGTTTGGTCTTGCTGTAGAGCAGAGTAATAAAAATTACTTGACAGAACTTGGGACTGTGAAGTGAAACTCAGTCTTTCACAAAAAGACAACATTTTTCAAGCTCCAGCTGGATTAGAAAGTGCTAATATTCAGCCTACATACTTTTGACTATTTTCCAAGGTCCACCCCAGACTGTGTTGAGTCTCAGTATAAAAAGAATGATGCCAACATGGAATTTGTGCATATCACAACCTTCAAGTGAAGCAATGCTTCTCCCAAACACCATTTCAACCTCTCTGGACAATCTCTCCTCAAGAAATCTTGGGCAGAAGAATAATATTGTGAAAAGAGCAGTGTGTGAAATACAGTCATATATCCTTTGAACCTAATTCTGGTCAATCCTTTCACCTCTAAAATCTGGAAAATATCATTCTTCTATGTTCACAGAAGGAATGTAGAAGTATAATTAAGGTCAAAACAGTGATTCAGAAATTGGATTGCACAGAATTCTCTAAGCTTACACCAATTATCTTGTATGAAAACCTGGGTGCTGGCACAAAAAAGAATTGGTTTAGCAACAGGACCATGTGTCAGGCAGGTAGGTGAGACAAAGCAGCAAATGAATTATACAGCTACCAAAACACTGAGCTAGAACTGCTGTGCTCAGACAAAACTCCCCTCAGCATCTGACAAACAGCTCCAGTATTTACTGCAAGGAAGCACAGACAGCAATCCTTACCTGTTCTGGTTCAACATGACAGAACATGGAAATCTTTTCTTTTACTGAGGTATCCAGTGGAGTGGAGCACCTGCAAACAATCTAACAGAGCAGCAACATCAGGGTTGTGAGGCAAAGCAGAAATACTCAGGCATTCATAAAACAAACCTTTAAAAAGAGCTGTCTTTGTGCAGTCTCTGTGATTTGAGAAAAAAAAAACCACAACTCAGTTTCTTTTCCTTATTTATCACCACCATATAAGAGCTCTCAACCTGAGCATTCCTTAGACAAGACTGCTGTTGCAACATGCCAGATTTTCACATTAGAGCTGTGCAACACAAGCCTTACCAGGTCTGGTGAGAGCCCGAGCCCTCTGAGCTCACGAACACTGTTCTGGGTGGGTTTGGTCTTCTGCTCCCCCGTCGAGCTTGGCTGGGCAGAGAAGAGCAGGGGTTGGGGCATCACATTATTGATAAGCAGCAATGATTCAGCAGCTCAATCAGGACTCTCAGCCAAATTTGACTCAGCTCTTGGACAATTCACATGAACCTCATGTATCCCCAGGACTAAAAGCAATGACAGGAACCCAAGTTCCAATCTGCCCTCTGGAGTGCAGGAAGGAGAGGGACAGAGAGCCTTTATCCACTGCTCCCTCCAAATACCTAATATTTTGTACTTCTGTTTCTTCTCTGTAAATCACCTGGCCTGGACAGAAGGGGGAAAAGGGAGAAGAGAACAAAGATTGATCTGCACTCCATAATCATCAATTTGCTCTGTCAGATCCAGTTCAGTCTGACACAAAGAATGCTCATGCTGCATTTCTGCAACTCCTAAGCCTTTATTACACATTTATACCCTTTGTAAAGTTCCTGTTCAATTCCTGCAAAATTTTTTAAACACATAAGCATATAATCATTTCTGCCAGAAGTTTATACACACAAAAATACAGCACTTAGAGATACAGCATTTCAGAAACACCTCTTTAAGAAATTTTATATTGAGGAAGCCTCTGACCAGCAATATTTTTTAAGTCCTTACCTGGGGGACCAGGCTGACATGAATGTTACAGAAATTCTCTCTTTTGGCTTTGAACTGGAACTGGCGGAAGGCCTCGATGAAAGGCATGCTCTCGATGTCCCCCACCGTGCCCCCGAGCTGGCAACACACACAGTGGGAGCTAAAGTTACTGCCAAAACAGCACCTGGTGGAGGTGTGCACTGAAGACATGAAAATACACCTAACAACACACAAACATCTCCCCTTTGATTGCCTAAAGGAGCATCAACACCAACAGCTTCCTCCTGAGGGGCAGCTCCAATCTCTGCTATGACCAGGGACAGGAGCCAGGGCAGGGCTGGAGCTGGGCCAGGGCAGGCTCAGGCTGGAGCTCAGGGAAAGGTTCTTCCCCCAGAGGGTGCTGGCACTGCCCAGGCTCCCCAGGGAATGGGCACGGCCCCGAGGCTGCCAGAGCTCCAGGAGCCTTTGGACAGCGCTGCAAGGGGTGCCCAGGGTGGGCTTGTTGGGGGGTCTGGGCAGGGCCAGGGGTTGGACTCAGTGATTCCTGTGGGCCCCTTCCAGCTCAGGGTATTCTGTGATTCTATTCCACACAGATCACCAAGATTTGCCAGCTGTATGCACTATTTCCACAGCCTCCAACCTAGCCCAAGTACTATTCTACCTTCCTCATTTCCCCACAAATCAAAAAGCCACAAGAAAAACAGCTTCCCCTGTGGGCAGCACCTCTTCAGAGACATCAGCTTGACATCTGTTTTCTCTTCAGAGAAAAGACATGGATGTTAAAATTATGATTTATGAACATGAGGTGGCACTGAGAAGCAAAATTTCTGTTAAGTTTTAGGAACTATATAGAGTGGACACCTGCAGGAACAGATACAGGACTACACTTGGAGCCTCCCAGCCCCAATCAGACAGTGCCTCCTTGGTACTTCAGATCTGGGCTTGTGATTCTGGCACAGAAATTGGCACCCAAGCTGCAGGCAGAGTCCAAGTCACCCTGACCTGGGCTCTGTGACGAGTTCCCTCTCCTGTGTTAGCACATCCCAGCAGCCAGCTCAGCAGTGGCAGAGCCTTCACCCTGCTCCATCTCCTTTGGGCAGCAGAATGTTCCACAAACACACTGAAAACTGCCACCACCAACCTGTGCCATGCCCTGCTGCATCTCTGTGCTTGAACTGGTCACTTCCAGGCTGCTTTTACTGCTGAGGAGGAAAGAGAGCTGTTTCCAGAGGGGGATTTACCTCCCCTCCCTCAATCCACCAAGCACGATTAACTCAGGCTGGCATATTAACTTACAAGAGCTAAAAAATTCATTCTGTAGGTAAATTCATAGAATATCCTGAGCTGAAGGGACCCACAGGGATCATCCAGCCCAGCCCAAACCAGGCCCTGCCCAGACCCCCCCAACAACCCCACCCTGGGCACCCCTGGCAGCGCTGTCCAAGCTCTCCTGGAGCTCTGGCAGCCTCGGGGCCGTGCCCATTCCCTGGGGAGCCTGGGCAGTGCCAGCACCCTCTGGGGGAAGAACCTTTCCCTGAGCTCCACCTAAATCTCCCCCTGACACAGCTCCAGCCATTCCCTGGGGTCCTGTGGGGCTGCCCCTCATGAGGTTGCAATTCAAACATTACAGTAAGTGATGTTATCAAGGGGACTTTTTAACCCATTCAATAACACGCAAAGATGAACATTTCTGTAAAGAAATATGCAAAATATGCCTATAGATCAGTTTACTGCATACAAGAAACAAAACTATCTACTTTTTCAAAGTTACAAACCTCAATCACACAAACTTGGGGTTCAATGCCATCTTCATCCACAGGAATCCGTGCCTGCCTCATTACCCATTCCTGTATGGCATCTGTGATGTGGGGAACAACTGGAAAAGAAACCCAGGCAAGGGTTAAAGCCCTCACACACATTTCTCCCTCTTAACTCATTCCAGAGCAAATTACTGACAATCACTAGCCAGTGCTTCCCATATGGCTACAGCAGGAATTTGTGTCTTTAAAGAACTATGCATTTTTGAAGCAATTATTCTTGGCTGTGATTTTCAAGTGCCTTGGCAGGAAATGAAACCCTGCCTCAATTTAAACACATGTAAGCATCATTTCCTTTAAGCTGAAAGATTCAAGCACAGACTGTTCTTTGCTCTAAGCACAGAGTTACTCTGCCCTTAACTGTCTGTAGAAGTCCTAATGTCAAACAGCTGTGGAGAGTGGTTCAAAAGGGAAGGGACTGATCTGATACTCACAAATCATTTGGGTTTTCTACTGACACGAATTAACAAAAGCATTAACCATTTTAACAGCTAACAAACAACTCCCCAAGTGTACTGGTTTGAAGTCTGTTCACATTTATCACTGGCTACATTAGACAGCCAGACCCAAGTCCAGCACAGTCCAAACACAAGCAGAGCCTCAAGTGAAGATGAAAGACAAAAGCATCCAGCCAGGACTTAAATCAGAATGCATTTCTAAGCACCAGGAAAGAAGTTTTGCATCACCTTGGACGGTTTTGCCAAGATAATCTCCCTTCCTCTCCTTGTTAATGACATACTGGTAGATCTTCCCCGTGGTCAGGTTGTTGTCTTTGGTGAGTCGGATATCGAGGAAGCGCTCGTAGTTCCCGAGGTCCAGGTCCACCTCCCCTCCATCATCCAGCACAAACACCTCCCCTGCCACAGAATCAGGCACGAGCACACATTCAGGCACGTGGAAGAACTAAAACCCTTGTATAACCGAGCGGACCGGTGCAGCGGGCACCGAACCCTCCGGGCAGCAGCAAGAACAGAGCCGAGCCGAGCCGAGCCGAGCCGAGCCGAGCCGAGCCGCGCCGCGCTGCACAGCAGCCCCAGCAGCCCGCAGAGCTGGCGGGCTCAGCCGGCCGGGCCCGCGGGCAGGGCCAGGCACAAAGGCTCCTGCAAAGGCCGTGATTCCCGGCAAGCCAAGGCAGCGCCGGGCCGGCGGGCCCGGGACACGCGGGCACTCACCGTGCTCGTACGGGGAGAAGGTGCCGGCGTCGATGTTGATGTAGGGGTCGATCTTGATGGAGGTGACGTGCAGCCCGCAGGACTTGAGGATGGTGCCGATGCTGCTGGCGATGATCCCCTTGCCGATGCCCGAGATCACCCCGCCCGTGACCAGGATGTACTTCATCTGCCCCGCGCCTGGACGCCACAGACAGCGGCACCGCCTCACCGCGGGCCCCGGCAGGGGGACGCGCCCCGGGCGCTGACATTGCNCGGGACCGGTGCCTGAGGGCGGGGCAGGGGCGTGGTCAGACCAGGACAGCCCCGCCCAGTGCCCGCCCCGGCCCCGCCCCGGCCCCCTCAGCGCCTCAGGGAGCGCGGCCGCGGTCGGGGGCAGCAGGTCTGCGGTTCTTGTTCCCACATCCATACCTTCCCTGAACGCTTGCAGGCCTGGAGACTCCACCACTGAGCACTCCATGCCAGGGCTGGGCAATCTTTCAGTGAAGAAATTTCTCACTATTCAACCTGAGCCTGCCCTGGCCCAGCCTGAGGCCGTTCTCTCTCCTCCTGTCCCTGTTCCCTGGGAGCAGAGCTCACTCCCACCTGGCCGCACCTTCCTGTCAGGGAGTTGTGCAGAGCCACAAGTTTCTCCTTGAGACTCCTTTTCTCTAGGCTGAGCCCCTTTCCCAGCTCCCTCAGCTGCTCCTGGGGTGGACTCTGTCATTGTTGGTCTCCTTTCCAGTGTCCGTGTGTCCTGCCAGCACATTTCCCCACAGACGTGGTCCCCTGGGTGTTGATCCCTCTTTGGGCAGAGATGTCTCTGCTTTCCCGTGGGCTGGGGCTGTCCCACCACTGCAGACCCTGCACAGGAGGAAGCACCTGCTCTCAGAATTACCTGGCCATGCTCATTTTTGTTCCTCCGTGAAGGACTCTTCTCACTTTCTGCTGTCCTGCAAGCAGCTCCGAAGGGCTACGAGGAGCTAAGTGGAAAAGAAACCACTTCCAGCACCTTTTGTGCAGAATGAGGCGGGGAGTCTCACAACAGCGGGCAGGGGCTGTGTGTGCTCGGGCTGTCGCTGTCAGTGCTTGATGGCACATCCTGGTGAGGCACAGGGAGGCTGAGCTCTCCCTCAGCTGCGTTCTGACATCTCAGCTTTTCCCATTTCAGGAGTGGGGCACAAGACGCGTGCCTGGGAGCTGAAGGGAAGTCTGTTCTTGGGGAGATGTGTGTAACCTCGATGTGAGCATCAACTTCAGGACACACAAATCCTTTTCTCAGTGCCTCATTAAAGGCTTCAGGGCTTGGACATCCCGTGGTGCTCAGGAGAGAACTGCGCTCAGTGGGAGCTATTGTGAGCATTAAATGGTGTGGAATAACAGTGACCCAGAAAAGTCAGATCACAAATATCTCAAGTTATGCAAAATTATGTCAACTTTTTTGCAGAAGTGGGTGAAGCTGTGTCTGTGGGTGTGTGTTTCACCCTTCATTTTACCCTCAGTATGTTTTGCCCTTGCAGTGCCTTGTTCTCAGCTCTCAGTAAAATACAGACCGAATATTTTCCTTTCAGAAATGTGAAACGAGATGAAATGGATCTGCTCTGTTTATTTAACAGGATTTGATTCACAGCAAAACAAATTAACTGGAAAGCATTGCTGGGAGGACTGGCATAGCTCTGGGGAATGTTAATGTGTTGCTGGGATTATGCAAGGAATGAATAGACTGGAATCCTCAAACACTCACTTGAACTTCCTTGTAGTTTAGGGGCCTATTTGTACAGGAAAAGCTTCTTGTGATGTTACAGGTATATAATATTATCGACAGTGATGGTAATAAATTATATAATATGTATAATATATACATGCCCTTATTCAGTCAGGACATTCACAGGCTCCTCTCAGCATGGTCCCTCCTGAAAGTGACAGTATCACCTGCTGCAGCAAGATTTTGAGCCTGAGATACCAGTTTCAGGCAGTGACCTTTTCCTCTGTAACTGGTGAAAGATGTGGCCCTGCACTGGAGTGTTCCTGACAGTGACAGAGCATCCAGGAGCTTGCAGACCCGTGGCAGCTGTGCAGGCTGGCTGCCACCCCACCACTGGGCAGCCCTGCAGAGAAAACACTTTGTCTTTGTTGTTATCAGTGGTGCTTATCACCACAGGTGTCTGATATTTACATTTAGCACCTGCCTGCCTCATGTCCTGTTGGGTGGGTGTCAGCTCCTGCTCTTCTGACTGATGCCTACTCCAAAGGGCCTGCACATGCCCCAGAAGGCAGCAGAGTGGGTGAGGACATCCCTGCCACCACCCCCATCCAGCCTGACCACCCCTTGTTAGCAGCAGAGGGCTTTGCAGGACAAGTCTGGTGTCACCAAGGTCATACTGAACACTTGGAATCACAGAATCCCAGAATGGTTTGGGTGGGCAGGGACCTCAAAGATCATTTCACTCCACCCCCTGCCACAGGCAGGGACACCTTCCACTGTCCCAGGTTACTCCAAGCCCTGTCCAGCCTGGCCTTGAACACCTCCAGGTACAGCATCTCATGTGCTGCTGAAGTGCCCTGGGCATTTCTGCCTCTGAGTGCCTGTGAAAAGGATCTTGGCTGATTTTTAAGTACAGAATATTGCAGACAGCTAAAAATCAAGGCATGAGGGTGATTGTCATCTGCCCTGCTTCAGACTCACCCTCAGTTCTTACTCTGTGACTGCTGACATGGAGATGAAACAGTTCCTGCTGTGATCCAAATGCTTTCTGGAAGGCTTCTTCAGTGGTTTGGGGTGGAAGCTCTTTCTTAGCAATGCAGGTGTGTGCTACCCGAGGTAGGATGCTGGACTTCCTTTCATAGAGGTGAGTGTAAAAATCCCCATTTTTAGTTTCTCCTAACCAGCTCCCATCAGCACATGGGTCAAAGCCAGGATCCAGTGCCAGCCAGGCCTTGGAGCACACTGAGGAAGCTGTTTTACACTTCCTTCTACTGTGTGCTGATTTCTGGGTTTCACCTTGTGATTAATATGAACTTCACAGGGGTGGTGAAGTGTCAAGCACTGTCCAGTCCCACCTCCACACAGCACGATGCTCCCTGTGAGCCTTCTGTATGGCTCCTTGAGCTCTCCACTTGGAGATTGATCAGGGTTTGTGTAAACTGTTCCAATCCTTTTACCAGTCTACACCTGTGCTGTGAACTTGAGCACATTTTCATCTAAGTGCAAACATCTGTTACCCTGAGCAACCAAAGGGTCTGGGCAGATCTTGAATAAGATACAAAATAATGTAGGAACAAGAGCTGTTACCACATGTGCAGTGCTCTGGAGCACAAATCTGTTGGATGAGTGACAGGATGAGGGGAAATGGCCTCAAGTTCTGCCAGAGGAGGTTCAGGTTGGATATTAAGGAAAATTTCTTCACTGAAAGAGTGGTGAAGCATTGGCACAGGATGCCCAGGGCAGTGGTGGAGTCACTGTCCCTGGAAGTGTTCAAAAAATGGATAACCGTGCCACTCCATGGTATGGTCTGCGAGCATGGTGGGATTCAGGCAGAGGTTGTGCTTGATGAGCTTGGGGGTGGTTTCCAGCTTCAATTGTTCAGCGGTTCTGTGTCCTGTGGGAGCCGCTGTTGCCTTCTCGCCTTGAGCACTGTGTCCTCTCCGAGATCTCCACTAGATGGTGGAATGGACCAGTAAAAGAGTTCGTGCAGTAACAAAGGGAGGCGCTCAGGCTGTGGTGACACCCGTGGGGACCTCAGAGCTGCTCGCAGGGCCAGATCCTGGAGCCCCACACGTGCCCTGCGGGTTAGGGGGCATTTGGCAGCACCCCTCTGCCTCAGTCTGCAGTGCCTTCCCAAACCCACTGGGGCTGAAGAATTGTGATCCTCCCTCATAGGTCTGGATTCCTTCAGGCAGGGAGGGTTTCACCTTCAGGCCTCTTCCTCTGTACTTCTTTTTTCTGTGGAGAAGAGCTGCCTTTTTCCTAGGAGGCAAGGAGTGAACCCACTGATGTGCTGCAGAGCTCATCCATGCTAGGAAGGGAATGTTTTGGACTGTGCATGAGAATGGCACAGCACGTCACCAAAGAGGGGGAGTGGGAAGAAAAAGTTCTGCAGGTGCAGAAGATGTGTGAAATGGGGATTAAAGCTCTCAAGTCTGTGTGATGGAGCCAGTGCCAGCCTTGGACAGAGTGCTGAACTCAGACCAGCTTTCAGTCCTCAGCCCTGAGAGGTCATGTCAGTTCTGTGCCTCAGTTTCTCCTGTGTAAGATGGAGCCAAGGAGTCCAACATTTTAGGGACAGTCTTTTGTTATCTACAATGCAATGGGCATCAGAGCTCTCTGTTTTCATTACTGACTCTGCTGGTGACTTGTGGGATTGTGTCCTCTGTACCTGGAGTCACAGGGAGGTGAGGCTTTAGCTCCACTCATGGCACTGTCCAGAGTGGGGGCTGAGCCTGCACTGTCCTGCTTCCCTCATTTCACTTAGAGCTGCATGTCCTGCACACAGCAAGGGGAGACCTGCCAGAGCCAGCTGCTGCTGAAGGGGAGGTGGGTGCTGGTTGAGCTGCTGGCACTCCTTGGCCAGCCTGGCGAGGGTGCAGGCTGCAGGCCTTCATGTCTGCACAAAGACTCGTGCAGATTTGATGAGTGGAGAAGCTGTAGAAACAGAATGAGATGTTTCCCTTTAAAAAATGAAGTTTCCTTCTCTGAGGGGACTGTGCTGGTGGCATTTTGCTCTCAGGGAGATAACCTGGTTTAGGGGAAGTGTCCCTGCCTGTGAGGGTTGGAACAAGATGACCTTTAAAGTTCCTTCCAACCCAAACCATCCTGTGACTCTGTGATTCCCTGACACCTTTTTTCTGAGGAGAGAAACCATCCAGACCTCTGAAGCCTAAGGAGTGTCCCCAGCTCCTCCAGCACTCTGTGGGGGTGCATTTCCAGCTTGTGCATTCTGGAGAGGCCAGGCCAGCTGCCACGCAGCGTGGTACCAAGACATGCAAGGACAAGAGGCAGCATTATCAAGAGCTGCTTCTCTACCTGCATGACTGAGCAAAATTTAATTACCTCTGCTCCCAGGAGAGCTGCCTGGCCCTGGTACCTGAACCATGAGATTTAGGTTTCTAACGATTTGCAGTGCTGTGGCAGGTCTGTGAGCCCTCCAGCCTCTAAGGTGCCTCCAGTGGAGAGCAGGGAAAGCTGGGACAAGCACTTTGTGGTGAGTCATCCAAGAGAAAGAATGGTGTAGGGAAAAGAGATGTGCCACCCACAGGAAGCATGCTGCTTGGGTTTTGCCTTCAATCATCTGCCTTTAATGTTTTAGCCTGTCAGATTTCCATAGGTCCATTTTCACCTCCCTCTTTGATGCTGTGAGCTTCACTGTCTGTGGCATTTCTCAGGTGCCCAAATCTTCATTCATTGACTGTTGTGTTTTCAAGTCTTAAATTTTATCTGCTGTCAAGTAACATCTTCTGTTCCTATTGGCCAAGGAGAATAATTGTTCCCTTTCTTTCTTGCAGCAACAAGGAATCATCATAAAATTATCTCACAGAGCTGCTGTTCAGTCATGGTTGTGGTAATGAACCAAGTGTTCAAGAAAAGGCTTGGTCCAGAGAGCTGAAAGGACAAGGTGAGAGATCTGCAGGAACATTTGTTGAGATGACTTCACCCTGGGATGTCAGGGTTGCCTGTAGGTTCTGCCAACAAACCCAAGCCATCCCTGCCACCTGCGACCTTGCCAGTCACACGTGTCTTGCTGTTGTGATGAAGTGCAGGACAGGTTGCCTGTCTGGGCATTTGGTAAATGGGCAGAACTGCTGTGATGGCACCTGCATGGAGGCAAGAATGTCACTGCGAGGCACAGAACAGGGTCTCAGTGCTTTGATAAATAATGCAGTCACCCAGGGAGGGTCAAGTTCAGCAGACCTGAAGAGCTCTGCAGGCCAGGAACACTCAGCAAAGCACTGAGGTGCCAAGAGGCAAAACAGGTTTTGGCCTCACTATTTGCCACGTACAGTGCACAAACAGAGTGTGGCTGAGGTTTACTTTAATGCCAGCCAGGTGTGCCAGGCCCAGGGCAGGAGATGAGGCTCTGCACAGACACATGGGGAGAGGTTCCATCTCTCCCAGACACTTCATATCCTCAGCAGAAAAGTCAGGGAAAAGAAGAAATGTGATTCTCTATAATATTTTTCCTTGAATTAAAATACACACCAGGGTCACTGTTCCCCAGCACCCTTTTGGCTTCTCAACACATCTCAACCTTGATCCAAGAGGGACATTTTCAGGTACTGTATGACAAAGTCCAGGACAGAGCTGAGCCCTCTCCCCACACAGGGACTGTGAACCACCTGGCCAAGACCAGGTTATCACACAAGAGGCCACCATGGCCAGAAAATCAGGTGGGACCATCCAGAGGAGACTTGTGTCTCACAGCAAACCACTGTGAGGGAGCAGCAGAATCCCAGAGGAGCTCTGGGGATGTGAAGCCATTCCTGTCCCTAATCCAGGATGCTTTTGTGGACGTGTCCTAAAA
>VZRX01007834.1:0-36573 GCA_013398075.1 Notiomystis cincta | reverse complement strand
CCCGCCGCCGCCTCCAAGTGGGTGCGGCTGAACGTGGGCGGCACGTACTTCGTGAGCACCCGGCAGACGCTGTGCCGGGAGCCCAAGTCCTTCCTGTGCCGGCTCTGCTGCCAGGACGGGCCCGAGCTCGGCTCCGACAAGGTGAGGCCGTGGCGGGGCCGGCTCCCCCCGCTCCCCGGGACAGCCGTTCCCTGAGCCGCCGGGGCCTGTCCCTGTCCCTGTCCTGTCCCTGTCCCACGGGCGGGCGAATCCTGCCTGCCGCTGTCCCCGGGCCCTTCTCCCCCGGCCCTGCGGCTCTCACTCTGACACGTCCTCGGCTTGTCCCTCGTGTCCCGCCGCGAGGGAGGTGGTGGCGCCCCCAGGAACGGGACTCGGGGTTCGCCCTCGCGCCTGTGACCCCCAGGTGCCGCAGGTTCTGGTGCCTCCACTCCTTCCGAGCACACCTTCCCGCAGTGGTTTCGGCACAGAAACACGAGTGTTACAGTTTCTCACCCTGAGCGTGTTTGTTGTTGTTCTGGGTTGTTAATATATTCCATTTCACTCTCAAAAAAGATCATGGTGAGCATTCCTTGCACAGCTGGACAGCTTTGAAGTCACTGCAGTTTATTGTAAGGATTTGCAAACAATTATTCTTGCAGTTGCAGATTTTCCATAGGATCAGTTGTACAAGGTGCTGTGAATATGTTGTGAGTGGGTCAGCCAGAATTGGGTCTCTTGCTGCTCCATTCAGAATTTAATCACAAGATAAATTCTGGTTGTGATTGAAATATCAGTCAGCAGCATCAGTGAGGAGAGGAGATATTTCAGAGTGGGTTTGCACAGTTTGTTATTGTTTTAGAGTAGAGTGGCAGACAAAGAATGCTTTAAAGTCATTAAGAGAGGGATATGAGAGCTCTGCAGAGGGTTTGTCAGTGCTTCAGAGCTGCTCAGAAGATGCTTTTGGCTGTGAATTGTTGGTTATTTAATGCCAGTAGTTGTTGTATTGCTGGGCATGTGGCTGGAGCATTGCAGTGTGTGTTTGCAGCAGTGGAAAAGGGGAAAAAAAAGAACTATTTGGGCTGTCAGGTGCCCTTGGCTAGAACTGGAAATCCCATTTTCCTCCAGATCCTCCTAGTTAAAGTAGTCTGGAGAACATGCTCCAGGGCCAGGTTTTGGTTGTTGTTGCAGTGAGAAACCCTTCCTAAGCCCAGCTTTTTCCTCCAGGTCCATAAACTGTGTGTCCAAGTGCTTCATGTAAGGCACCTGCCAACCTCACTGGGCTGGAATGTTCATAGATCAGATACTGAAAAAGAAACGTGGTTTAAATGTAGCATCATTTGTACACCTCCCATGGGCAGATGAGCCCAGGTTCTCAAAGAGAAGCAGTTTATTGTGCTGGATTGAAAGTGCCTGTTCCTGGTGCCACTGAGCTGTCCCTGCTTTGTTGTCAGGATGAGACAGGGGCCTATCTCATCGACAGAGACCCCACGTACTTCGGACCCATTCTGAACTACCTCCGGCACGGGAAGCTCATCATAAACAAGGAGCTGGCAGAGGAAGGTAAGAGAGAAACAGCAGGAGGGCTGAAAGTGCTGTGGGATAGCACATGCAGGAGCCCTCCCCAGAGCCTGGTGTGAGGCTGTGAGCAAGTTTCCCAGGAGTAATTAGTACAATGAAAGCAGGAGCTGCAGCTCACCCTGTCACTGTTCTGCTGAGCCCAACGCTTGTTACAGCCCATCTGCCCCTCACACACCATGATCCTCCCCACACAGGGGAGAGAAGGCTTTCCCTTGATGGGGCTGGGTGAAGAAATAGACATTGAACTGTAAGATTTCTGATAAGCCCAGGCAAAGGGGAATGATCTTCCTTAAAGATTCTCTTAAGTCACAAAAGGAGGTGACAGCTAGTCAGGTGTTTTCTCCCAGCCTGGGAGCAGGAGGTAGGTGGCTCATTTGGGCTGGATTTGGAGTCAGGAGCAGGTGTTGCATCCTCATGGCAGCATCATCTTCATTCCAGCCTGTGCAAAGAAACAGAATTTGCTCTTTGTGTTCCTCTTCAGGGGTGCTGGAAGAGGCTGAGTTTTACAACATCGCGTCCCTCGTGCGGCTGGTGAAGGAGCGGATACGGGACAACGAGAACAGAACCTCTCAAGTAATGCTCCTCTGGGTTATGGAGTCAGCTCTGGGGCACAGGAGGACCAGCATGGCTGCAGAGCCTTGCAGTAGCACTTCTTTGTTCAGCACTAACAGGGGAATAAATGCTGTTAGGTGGATACAGGGCATGGCTAGGACAGGGTCTCCAGTGTGGCTTTATAAAGCACAGAGCACGGAGTCATCTCAGCACTCTGGGGAAAGGCAAGGGGCACTCACAGGGGAGGGGCCAGGAGCAGAAATGGGTGATTATAAAGCAAATCATACTTCTTTGGTAAAGAACAGCTCAACCTCTTCCTTCTCTAAATCATTTCTTCCTTTTGTCTCTCTGAGGCATTTTCCCTCTTGAAGCTCAGCTGATACTAGCACACCCAGTAGATTCAATTCCAGAAACGTTTTCAAAAAGCAGCAAATGGCATTGAAAGCTAAAGAAATTTTGCTTTCACTGTAGCTTAGACACCCAGAAAGCTTTTAAGAGAAGAGTGCCAAGCATATGGTTCTGTTTTGGAATCAGTGGGATGAAAAAGCCCTTAGAAAGCCTAGGGGCCCTGACCTCATAAGACAAGAGCAGGAGTGGCTTTTTAATTTTCTACAGTGATACTAGTACAGCAATTACTAAACTACTGTAACTGTTCTCTGTGCTCCAGGGACCTGTGAAACACGTGTACAGAGTGCTGCAGTGCCAAGAGGAAGAGCTCACACAGATGGTGTCCACTATGTCTGATGGATGGAAGTTTGAACAGGTACCATTGCCAAAGCATGGCAGAATTCCTTTGAAAGCTGAATGTGGAGTAAGCAGAGTTGCCTGTTGAGTTGCACTTTACACTGCTCTGCTCTTCTGAATAAGCAGCCTGACCTGAGCAGCATTCCATTTGTGTCCAGTTACTGACAGGGGAGTCACTCAAGCTGCCAAAGAGATTTCATATTCTCTCAGGACTTCTTGTCTCCTTGTCAAATCCCAGAGCAGTTTCTCCCTTCTGCATTTCATACCATACACTAGGTCACAGTATAACAGTTCTATCCAGGAAATTACCAGAGCCATGAAAAAACACAGCACAACTTTCTTGGAACCTTAAAGCCACAACTGCTGCATTTGCTAAAGAGGCACTGGGTGACATGAGACCTTTCTGCAGATGCAGCTGGTTCCAGGGCTGGGTGTCACTGCAGTTGCATATGGCATTAGTTCCAGTTTTGGTTTCTGGAATCAAACACAGTTCTCTTATTTCTGAGGAGGGAGAACTGGAGCCAGCTGGCCTGTGTTATGTTACATTAAGAAACTGCAGAATAGGCTCTGTGGATTACAGCAGTGTCCTCCCAGCTAGTCCAGCTTGAGTACAAGTGGATGCTGTGGGAAATGTGCTGACACCAAGTGAGGCAGGGGATTAGGAACAACTTCAGTTGTTCCTATGGATCTGTTCTGTGATGCCTGAAAATCATCTCAGAGTGGAGGGGTGGCCAAAAACTTGCCCCTGTGAGGAAACAGTGAAATCTTGTGACCAAGAATCACTCACTGCTCCATGGAAATGCAGTTCTCTAACACCCAGGTTTTGCTGTCCAACAATTTACAGAATCTGCCTTTCACACATCCTTATCTACACCCCCAAAGCCTTGAGGCTTTGCCTTTCATGGGAACCTGCACCCTTAGATCTTTCCTAATCTTCCTTTTTCAAATCTGTAAGTATGGAGCTGGCTCTTCTAAAATCCTTTAGGACATGGAAGTTAAGGTGCACACTGCACATTAAACTTTCCTGGAGACACACAGTTGGCAAGAGTCACAATGCTTTCTTCAGACTACTTGGATTTATTTTCTGGAAAGTAGAACTGAGTTGTAAATGACAAATTAGCTCTGCACTCCAGGATGTCCTTTTAATGTAATAATGATGAATGAGACAGATGGGATTTCTTGGATTGAGTCCAGACCCCCTCAACACAACAGTAATAAAATATAATCCAGTTTACACAGATACCAGACTCCAACTTGGCAGCATCCACATTAAGGACAGTGTCTGTTTGCCACATGTCCCCAGTTAATCCAACATCTGCCTGGGGTAAAGAATTCCCATTTCCACATCAGTCTCAAGGCAAGTTGAGAGCTGAGTTCAGCAAGGACCAGGCAATTTGCAATGCCTGCCCACGCCTGAGTGAACTGGATATTATATATTGCACAATCTGTTTTCCCTTTTTCCACCCTCAGAAACTGGGCAGTGTTCTGCTTGTGTTCAGCATTAGCTTAAAGCTGGAATTCCTTCCCGGGGCTCCAGGTGCCACTAGAGGGCTGTGGAGCTCTGCTGTGTCCCTGCCTTACAGACACACACAGGAGGCTGCAGGGGACACTTCATCCAGAACACATCTCCTGGGACAGCCCTGTCTCACAGCAGCTGTAGGGATAAAGCCAAGACATATTGATAGTTACCCTGGTTATCTCCTGTTGCACAGCTGATCAGCATTGGATCTTCCTATAACTATGGAAATGAAGACCAGGCAGAATTCCTCTGTGTTGTGTCCAGGGAGCTCAACAATTCTACCAATGGCATTGTCAAGGAGCCAAGTGAGAAGGCCAAGGTAAGGCACCTGCTCAGATGTATCAATTTGAATTCTCCTAGGAAAGAAAAACCTTTCCTGCACTAAGCTGCAGCAGCAGTTCTGTGGATCAGCCTTCCCATTGCCTTCTCTATCATCCCCTCTTGGAAGAGTTCATGATTTACTGTAGGACAAGAGCTAAGGCTCTTTGTGCACTTCAAATTAAGACCAAAATACTGAAGAAAAGAGTAACTTAAAGAAGGAGAACAGAGTAGCACAGACCTTTGAGATTAGTCAGGTTTTGTGGTTGAAGGATGTTGCAGAGAAAAACAAGATTTTTGTTCTCTTTGAACCCTCCCCATCCCTGGAAGTGTTCAAGGCCAGGTATGATGGGGCTCTGAGCAGCCTGGTCTAGTGGAAGCTGTCCTTGACCATGGCAGAGGGGTGGAACAAGATAAGCTTTAAGTTCCCTTCCAAACCAAACCATTCTAGGAATCCACTTTTTTTTTTCCCCCAGAAGAGAAACAAAAGGCAACATCCTTACCTCCTGGCAAGCAGCTGAGCAGGATTTCTAGAGGAGGAGCTCGCTCACCCTTAACCAGCCTGTCAGTTGTTGTGGTGGCATAAAAGGCCACAAGCTGCTCTTCTGTTAGTCTGTGTTTCCTTTCTCTGCAAAAAACAAGGACTCTGAAGAGGAACTTTTGCATTTAAACTTGTCTGAGATTTTCATAGAAGGTCTCTTCTGTTTCAGATTCTTCAGGAGCGAGGATCCCGGATGTGATTCAAGTGTCCACTCCATCAAACTCCCGGATGTCACAGGGCAGTCCAGCTGGGCAGAGCTTCTCTCCACAGAGCAACCCAGCCCTTGTACAATAACCAAGCTAATGCAAAGCAAAGCCAAGCCTGTCCTGCCAATGGCAAATAATTCTGGTCATAACCAAAGGCTTTTCTCTTACCCTGGAAACCAAGGAAGGAAAAGACTCTTCCAGTTGGATAGTCCTTTCCACAAGTATTTGTTTCATTTTCTTGGCCAGCGCTGTATTGAATTTTTCCGACAATGGCTGGGCCACATTCCCAGTCGGAGCCTTTATGAAGGTTGCTCAGGTCCTCAGGCCGTTGTAATCAATCCCACCTTCCACAGGCTGCTGTGGGTGGGAAGGTCCATATTTGAGCTGTGCCATTTCTTGCACCCAGGTCTGCCACGAGAAAAGTGCAGGGACCTTGCAGTGCTCCCCTTTCTCCCCCAAATCCGAAGAACAGGGCTTTAAAAGGAGGAACGAAACAACCACTCCTGAAAAACCCACACAAACTTTTCCATCCTTGCTTTGTATTTGTTCCTTGTTCAATTCCTAAGAGCTGAGTTTAGATCTGAGGGCAGGGGAGTTGTGTGTCCATCTGACACAGGTCTCACTGGTAACACTATTACACGTGGGCTCCTGGTATTTTCCAAAGCCCATTACTTTGCATGCATAAACAAAGAGGCCTATGTTCACCCAAAATAGTGATAGAGTGATAGTCCTGTCCTTTACACTTCTCCACAGAGGAAGAATGGTGACATCTTCCCCTCCAGTACCCTGCCATGACCATATCTTAGCCTGGTGCAAAGTCATAAGGTTTAGGGACTTGCTGCTGCCAAGTTCAGCTTTGCCTTGTTTGTTGCCAGCAGTGTGGGCTCTGTCTCCTCCCCTCTCACCAGGGAGGGTTTCAGGCAGAATTTCTTTTGTACTGTACCAAGCAGGTAGGTTTGTCTGACCCCACGAGATCCTTTGCAGAGGAGATCCCCTATTTACATGCAGTGATTTACCTGCAGCCCTCTCATGTCCCCACCTTCAAGAGATCACCTCAAATTACAGAGGGACATCACAGAGCTGGGGTGGGGGGGTTTGGTGAAAAGTTGCCAAACTATTGTAATGTTTCTTGTCCAAAGTGATGTGTCGACTTTTGTGACTTTTTTTTCCTTTTTTTTTCTTTTTTTCTTTTTTTTGGAATGCCTTGGATGGATGTGCAAAATGTTCGTTTGTGCCTCTCTTGAATTTTAATCTTAGCCAACTGCAGTCACTGGTTACCCTCTGTTACTCTGTGCCACCCCTAACCAAGGGCATGTCCCTCCTAGTCTGGTAAATGGAATTTCGTAGAAATTTGCTGCATGTTTTTCCCCTTTTATCCTGGCTTTGTTCTTTGTAGCCCAAGTGTCCTGGCACTTGGGTCATTTTCATTCAAGTCCCAAACTGACATTACAGCAAAGCTTCAGAGATGCTGGAATTCAGACACTGACAAGCTCAGAGCAGATGTTTCTCAATAAGCTACCAGAAAATTTCCTCATTTGGACTGAGGGGTTGGGCTCCTTTCTGGAGGGCTTCAGTTACCCATGTTCTCCTGAAAGTTTTGACACAGAATTAGGCAGGTTTCCCATCTTAACCACTTTTTGCTGATAGGGTCCCACCAACAGTTCAGCGACCAAGACGTGCAGCAGAGACTCTGAGGGGCGTTGCTGTGCTCTGCCTCTCTCCAGTCCCTCTGCACATCCTCTTGCCTGTCCTCTCCATCCTGCTTTGCCACTGTACCTCCTCTGGTGGAGCCTTTGCCTCATTCTCAAGACAGACTGGTTAATTGTCTGTGCTAGATTAGTCCTGGTAACAACAGACTGTGCCAAATGTCTTTGAATTCACATTGTGTCAGTGACAGGCTGTTGAATCACAGCTGGCTTTCCATCACACTGAAAAACCCAGCTTTGCTTCCCTCCCTCTGCCCTGTTTATAAGGTGGTGAGCTGGTGTTGGTGTGATCAGACCACACACCTTGGCTGGGCCTGAACAACACTGTGATGTGCACAGATCTCCCTCCTCTGTATCCTGTAGCCTCAGCCACTGCCTGTGCTCACAGCTAAGAAATCAAGAAGCACATGTATACAAGTTAGCAGCCTGAAAAGCCCTTTAACACTCTCATTTGTCTTATTCCCTTTCCTCAGAGGAGGGAGTTTCTGGGAACTGGTCAAGAAATACCAAACTAAAGGCAAGAGGAACTGGTCAGGCTGTGTTTGTCACATTGATGTGAGCTGAGCACCTTGTTAAACCATGGAGCTCAAAGCAGCACTGGCTGCAGAGGGAGACTTTCTGTCCAGTACAGCTCAAGTAGATAAGAGTAACAAACACTTCTTTGGTTTTTTTGTGTCACCAAAAATGTGGTGGAGCCCACTGGGGGTTGCCTGGTGCAGTGATGCCATTGCTCTGCCCTCTGAGCCACAGAGAGCCTAAAAGTGACCATTAGTAGGTGAATGGCACAGCTGCTAAACTGATGAGCACAGGAAAGACCAGAGCTGCATCTTGGTTTTCCCTTCTGTGCTGCATCTGGCAGTGAGGAGGTGCCAGGGGACCATGAACTCTCTGGGTTGCATTGCAGGATCCTTTGAAGTTCAACAGATGAAGTTTATGGTAGAAAAACAGTCATTGGTACTGGATGCTCAAGTTTCTGGGTAATATTTAGGACCAGGCATGAAGTCCATCTAGAGCAGGTACATTCCCAGTGAAGGATTGCTCCTACCCTGACTGTGCTAGGTCACCTTTACCCTGAGACAGGGCTGGTCTCAGCATTATGCACCAGTTGCATCCCTTCTGTGCTCAAACAGGGCTTTTCCTTTCATTGCCTTTCACTCAGTCACAACTATATCAAAATTAGTGCTGAATTAGGATGAAATTTGTCCCATTCACTCTAAAAAAGTGTAGCATGTTGTGGTGTGGTGAGTAGAGTAGGAGAGCAGGGGTAGATCTACTGGCTGTCCAAGAGTGCTTGTGCCTCTTGGGAAGGTTCACTTTAAAGCATTAATCCTGGGAATGGAGCATATGACACTTTGGGTTTTTTTAAAAAAAAACAAAACTTTCCCAGTGGCCTAAATTGTTCCATTATGGCAAGACTGGAAATAACCTCTTGAAGTGTCTTTGTTTCTGCACATTTTTAAAAACTGATTTTTCTCAGGGGTGACTGAGTGGGCTGAGGCGAAGGGGGCCTGGTTGGCTGCGGGGCAGGGGCCGGAGCAGCCAGGCCAAGGGCTCCTACCCGGAGGTTTTGTACAGTTTGTCACGTGTCAGTGCCCTTTGCTACTGTTTCTCTTTGTTTATTAAATGTGTTTGAATAACAGTTGAGATGCTGTGATTATTTCTTTTTTTCCAATAACGACTCTGAAATGGGTTTGAAAAGTTTGAAGGGCAGTCTGCAGGCTGCTGCTTTGCCTGCACCACACAGGTACTGCATTATGGGGGAAGAAATGAGCAGATTGGGCACTTGCTTCTGGCTTCAATTCACTTCTAACAATCATTTGCCAAAAGGAGAATCTAATGAGATTCTGGAGTCCTCCTGGGCTGTGTTCAGGGATAAAGGTACAAGTGAAGCTTGTTCCTGATGTTTTCTTCTGTAAAACAATCTCAAATTCCACATTTATCCTAACGATTTTCTCTGACAACCACAAGCAAGTAGAACATAATTACAACCATTAAATGTGAGTAGCTAAAAAAGGAAGATTTTTATTTTTGTCAGCTGTTATTTGCTAAACCCCTACTGGACACTGGACCACATGGAGGAAGGGTCTGACTGTTTCAGCTTTGGTGCTGCCAGAAGGGGGATGACAGCAATTCAGTCCCAGCACAGTTGAAAAGGAAGAGAAGGACACAAGAATGGGAAGTCTTGGATTGAGTTAATCCCACTTTTGATTACAAGTGGCTGTTGCCTCCTGTGGGTACTCTGAAGGCTGCCTGTCTCCATCCTCACTGCCACAGGACCCTCAAAGCCACGGGGCAGGGATGGGCTGGCCCATCCCCAAACCAGGGTCTAACACCAGCACAGTGGGAGAGGATGAGACCCTCCCCACACAGGGAGCTCACCAGAAACCATTGCTGAGCCAAGTTACCACACAGCATGAGTTGATTCAAGACAGTCTTTTCAAACCTCTTGAGCCATCTCTATCCCAGACCCGACTGCAGGTCTGCACTGCCAGTGAATTTGCCCAAAGCAAAGCCACACTTCAAGTGCCATCAGAGTCTTGGGCAGAGGCAGGAACTGCAGGGCTGGCACTGCTGACACCACACACGTATTTGTTCACCAGGGAGGGCTTGTCAGCAGAAATTCAGGGTACAGTCAGCATTTCCATAATGCCATAACCTCCTTGCTAACCCACCTTAGGGACGTCCTGTAAGGCCACATAAACTGGAAAAACCTATAACCAGCTCTGGGTCTGCCAGGCAGGCAGTTCCTCTCAAACAATGCCATGGCACCACACAGGAGACACAAGCATCACCCAGTAGTTCCTACAGAAACCACAAGCTGAAGCTGCCAGGTCTTTGCACCATCTCTCATTTTCCCATCCAAGGCTGTGAAACCTATTAACTACTTTAAAAATTAATTTCTTTACTTGCTGCAGGAAACAGGTGATGTCTCAGCATTACCAAGCAATGAGAGGTTGTGTGGGATTGGCAGCATGTGTTAACTTACTCAAAATAAAAATGAACCCTGCACATCAGCTCTTAATGTGCTGGTGGGTCCTGCTGCTGCCAAACACAGGCTGCTCTAGAGCTGCTGCAGCAGCAGGAGAAGGGAAAGGGGGGATGGTTTGCAGCAGAACTGGCCTCAGCAGAGGGTTATGGCCCTGACTCTTGTCTGGGTCAATCAGAGCACCCCAGGCTGCCTCCAAATGCTGTTGCCCCAAGAAGATGTGGGATACCCAGTGAAGGGACACCCCCAGGGACAAGCAGCTCCTGTGAGTGAGGGGCTCTGTCCACGGGGCTGTGCCACCACCAAGGCAGGAGGTGAATGGCACCACAAGAACACCCAAGGGATTTAGTACCTGCCCATAGCAGGATCTGGTCCCTCCTACTCCCAGAGACAACAAGGGGGAAAAATTCTCCAGGTGGTGTTGCCAGGTGCTTGGGGGAAAGATGAGTAACAAAACATCACAGATTTTCTGATAGTCAGACTAAAGTCAAGGTAGTGTGTGCACCAAGCTATGCCAGAGGGACTTGAAAACCCCATCATCAGCCTTTTTTGCATTGGAAAGCACATGAAAGGTGCAATTCCACACTGTCCTCTGGAAAGAGAGGCTCAGGCCCCCTCTTGTCCCCCAGGCTGTGTCCAGGGCCCACCAGGCTCCCTGGGCCTGGTGCTTACCTCCCCACAACACTCCCATTAGTCACCCCAGCTGGCAGCTCACCTTGGCCCTGACAGTTTTGCCTGGAACATTAATTAATTAGTTTTTCTGGCCTGCCTGCTCATGTCTGTGAACAAAGAGGAAACAGTAATAGACAGTAAAGGTAGGAAAGGGTTTTAGCAGTGTCAGGCACCTATCAGCATCCAACTGTTTGGCCTGGGGCTCCAGCAAAATACAGTGGAAACTGAGGCTGCATTTCGCCTCTGCACATGTGGGAGGGGGAAATGCAGTGGTACAGAGGTCCTGCTTGCACAACCCCCTCCACATGCTTTTCTGCTCTGCTTCAGGCTCTCACATGCAGACGAAGGTCAATATCCACCCACCCTCACCTGGAACAAAGTAATCAAGGCAGATCTGTCTGCAGACAGGAAGCCTGCAGATATTTTCAACTCAGCTTACTAACTTGTTTGGGAAACAAGGACCTTGGCCATGTCCTTCCACCTAGATCTGTTTTTGAGGCAGTTACTGAAGGTTTAACCCAACTTTCACATGAATAAATAACTGCCATGTACTCTCCTGTTTTCCAGGCTGGAGAAACACACTGATTACTCCAAACCACAGTAAAGAAAGAGCTGCAACACCCTAGTAATTACCTTCAGATTGTGGTGTAACAGATGAGCAAAGGCTTATCTCAAAAGATATTTGACCTTCTGGCAATATTTCCTATTAGAGGCCTCCCTCCCTCCCCCCTAAGTGTTTCCCAGACTTTGGCAGATGAGCGTCTAACCCAAGTCCATCAGCAGTCTGAAGTGCACAGAGTGCTCAAGTTTCATGTGCCTCCAACAGTCCATCAGTGAACTGACGGCTCCACTGGTCTCTGTATCACCAAGAAAATCTTTGAGCTCAGGGCCATCTGGGCAGCAGGTTCTCTACCACAGCCAGGAAAACATGCACCAGTGACCCTGATGAATTCAAATGACAGTGGCTAAAAATGAGGAAAACCATTTGGGCAACCAAGCAAAGAGACAGGCCTTTAACCTCAGCACTGAGCTCAAGATGTCTCAGAAAAACAGGCAGATTAGACATCTAATAAATGATCATCCCCAACCTAATGTCCCAGTGTGTTTTTATCTAAAATTTTAATACAAAGAAACATGTAAAAAGTAAGGAGAGGGTCATATTTGCCAAACCAAAGGGGATTTACCCATGAAACAAAGGCTCAAGGCCACATTTTGCTGTTTCCATACCCTTCCTGACAATATGACCCTAAGGTGCACAGGGACCTGCACTTCCCACTGGGATAAAGAGCTCCTGCCTTTCCTTTTCTAGAAATCACAAAACTGAACATCGTGATCTGTCTTGGGTATGGGCAGGAAGAGCTTAAGTGTCAGCACTGAGTTGCTGCATCTTCTCTCCTACCCTATTGTGACCTCTAAGCATCACCTACACCATCCTCAGAGCAGGACATCTTCCTTGGACAGGGGATCCCAGCAGGGCCTGGCTGGGATGGTAGAGCATCTGCTGAGAGCTAAAGAGCCAAAACTGAATAGCTGGAGCCCAAAAACCAGCTGGCTTCCTAAAAACCATGCTCCAAAATTTCTGGCTGAACACCTTCAACCCTCCACAACCTCCTCCACAGATCCAGCAGTCAGCCACAAGGAAACACTTCTCTTGATCCTACTCCCACTGAGCCCCTTATTCCTCATTAATAAAAGCCAATTTAAATGATAATTAAGAGCTTATTAGAGGAAACCTTCAGCCACTGCTCAGGATGCAAATGTCAATCTATGAAAGAGATGCCCTGCAGCAGGGTTAGACTGTACCCACAGCTGCATCACACCCCACTTCCCCCTTCCTCTGGACATCCTCACCTACAGCAGGAGTTTTCCTGCAGCTAATGACAAGGTAACTTCATTTCTTGAAAAGCCTCATTTTCTTAGGAACAGCTCCCCCTCCTTGTCTTCCCAAAGGCAGGCAATTGCTGGAAGAAAAGTACCAGCAGCTTTCAGATATCCTCAGTAACCTCAGCCAGTTTCCTAGCAAGGACCTCCATCTGTTCAGATACTCCATGCCACCGTTGGTCCCTCTCTCTGCCCACTCCCAGAGCAGGCCAGGGCAGTGTGGCAGGTTAAGGTGTCACAAAGCATGAGCCAGAGCTGCTTCCAAAGCCACCTCCAGCGTGAGTTTATGCAGTGTCTTCCTCAGACTCATCTCCAGATCCCCATTGACACAGGGAATGCTGCTCATCTTGGCACCACACCTTCTACACAAAGCACAGGCTCTGGTTCAGCCAAGGACCGGGGGGATGGTGACAGCCAGGAGGGCAAGGGCCAGCATGCACACAAACCACCTGCAGTCACCCACCAGCCAGAGATCTACCACTGGGATAAAGAGCAGGGACAAGCCACATCTTGCTGAATTCCTGCAGGCCCATGGGAGCTGTCAGCACATGCTCTGGTGCCAGCTGCCTGCTCAGCTCCCATTTCCCATCTCCAAGCCAAGCTGTGTTATCCCAGCACTAGCTAATGGCCATTAGATGTAGTCCCAAAAAGGGCATTTCTCACCTGGTCTTATACCAAACGTTGTCAGGGATTAATGAGGACAAAGCAGCGAGGCAGACCCAAAGTCAACCCAGGAGAGCAGAAAACAGCAGTGAAACTGAGCAAAAAGCAAGCCAGGCAAGGATCTGGACTTAAATGAAGCTGGGGAGCAAACAGGGTGGAGGGGGTGTGGGAGGAGGACACAGATGAAGCTAGTCAGGCTAATTAAGACCAATTAGTGCAGGCAGGACCCTGATCCCTTTTGCAGGGGGAGGATGTGGGAGTGATGCTATGGGAACTGCTTGGGAAACTCAGCATAAACCAGCACTTCCTCCATCCTTGGCACAACACCATTTTCTCGGTACCAGCAGAGCTGGTCTGAAGGGGTTTTGCCAAGGCTGTTCAGATCCTGTCCCAGCCTCAGGAACCTGTTTTCAGGTGCTCTGAGACCTCAGTTTCTGTTGGGTCTGTCTACATTCCAGGGATGGATCAGAAGAAAAGTTTAATTTGTGACTAAACCTGGGGCAGGAACAGCTCCCCGTCACAAAGCACTCTGCAATCCCATAGCTGAAATGTCACTTCATTTCCCTTGCTTTAGACAAAAAACAAAACCCAAAACCAAACAACCCCCCACACTTCCTCTGCAAGAATCAATCTGCCAGAGGATTTGCTAATCTGGATCTCTGGAACAAATTCAACTGGTCTTTCTCAAGTGTGATTTGCAAGCTCTGAGGCGTTTGCACTTTGGTTTCCAGCCACAAAGAATCACAGAATCATCTGGGTTGGAAAATACCTTTAAGATTATTGAGTTCAACTGTTAACCCAGCACTGCCAAGGCCACCACTAAAACATATCTCTAAGACATGGCCTGCTCCAAAGCTGCTGCTGAGGCTCCTGAGCATGGGGCTGGTTTACCAAGCAGTACTGTGCTGGTAAGGACAGGGAGAGAGCAGGGGACTTGCAGCCACCTCCACTGTGCCCCAGGCACAGCCTGTCCCCTGAGGGCTGCAACCAACTGTTGACAAGTGACATGGAGCAGAGACAAGCCCATAGTGCTGGGCCAGGCTGCACCACTTGGGCTGATGCTTTAATCACAGCTAAATCCAGATTCTCTGCTGTCACCTCACTGGGTGACCTTGGAAAAGTCAGCTGGGATATAATATAAACTACATGGGAGAGGATGGCACAGCAAGACACAGTCTCAGGACAAAAAGGTACTTAAAAAGTCACTTGTAAAGGTATTTACTAAGACAAGTGCTTGGCTTTCCTACCTTCAACAGACACTGAATGACCCCAAAAAGCCGTTTACCATCCACTCAGTTTACAGTAAACATCTTGCTTCTGAACGTGAAGCTTATTTTACACATTCATAAAGTATGTGTCCAGCACATATCAGGGCTCAGCTCCATGGCAGGAAGGTGTGAGAAACCTTCTCAAATCCCATTCCTGCTCTCAAGCTGCAGGCATTGTCCAGTCTCTGAATAGCCCTCCAAGCCCCATTGCTTTAAGCAGTGGTTCTGCCTCCCTCCAGCCACACTCCTGACTTCTCTGCTGGACCATGTGGCTGGGTGTCCCTCCCCAGTGGCTCCAGAGAAGAACTGGGCTGCTCATCTCCCTGTAGAGGTGTCACCAGCTACCAGCTCTTACTGAAGACTATAAATATCATTATTTGCATAACATAAACTTGAATTTGTGAAATATAAACCTCTTCACTTGAGGTGAGCTACATAAATGCCCCAAGCGCTTGTGTCTCTTGGCATAAAGGGCTCCCTGTCCTTGCAGGGAGCAGCCAGGAGCCCTCATGCCAGCAGCTGTTTGTCCCCCATCAGAGCTGAGGGAAACTGAGGCACAGAAGAAGAAGGGAGAGTCACTGTGTGAGCACTCCTGGTCTGCTGCCATAAACAACAGCTACCAGGGCTGCTCCACAGCTAGGGAAATCCAAGGTTTGAATGCTGATGTCTTGAGAATCTCTGGAAAAAGAAACAACATTCAGATGTGAACAGAAGAGGGTTATTTTATCAGGGCAGACAGTGATTGCCAGTGATTGGAGAGAAAGACTGAAACAGGCAGTTGTTCCCTGTGTCCCATCCAGGGCATTTGTGTGTCCTCAGGTGCTCCACAGACTGGTAGAGAGAAGCAACTTTGCACTGTTCACCTGCTCCCAACAAAAGCACAGTGTTTGCAGTAGGCACCCAGGTGTGGCTCTTGCTGTGAACTCCAATCCTATTCCCAACCCTACTAATATGGGATGATCACGTGTGTGTGAAAATTTGCCCATGCTTTGCAGGTGTCCCTGTCCTGTCACGTTCACTGCTCAACACCAGGAGCAGGTTGCCTGAGAGCATCAAGCCTGCAGGAGCAGAACACACACAGCCCTCCACTTTCACACCGTCCATCCTATCTGGATACCTTGGAAGGGTTAATCCGAGGGTTTGCAGCGCTGCTGTTCCTCGGTGTGGCACAGCCGGCTAAGCCAGAGCTGGAACAAACTTGTTCCTTTACCTTTGTGCAGGCAGGAGGCAGCGAGGAGGCAGCGAGGAGGTCGTGCAGCACATCCCCAGGGTCCTTGCAGCCACTGTGCATGTCGGGCTGTCCAGGGAAAAGGTGTCCTGCAGCCAGGGGCAGAAGGTGGACGAAAGCCATGGGGTCTGCAGCCCCACTGGAGAGTCCACCCCCGTAAGCAGGCGCCCAGGGAGATGTGAGGGGAGCCAGGAAATCTGCTGGACAAACTCAGAAGTTGGACAGGGCAGCTGGGAACAGAGAAGAGCTGTGCTTCTGCCTTTTTTTGCAGGTTTGCTGTTGCCGGGGAGAGGTTTTAGGCTGCCATCCAGCTAATTCACACCACAGAGACAAGCACTTGAATTACTTGCATTATCTGCGCCCAGCTAAAGTGGACAAAGGATTAAAGCGCGCTGAGCACCACCACCGTGATTTGCATCTCAGAGCCCCTTCCCACGGGCCCCCTCTGCTCCCAGCCTTTTTAGTTTTTTTTCTTGTTTTCTGGCTGTGAGCCAGCCAGCATAAGAGCCCTGTTTACAGAAATGATGCCTAGGTTAATATTGCAAAAGACTTCATCAAAGCCTGTAGTCGTTACTGAAGCAGAAGGGTCTGACTGTGGGCCATGAGCTGACTGGGCTGCGCACACAGGGGATGAGCCGCAGCCACGCGGCACCGCCCTTCGTTTGACCAATTCTGGTCTCAGCCTGAGGTACGAAACTTTCTGCCACCACGGCATATTTGAAATAATGAGCAAAATCAAACTGTTATTCGTCTCTATAGCTGCACACGAAACCTAAATGCAGCTGTTATTTTAGGGAAAAAACACTATTTGAGTGCTAAGTAAATATTGTGCTGTGCAGTGACCTTATGGGCACGTTTCCTGAGCTCATCCAGCTGCCAGAGATTATTATTTTATGCATGTTTATTCATGTGGAGAAGATGGGGAATGCTATTGCTATACATTTCGTGCTGTCAGTCTCAGAGGAATCCAAACTGTGACCTCTCAGAAGCAGCTGCAGATCTAGAGAAGTAAAGCAAAAGCCTATCTGCCATCACTGGATTCTAATTAATTAATGGCTTTTAAAATGTTTTTTCACCACCAGCACTTTGTAGGTAGGTGTAGTTTTCCTGAAAGGTTCACACTGGGCTCTGCTGTGACACGCAGCCTTTATAGGTCTCTATTTTACTTGGCATTTGCAGTTTTTCCTCCTCGGCACAGGGACTGAATGACCTTAGCAATTGCCAGCAAGGGGACTCCATATGACGAAAGCAGGTGAAAGGGAAAATAAGGGCGGAACTAGGTAAAGCCAATTCATACCTCAGAGGAGGTGTGGTCCTGTCCTCTACCTGGCTGTGGTCACAGTCTTGTGAAATATAAAAGGAGAAGGCAGTGGTTCCTTAAGCAGTCTGGTGCCAGGATCCTGTAGCCAAAAGGAAGGGAGGTGCTGGAAGAAATGCAGAGCAAGAAGTCAAGAGTGTCAGCTAGGAAAAGTGTGGGACACACTGGTGCTCTGAGCCTCAGGAACACCACCAGCTCTTCCCTGAAGGCCTGTTTGTTGGGCTGAGGGTTGCATGGTAGCTGCACTCCCTTCCCCAGCAGGCTGGCTTAGAGGAGAACGGAGCTATCATGTTCCAAGGAGAAGCAGCAGGACGTGGCACTACCAAGCCCCAGGACCAGGGATGGGCATGGATGGTCCTGCTGGCTGCAGTGGTGCTGCAGGGGCTGACACTGGGCTTCCCCTGCTGCATTGGTGTCTTCTTCACGGACCTCCAGCACGAGTTCCAGGCCAGCAACAGTCAGACATCGTGGTTCCCGTCCATCATGGTGGCCGTGCTGCACGGAGGGGGTGAGTGACGTCAGGGAATGACCTCCTCCACCTCCCACCCGTGTGCTGCTGGCGGGGGGATGTAATGAGGATACTTTCAACGTTTCATTAAGGCGGGTGGTGGAAGGGACTGGGAGGTCCAAGTAAAGTGGCTGTTTGGCAGTACACAGCATCCCCAAGCCACTTGGATCCCACAGTCCAAAGCTAAATGTCCACAGATTCCATGCTCCCTTTTGTCACTCTCAGTCAGTCAAGACCCTTGGTCAAAGGCAAATCCCTTTCTCAGTCCAGTTTTTTCCAGATCAGCAAGAACAGAGTTATTTTTCACAGAAGCTCTTTAAATAAACCAGCACATAGTGCTGGAGCTCTGGTGCTTTCTTGGTTCATCTTGTCCACGAGAGCACATCTCCTTCCAAGTGCCACATGACAGCTCTGTTCTTTGTGGCTGAAGAGATGCCAAAAGCTGAGTTCCTCCAAGCTGCCAGCTGAGGCAAAGCCTTAAAAGCAGCTCCTTGGGCGGTGGCACAGCGCACACACCCACGCAGGCATCAGGGCGGACGTGAGAGGGGCTGGAGCAGTGCAGAATGTGGGTCAGGCAGCACCCTCTGGCTGCAGGGATGGAAGGAGTGTTGTGCTTTGGGGATAGTGGAGTGAATCACTGGTTTTCCCCCTGAAATAAAATGTGGGAGCAGCACAGGACAATGGTCCCAGATTCCACACAGAGATATGGGGATTCTTTTCTATTTCTGCAGAGAGAAAACCAAATCCCCAGCAGCTCGAAGATTTCCCAGTGAGTGGTCTGTGTTTTGTGACCCATAAAAATCCTGTGCTTATTTGATAAACAGAAAACCCAAACCCTATCAGGCCACAGAAGGACACAGGATTGCCCATGTGTCTGAGCTTCTCCCTGAGTTCATACCTGCTCCCTTCCAATGCTGGAAAGTTGACACTACATTATAAAGGAAAAAAACAACCATAGAGCTCTGAGTCACTCTGATGCAAAGACTATGGCAGGTTCAGTTTGTCCCATGCAGGACATGACTGGCAGCCACCTGCATGGAATTGAGAGTCTGCACCTAAGCAGAAACAGTTGGGTCCAGAATATCAAGGTGCAGATGGAGATGTCGAGGGAAGCAACAAAGGGAGGAATCACCACTGAGAGTCAGCAGAAATAGAGCAGTGTCCTCGGGGCTTGGAATTCAGAAGCTGTTGGGCATTCCCCATCCTGCCCTCCAGCCCCTGTGATCCTTCTGTGATTAGTGGGAAGGATCCAACTGGAACCTGCTGGCTCTGGGAAATGGTCTCAGAAGCAGCTTGGTCCCCGCATGTCCAGAAAGGACAACTCTGGCAGTATCCACAAGAATGTCAATTATCCTGTCATCTGTAATGAAGTAATTGTTGTATAGGAGGCTAGAACCACAGTAAAAGGTTCTAGCCAATACATAGATCCCAAAGTTATAAATTAGCTAAGGAAAGAATAGCCTTGTGATAATGATATTCACAACAGAATTTGTCAGGGCACAGGCAGAGAGTTGTACTTTGCTTGCCAGTTATGTCTCCTCTTGCAGGGTGTTACGGCACAAGAGGGCTTGTTCTTGTCTCTCAGTAGCACGAGGCAGCAATAACATAAACCAGAAGGAAAAAACAACAAAATAAACAGAGATCAAAGCCTCCCTCTCAGGTCAAGCACATATGGCTTTTGTTGGAACTTCTGACCTCCTCTGCAGGGGGCCAAGATCTGCTTGATTGAGGTTCTCTGATTACATCCATCATTTTAGCATTTAAATCTTTCCCAAAATTGCATTCTGCTGTCACCAGTATCTCTCAGAGATACCACTCTCTTTTCTTCACCTTTATTCTTTTTAATTCAGAGGAATTGAAGGGGAAAAAATAATTTGTTGCAAAAGATGGGGAGAGCAACCTGTTCTCAGAGCAGCCAGTACTGGGAGAAGGTTCCATGCAGGAGAGCTATGGAAGGAAATGGGGAAGGGCACAGGGCAAACAATCACTCATAACTCAGCCAAACATATCCCATTTCCGGTGCTACGTTCCTAGGTAAAAGCCATTAATGATTATTTTGTTGTAAGATAATTTGAGAGACCTCAGGGTCCTACATCTGTCTCCAAAAGGGGATTTCAGGCCCTTACAGGTTCCTGCTCCTAGATATCCACACACACAGAACACTCTGCACTAATTCATACAAATGCAGCACTTTTGTTGATATTATTCTTGCAAAAGAAAGCACAAAAGCCCCAGGCAAGTGAGAAATAACATTTGAAACCCAGACAACAAGTAACCAGGAACTAATAATGAAAAACCCTTATGGTTTTTAGAGCCAATCTCATTATTTTCTAATGTTCAATTTATGCCTTCTTGGGCTAGTTAATCAGCAGTACCATCCTTAATGTCTTCAGCAGAAAGAAAAATAATCCAGTCACATTTGCTGGACACTTCTTCAAAGGCCAATGAAGTCTGAGGCAAACACCTCCCAAGCAGATCAAAATTCAGACAGCTGCACTCCTAATTTTAATAATGTTCCACTGTTCACTGAACTGTGTGGATTTCATTTCAAACCAGACGTTGATTTAAGTCACAAATATATACCAGGTTATATTCCCTACTGACTGACTCCTAATTCTGCAGCTTACAGTCATTTTGCATTTGCTTGTATAACCTTAAATGTTCAGAATTGGGAAAAATGTTAATAAAACCTGGAAAACCTTGAGGATCCTCGAGAGAACAGGAAAAGAACTAACTCTAACTTCAGATCCTCTTCTGCCAGAGCATGCAGAGAGAAGCACCTTCCCACTGGTAGTCTGCAGGTGTGAACTAATCTTTCCCTGCCCCAAACTGAAGAATGTTAAATGTCATTAACAAACAAGTAATTTACCACAATCTCATGGAATTCACCAGAAGTCCATTTCCAAGGGTTTTAATGAGAATCCATCACATCCTACTTGATGGTCAAAATCCCAGCAGACCACAGACTTCCCCTCAGCCAGCAAGCTGGCCAAGCACTTGGGAGGATAACAGAATACATTCTCTTCCTGTCTCCCCACTACATTAAGCTGCCGGGACAACCCTCGGGGTCTTCAGACTACATCATTCAATAATTGCAGCAATCCAGAAGGTACAAGACACTTCCTTCCTCCCTGACTGCTTCCCTTTTCCTTCTCTGCTTCCAGGGCCCCTGTGCAGCATCCTGGTGAAGCGGTTTGGCTGCAGGTTTGCCGTGATGCTGGGTGGGCTGCTCAGCGGGCTGGGAATGGTGTCCAGCTCCTTCTGCAAGTCCATCAGCCAGCTGTACCTCACGGCTGGCCTCATCACTGGTACGCAGCAGAGAGCAGGGAAACTCAGCTGCTGGGCTGGAGATGGGAAATGGGAGAGCCCCCATTAAGTGGTCACATTTTTCCACTCCTCTGTGAAATAGGAGAACTCAACAGCCTCCCAGCACAGCAGGAATCCTACAGCCACTAGACTTGGCTCTCATACCCCTTTAGCACACACCTCACCCACTCAAGCTCGCTGGGAAGTGCTTCTCTCTGGAAAAAGCTATAGGTCTCCAGAGGGTAAAATGGAGAAAAAGGATGTCTGTTCTTTTTAGTAGTTTCACAGCCTTTTGTCTTTCAAGAAGGGAGGGTTTTTGATTAGTTTTCCAATCTTGGAAAATAATGTGTTGGGATAATGTCCTTCCCAGGTTCCTGGGTTTGTATTTCACCACTCCCAAACTGGGGGAGAATGGAGACATCTTTTTCTAACAAAAGACCTTGTTGGTTTTGAACAGAAGTAATAGATGGGAACTTTTCCTTTCCAAATATTTCTCCTATGTAACTGACATTCAACTCTTGGTTTTTAATAACACAGAGAAATTAATTCCTTACGCTGGGTTCAATCCTGCTGGATCTTGCAAGTTAAGCAGTGGCCACTGCATAGTGAGAAAAACAAGCAACTCCCTGAGCCCTGATGAAAGCATCAAGAGAGAAGCACTGCTTGTTGCATGTGGTGTAAACCTCAAGTTTTTAATTAACAATTCCATAACAACTTTAGAAGTTGTGGTGTGTCCCAGAAAAATGTCAGTTTAGATCAGTATATTTACTATATCCAAGCACACAAATAACTTAATTTATACACAACATCCTTTTACATCCCTAGAGTGGGGTTTCTGAGTATTAATCAGTCCCTGGAGGCTGTGTGGCCTGGCAGGTCGGAAAATGCTTCAGTGGCAGATGAAGTTATCTGTGAGTACACCTTGAATTTGGGCTCTCTTCACCCTTTAAGACAACAAAGAAGGATCAGTTACTCTTTTATTCTCACCTTTAGGTCTGGGATCGTGTTTCAGCTTCCAGGCAGGAGTGACTGTGCTGGGCTACTACTTTGTACGGTGGCGAACACTGGCCAACGCTGTGGCCTCCACCGGCGTCTCCCTGGGTTTCACACTGTGGCCACTGCTGTCTCAGTACCTGCTGGATGAGATGGGCTGGAGAAACACCTTCCTCATCTTTGGAGGAATACTACTCAACTGCTGTGTTTGTGGAGCCATTATGAGACCCATTCAGCTGGCATCAGAGTCACGTCCACAGTCTGCCAAGCCCGAAGAGGAGCCAGGGAGCAGAGCAGAAGAGGCACAGCTGTCCAACGGAGCATCTCCTCACCACCCCATGCTCCAGCAGCACACCAGAAGGACAAAATGCTTCCAGATGCTGCAGAAGTACCTGGCTTTTGACATCTTCTGTCAAAACAAAGGTTACCAGATTTACACCATTGGAGTGACCTGGATGATGATGGGGTTTGCCTTACCCCATGTGTACCTTGTGCCTTATGCCATCCACAATGGGGTGGAGGAACGCAAGGCAGCCCTGCTCATCTCCATCATCGGGTTCATCAACATCTTCATCCGCCCTCTCACAGGGCTGCTCTCAGGACACAGAGTCTTCACAGGGAGGCGCATCTACCTGTTCAGCCTGGCCATGCTCCTCTGTGGGCTCAGCAATTTCATCTGTATCATTTCAGCTGAGTTCAGTGTGCTCATCCTCTACTGTGTCATCCTCAGCATAGCCATGAGCGGTATTGGGGCACTCACCTTCCAGGTGCTGATGGATGTGGTAGAGATGGACAGGTTCTCCAGTGCTCTAGGGCTCTTCACCATCCTGGAGAGCATCACCCTCCTCATAGGGCCCCCGCTCACAGGTGAGAGAGGCTATGACAGCAGGCTGGGGGAAAGGTGGTGGTTTGGAAACTGGTGACCAGTGCTTGGGAGCATCAAGAAGAGGAATTAGGGAGTTTCCAGACCCATGGTGTAGGTGAGTTATCCAAAGGGAGCAATATAAAAGGTAGGAATGATCAGCCTCTTCTGACAGCTGAAAAGTAATTTCTGCATCTGCATCGAGAGCACACTGAAAGAATTACTCACTTGGTAAGTGATCTGATAGGTATGGGAGCAATGACAGCTTTTTTCCAGTGAGTGGCAAGAAGCAGACAGGAGTTACTATGAACTTTTTCACCATTCTGCCAGTTTGCATTGTTTTATCCATGAAGTCTCAAGAAATTGTGAACATCGCATTAAACAAATTAATTGTGTTCAGAATTTTTACCCGTCCTACATTATTCAAAAGCCCCACAGTAAAAGCTTCTGTTTGAATTTCTTTCCAAGTTCTGGAGCATATTAATTTTTCTCTGGAGACAAGAAAGGAGCTAATTATGACTCTCAATCCAATAAATTATTCACAGTTCACTCCAAATGCCACTAAGTGACCTGTCCAAGACACACCTGCCTCTGCAGTAGAGCAGTAAATTCAAAAGACTAACAAACAACAAATGTCAACCTGGGCATGTCAACCTCAGTTCAGGCTTTAGTTCTCTTCTCCAGACAATGAATTGTGGCTACTCAGCAAGAAAGTTATGTCTGGTTCAATAATGTGATGGTAACATGCACCGTATTTCATGGTACTCTCTGGCATTAGCATGTCAGTCACTTTTCTCAAAGAGCAAAAAAGGTCCTTTCTTGGACATCTCTGACAGGAGCAGCAGATGGGCAAGACAAAGCACAGTAAAAGCAGCTCCATTTCTGTTTGTAGTCCTAAAATCTGCTATAGAAAAGTGCACTGTGGAAAGAAACATTACCAATCTTGATGGAAAAATACAAGCAAATAAACATTATTCTGGTATTTCCACATTAACAGGCAGCCTAAGGAAGGCATCATGTATTTGGCCCAAGTATCACTTTTCCATCTCTAATATTAATGTTAAATTACTCCCTTGATATCTCACTTCTAAATGGTTTATATTGAGGTCACTTAATGTTAGTCATAATCTTGCCGTGCTGTGAATTTCCTTATCCCTCATTACACAGGATTAGAGACAAATGTTCAGTTTAGAGACCTTAGTATGTAAATTTCTGAGATATTTCTCTATCTAGTTGTTCTATTTTCTGCCCTAGGATATAATAGGGTCACTCATTCCAAAAGCCACTGAGTGGCAGTGGCACAAGGTTCCTCTGCCAAACAAATGAAATTAAGAAGCAGGTTGGGGAAAAATTACAATTTCCTTTCTTTCCTGTTTTCTCTGTGTATTGAGAAATACTTTCTACTGAAAAGTCACCTGACTTGTGACTACAAATAAAAAACTAAACAACCACTAGAACCTAGAGAAGAGGAGAGAACTTAACTCATCAGAGAATGCTTGTCTTTTGTATATGGCAGTTTGCTGAATGATTCAGGTTTAACACTCATGTAAATATATGCCTTTAGTGTGCCTCTTCTCTTTGGCTAAGCTGTGGCTTCTATTTCAGGTCTCCTGGTAGACATAACCAGTGATTTCCACTACGTCTTCTACAACTCCAGCTTCTTCCTGATATCAGCTGCATTGTTTATGGGGCTCAGCTTCTGTGCTCTGGAAAAAAAAAGCAAATTGAGAGAGGCTTCCAAAGCACGTTTGGACAATGCCTCCAGATATCAATACAGTGAAACATCAACACAACCAAAGGCTGAAAGTCAACCCCCTCCAGCAGTTGAGTACATCACAAGCATATGAGAATAAAGAAGGGGGAAAAGAGCAACACAATATAGTGGTCTGTACAAAGCAACACATGGCCCAACGCTGATGGCAGATGAGAAAAAACAGTCTGCTTCCCACAACTGTCACCTTCCTTTTGCACTTCCACTCCATAGGGCCGTGTCAGACTCTGAGACAGCAACCAGACCATGGGCCCAGCCCAGAACCCCACACCAGCCAAGGAGACGAAGCACAAAGAGATCTGAGATCTCCTAAAGCAAACATGGGATAAAAGCCATGGGACCCAGTGCAGGGAGCCAAAAGCTGTGTCAGTTCAATTGGGTTAAGTCAACACCTTTAAGAAGTCACTGGAATTTCACAAGCACATTCCAGTTGGAAGTGCTGGATAACACATATTAATGAGTAGTTCTTCACAAAGAAGTATTGTTGCCTCA
This sequence comes from Notiomystis cincta, assembly GCA_013398075.1. Lineage (NCBI taxonomy): Eukaryota > Metazoa > Chordata > Aves > Passeriformes > Notiomystidae > Notiomystis > Notiomystis cincta. The sequence goes on along the minus strand of VZRX01007834.1, from coordinate 11,482 downwards.
TCTGAATATGCAATTCTGGTGTACAGGCTTCCTGGTTGCTACTCATGCTGGGGGTGGCAAGACAAACACTTTCCACAGGAGTGTGTTATTATTTTCCATATCTCTAAATGTTATACAAAAGCAGCTGCATGGGTTGTAGAACTCAGACAAGTCTCTAGTAAGATCAACTGCTTTCTCCTATGAAGCATATACAGGAGTTCTTCATGCCAAGGATAGTTTCAGAGCATCAAAATTCAACTCCGGAGCCTCAAAAGAAAACCTACAAAACCAAACCAATCCACCAAGCCTTGGAGTGCCTGCTTTGTATAACTACTGATATCTCAAATGCTGTTTAATATATCATCAAAGAGAATTCATGGCTCATTTAAGCACACTTCAGTGTTAACTGGAACCCATTTGGCGCAGGAAGGGTGATACCAGACCTAAGAATAAGGATATGCATCCTTTTATAGGGCAAAATTTGAAGCAACTGTAGTTCCTCTTTGTGGAGATCAATTCAGCTCTTTAGTCTTAGACTTTTGAACCTAATTATGACAGCATTCTCATTATAGAGAACTTTGTATAAACATAACTTATATTTCTTATAAGCACAAGCAGAACTTACAAAGAAAGTTGTTGGGAAAGCATACTGAGAAAAGCCAGTGTTGGTGGCTTTCTATCCATACAGCTTTGACTGTAAGTGGCTTTTCCTGCCACATTCCCAGCATTTAGGCTTGTCACTGCTCAGACGATGGCTGCAGCAGCCTCAGAATCAGCTCAAGATGCAAACTGCTCATATTCTGTATCATTCCCAATCCAACAGATGCAGATAACAGCTCACAAAGCACGTGGAGGAAGATAACCCAACACATCAGGACAATCAAAAAGATGGAAGCACAAAATGGGAATAAAATGGAAGAAGTAACAGCTTTCAACAGAGCTGTAGTGCCTGTCTAAGAACTGTTACATCAAACTCAGCTGCAGTACTTATCTGGAGAACTGTCCGATCAGATTCCAAGTGACAAACCCACAGTTTTCATTAGAGCTCCCCAGACAANAAAAAAAAAAAACACTCTGGATGAAGCCACTGGAAAATTGACTCCAGAGTCTTCAGAGACTTCACAGCTGGCTTTCACATAGAAGAGGCATCAGCCCTTCATAAGGGTTCCTGCTCCCACAGTAGGTATCTTCTCCAGTACTGCCCTGGGATTGCAGACCCAGGAGGATTTGCATTTCCTGATCAAACCTACACTTAAATAAGATGATTATGGGAGATATACATATCTAATCCCTCACCACATGTGTTTATTAACTTATGTAATGTTTATATGGTCCATAACTATGAAGTAAACAGGGACTTGTGCTTCTCAGCTTACCAAAACAGACTGCTGTACACTCCTGGGAAAATGAGGAGGCTTTCTCTCTCTCAAAAAAGCAATGAAAAGGGATTAAGTCCCAAATCTCTTCTAGCTATTGCAAATAAACAGCTGTAATTCTTAAATTTCAAATTCTCTTCACCTCTCTACATGCCCTTTCTGTTTTATGGAAATACGAGATTATGTGGCCCCAGATCCTCCCACCACTACAAATGTCCTGGGCAAAACAGGCAAGATATGGTGTAAGCTACAACCCACCAAAATTTCTCACAGGAAACAAAGGTTAGGTGAAGGAGCAATGGAAGGCACCTCCTGCATGGAGCAAATTGCCCCACCTGTAATGCTTTCACCTTAGCTGCTTCATAAGAAAGGAAATGTACAGGACAAAACCAAAAAATCTTCACCAAGTGAAGCTGACACAGAGATCAGCTCCTCCTACACCAAGGCAAAGATACCCGTTTTGAAAATGTCTTGATTGTGCACAGTAGTGCAATATAATTTAGGAGGGAAAGCAAGGAGAGTGCTTTCCAGAACTGCTTTTAGATACTCCCAGACTCACCACTGGGGTCACTGGGACTTACAAGCACAGAGAGAGGTTTCTGGGAAGAAAAACAACCATGCCACAAACCTGTTATTTTAACATTTCTCAGCTTGCTGACTGAAACCTTTCTAACAGCCTTACAGAACTCAAGCCTGAAAACAGAGTTTTCTCCCCTGGCTACTTTCCATGGACCCTTTGAAAGTAACCCACAGGTCTGGAGCGAATCCTCAGCAGACAAGAAGTAACATTTTATGCTGTGTTTCCACAGAGGAATAAGATGTCTGAGTTTCCATAAGAGAGAAAACAAACCCCCTCCTCTTCTTTTCATGGGTCTCCTCTCCCACGTGTGTTTGCAACCTAAACTCCAAGCTGCCTCCAGCAGCAGCTTGGCAAAGGATAACAGGAGGGACCTGTGCAGCTACAGAATAATAAATATTCCCCCTCAGAGGGATCCTACAGGTGCAGCAACACTCAGTCCTTAGGAAGCTTGGGACCTGAAGGAGAAGAAAGCAATACAAGTTCCCCTTATTAGTTTGTCAGCACTTTACACAAGGCAACCACAGCCCCACAGAAGTAGTTTCTTTAACACCTGCAGACAGTAAAATAACCCTGGCTTTAATTAGGGACAAACACTAATAACTCAGCCAGGTTACAAATCTCTGAGAAACAGCAGAGCCACAAAAACTGACCAGAATTAAATGTTCCTTCCTCCCCATGTCCCCTCTTGCCTCTTCCCTGCTCCCTTTATCACTGAAGATATTCTGAGCATTGCAAGATAAGCATTTTGGCAAGAGGCACCTTTCCTCGCTGAAATGAAATATTCACTGGGAATTTCACACTGAAATATTGCAAGATCATGATCCTTAAAAGCCTAAGATTCTCTGCCAGGGTAATACTTGTGAAAGTTTAATATTAGTATTATTTATTGATATTTAATAGCAATAAAACCCAAATAAAGGTTACAGCAATCTTACACACTCTAAGACACCTCAGAAGTGAAAAAACACTTAATTTAAGAGCGTGGCTTGCTGTTTGCAGACATGGCTAATAGCTATAAGAAAAGAAACAACTACTAGAAATTAAAATTTCCTGAATTCTGGCTTCAGTGTGCTATGGAAATCACCAGAATAGCCCCTGCTCTGGGAACTGCTCTGGCAAACAGCAAGTGCTTGGAGCACTCAGACCATTAAACTATACAGCCAATATTGGGTGGGTAAATGCAGTTCCTACAAACAGAAGTAATTTCATTTCTCCTTTTTAAACAGTTTCCCCCCCATTAGTAAATCTCAGTAGTGCTCTGTTTGTATGGATTAGCTCCCTGTGTTTGCTTTCTCTGCTCCTGCTTTCCCACATTACTCATTCACCTTTTATTTAATGACAGATGAGGCTTTAAAGGATATCAACACTTACCAAAGGCACACATTAGAAGAGATTTCCTACTACACTAGCAAAACATGCTAATATAGACATAGTTTGTAGCACCTTTGCTGGATTTTCAGATAGATATACTAAAATATGCAGACAAAAACACACGTATATATTTAGACATATACATAAACACATACCGACTTCAGTCGATAATTCTGCTAAGAGCTGAAGCTGCTAGCACTTAGCCTGGCTTAAACTTTTATACCAGGTAGAAATAAATACCTTCTCTTTCATGTTCTGTGTCTTCCCACACCATTACAATGTTAAAATATTTAGCATTATTGCATTCAGTGAAGCTTCTTTGCTCATCCTTCTATTTACTGTAGTCATGGGCAGATATTTCAGTGCCCCCCAGCTGTGTGGGTTACCAGCCCACCACTCTTGTCACTGGTGCCACGTGGATCAGTCTATGACTAATTTGCTTGATATGAAAATCAATTGTATTTGAGATAACACAAAAGACTACATGTTCTCATGGCCTGTTCCCTTCCTTATCCACAGAAGAACATCCATGCATGTAATTGCTTCAATAAAAGCAGTACAAATTTCTGCAGAGTCCACTCCCACAGTTTATGATCTTTATTAACCTTTACCTTGTATATTTACATTATGTGAACCATAACTGAACCCTCTTGCAGCACATAAAATTGTGGGGGTTTCACTGGGCCGTGTTAGTTAAAGACAAGAGAATTGCTCCGCTCTGTGCCCAAACCATTGTACAACCAAGGTGGAATCACCTGCTGCTCTTTTAATTCACTCCTTGGCTTTGTTTCATTATCTCCTAGGTAATTTACCTCACTGTCCAGGTATTGTGCCCTATTTTTACCTTTTCTCCCTCAGCTTCGTGAATTGCAATCCCATTATTTAAACTGGAACTGATTCCGGAGCAGCACTACCACAAGGACAACAGCATTGGGATGGAGCGGCAAAACATATACAGAGGTGAAAATTCTTTAAGTAACCAAACCAGTGGGGAAAGGTCAGCTGCTTTGCAGGACAAAGCGTTTAAACAGCAAAGCTTTGCCATATGAGACAGTCAAATACCTCGACACAGGCTCATTTATGTTCTATATTTTTATCTATTTTATCTATTTATATATAAAATATATCATTACATATAATACATTGAGAGAGAGAGGAGGAGCAGCCACCACCCATCCTCCCGTGAGGAGTGGAACCACCCCCGCCCACAAAATGGCGGCCGCCTCCGCCCCGCCTGAGGGGAGACGGTGCCGCCGTGTCCCGCCCACAAAATGGCGGCGAGCGCGCGTTTCCTGCCGCTGTGAGGCGGCCGCTTCCTTCCCGTTCCTCAGCACCCCTTGTCCCTGAGCCGACGCTGCTCGGGGGAACGGGCAGCCCGGTGCGGTGTCCCGCGATGGAACTGGGTCGGCTGGAGTACCTGCAGGCGCTCGTCACCGAGTTCCAGGTGACTGACAGCACAGGTAATAAACGCCGCTGCTCGCTCGCTCTCTCCGTGCCGAGCGTTTCCTCACAAATCCAGCCCTTGTCCCTTGCAGAGGCCAAGGAGCAGGTGCTGGCGAACCTGGCCAACTTCGCCTACGATCCCAGCAACTACGAGTACCTCCGGCAGCTCCAGGTGCTGGACCTGTTCCTCGATATGCTCACCGAAGACAACGAGAGCCTCGTGGAGTTTGCCATGGGTAAGGGCTGTACCCTCAGCTGTCACCTGGCCAGGGGACACCCCGCGCTCGGTTTGGTCCTTAATCCGCTCCAAATTCACACAGGGCTCCGAAAACAAACCCGCACTGTGCTGATAAAGCCTCGTTTAGTGCAGAATGGGAGAGGAGTCAGAGGCAGGCATGACCCTCCATGTCCTTACAGAGCTTAAGGAAGATACTGGAAGTCTGGAAAGGATTTTGTGGTTTTTTTTTCCTAAATACTACCCGATTAACTTTTTACTGAAGTCTCTCCTGTAGAGAAGCAGCCATTAATACATAGATTTTTGCCAGGTATGTTGTACAGACCCATGGAACCATTCTGCTATTGGCAACTGGTCTGCTAGAATACTTACTTGACATATTTTAGTAAATCCTCTGAGGAGCTGCCTTACCGTGATTTTTCATGGTCTGAACATAAGCTAAGGGGCCAGATGCTGGGAGTGGTTCTGGGGGATGATACTAAACGTATTTGATTTTTAAGTTTTGTGGCTGCATCTCAAAGTTTCAAGTTTCAGACATTCTGAGGTTCTTGGCTATGAACTCTCTTACCTCCGTTCTCTGGCTTTCTATAGCACCTGCAATAAACTGCTGGCTTGTGTGAGTGAGTGAGTATTCCTGGAATCATTCTGTGGAAGCAGTTATGTGCAGCAGTAACAGTGCCCTCTAATGACACACAGGAGGAGAAGTGTGCTGGTGGAAAGTCTTTGAAAAGAACCAAAAAACCATGGCCTAGGGAAAGTGTTAAGAGTTTCCCATCCCTACAGAAGATGTGGGTGTTAGGAACAGGACGAGCAGTGACTTTGCATCACCTCAGAGACTCTTCTCTTACTGTTCCAGGTGGCCTTTGCAACCTGTGCTTGGATAAAACAAACAAAGAGTACATCTTGGAGGCCAACGGGGTGGAGCCCATCATCAACTGCCTGTCCAGCTCCAACGAGGAGACCGTGGTGTCGGCTGTGACCACGCTGATGTTCCTGACGACGCCGCGCTCGCGCGCGCAGACCACGGCACTGCCCGTGGTGGAGTGCATGCTCCGCTTCTCCCTCTCGGCCAACACGCGCCTCAGCAACCTGGCATCCATCTTCCTGCAGGATTACTGCAGCCCTCCGCAGGTGGAGGAGGCCAGGAGCCTCAGCAAGCACACAGCAGTGGGGATTCCTCTGCCCAAGGACTGAGCGAGGCTGTGGAGAGGGGAACCTCCTGCTTGTTCTCGCTTTCTGCTCAGCAGGTCGAGAGCAGCATTAAAGAGGGGAGTTGGTCCCACCAGTGCTGGGGTTTAGTTAACAAAGAGGATGGAGCAGCACTGCCATGGCAGCTGGGCCAAGCACAAACCTAAGCCTGCAAGCAAATATTTAAAATAAAGCAGGTCATGGCTGCACGCTGGAGAGTTCTTTGCCAAGTGCAGGTCAGCACCCAGCTTGTACAATTGCCCCTTCCCAGCAAGGAGGGGTGTTCTGCTCAGGTTATTGGGCAGAATTATGTCCACTCCAGTTCCTGGCTAGTCATGCTGCAGCTCTCCCCTTCAGTGTCAGTGACAAGTGATGCTAGGTGTCAACTCAAGTGACTGAAATGTCACAGAAATTTATTCCTCCTTCAGAGAAAGGAGTTTCCCTGCCCTAGCAGTGCACAATCTCTCCATCCCTGTAGCTCTAGTCATGGCACAGGCAGCCAGCTAGGGAATCACTGCATAGGGCAGGCTGTAGCTACCCTATAAATGAAGAAGTGGTAAGTTTTTCTTTCATTACCATGGATGAGAAAGGTGAAGTTAAAAAAAAAAAAAAAGGCTCATGGCAGTCTGGCTCATGAGAAGAGCTGTCTTGTAAAAGCTTCTCTTAATAAAACATTAACTTAAATGCTGTGTAATCAGTTCTGTGTGAGCTCATGAATATTTTTCTCCAGCACTTGCAGTCTTTGCCCACTCTTACTCAAGCAGATAGGCCAAGAAATCGAAGCCAGCCTCGTTTCTTTTCATTATCAGCCAATGAGACAAGAGAAGATCCAAGAGCCAGCATGGCTAAATACATAAAATTTAAAAGGTTTGACTGTTGAGCCCAGTGCTCCCTGACAAACACCCACACTGGATCTGGTCACGTTTCAGAGCCTTCCTACTTCCTCTTTTTCCCTTCCCTTTTGCCCCCAGATCACATAAACCAAACAGGAGTGAGGCTAAACACACAAAACCCTAACCACAGCTGCTTGTAGTTTATACTTTCTCTTCTCCAACAGCAAACATCCAAAATGCTACAGAGATTAACTGAATGCAGAGCAATCTTCCAGAAACCCAGAGCACTGTGACAGGAGCAGCTCCTTTCTTACTACGGCTGAGCCCTGCAAGTGACAGAGTGACAGCGTCTCCTGGGCACGGCAGGGGACAGGCTGGGTGTTCCTGGCAGAGGGAAGAGCACAGCACCCCCTCCCTGCTCTGCTGCCTGTGCTTGCTTTCCAGGACAGGCTGGGTGTTCCTGGCAGAGGGAAGAGCACAGCACCCCCTCCCTGCTCTGCTGCCTGTGCTTGCTTTCCAGGACAGGCTGGGTGTTCCTGGCAGAGGGAAGAGCACAGCACCCCCTCCCTGCTCTGCTGCCTGCGCTTGCTTTCCAGGATGGCCTTCCAGTCATCGGCCCAGGAGCGCAGGCGCCGGTGTGGGGCCGGCAGCTGGATGTGCCTGTTGTGGTGAACAGGACGTGCTCCCAGCTGGGCTTCGGCTCTGCACCTGTGGGAAGGGGGAAGAAGCTGGAATCAGCTGGTAGGTGGCTCCCCAGGCAGCCGTGGGAGTGCTGCTCAAACCCTGGATGGTGTCCTTGTTGTCAAACAGCAGGTCAGCAGCCACCACGGTCTTGTCTCGGGTCAGAATAATCCGCTCCACAAACTCGGGTCCCAAGTGCTTCTCTACCCACTTATACTGCAGAGACAAGGAATGGGAGAAAATCCCACTGTCCTCTCAGTGTGCACATCACTCACGTCAGGCCAGCCCTAACAGAGCAATTTTCCCCCCTGTAAACCTTCACCTGTGTCTGGGAATCCCCACACGGAGACTGGCTGCAGCCCAGGATGCTGATGAAACCTGTTTGTGTGGCAGCCTTCACTCAGCAGTGCCCTGGCTGTGCCCAGCTGTTGAGTTTGTGAGAAGCACTGGCTGCCTGCCCAGAGCACATGGCTTGTACCCATCTAAATCATTCCAGTGACCAAAGTCCCCCTTCCATTCTCGTGCCACTTCCAACACTACAACCTCCTCGACACAGCACTGGCCTCTTTTTGGACATCTCAGGCTCCAGATTTAGACTGAAGTAGGTTTTGTTGGTTGATGATTCTCCAGTGTGGAATCCCCTGGGAATCCCCCATCCCTGTGGGCTGCACTACAGCAGTTCCTTTGCTGTCACCTGCTGACACAGCTGGTCCCAGCCCAGCTCCAAGAGCCCAGGGCTCGCGTGCTCCACAGTAATTCTGGCATCATATGGCACTTAGCAATTCCCTGTCCTGAGCTGCTGCTCTGTGTGTGGGAAGCTGTCCCTCAGATAGGGATTGAGGGAAGCCTGGCAGCTGGAGCAGCTACTGTCTTTAGAAAGGAGTAGCTCCAACTTTGGTAGTATGAAACAGCAAGGTCTTGCAAAAACAGCCTCAAACCCAATAAAAACAATTCTCTCCCACCTTTTCCACGATGCAGTGCTCGTATTTCCGGAGAGGGCTCGTGCAAATGAAGACTTCAGTGCTGGAAAGAAACAGCCTTTGTTAGCAGTCAAGTGTGTAAGGTCCTGGAAAAAGGCTGCAGGGTGCAAAGGGTCCTTACTCCTGCATGTGGAGCATGTCCTGCACAGCTTCCAAGGCTCCTGGAATTGGATCCAAGTGTAGGAAGAAGCCAGGTGACTCATAGACACTGGCTACCTTGACCTGCAGGAGACAGAGACAATGAGCAGTGGCTGTGCTGTCACAGCACTCTCCAGTCACCCCCTGTGTAACAGCCCCCTGGTGCTTCCCCCCAGGAGTGAATGATAAAATTTCTCACCTTTGGGTTTTGGGAAAGGTCCAGCTTAGGCACACAAGAAGGAGAAGTCACTTTCTGGTAGCTCATGAGGAGGCAGAGCTGCCCCTGGCCTGGCTTTGCTCCCACACCCAGCCCTGACCCACTGGAGTCTCTGGGGGGTTGAGGGAGGCAGAGCTCCCACCCCACCCCTTCCCAGCAGGTCTCTTTCACCTGACTCTGATAAAAACCAAAGGAACAAGCTGGAGGTTTCTCCTCCTCTGTCACATTTGGCTGAGATTTGCTGAGGGCTCAGGAATTCACCAGGGATGGGTGGGCAGAACACTGAACATCATCCCCCTTTTCCTTCAGAGCAAACAGGGACCAGTGGTGACCCTGCCAGTGGCCAGGCCAGCATAGCCACACAGCTGGAGGAATCCCTTCAGCAAGAGGAACAGATGAGAGCACTGGCAGAGCTCTGTCTTTGCAGCTTTTTATAATTTTCCATTACCCACTTAAAATATTGTTGAAGGAGCAAGGCCTTGGCTCCAGCCTGGATGGAGCTGCTCCCCTGAGGCAATGGGGTGGTGGTGCAAAGTCTGCTCCAAAGAGTCTGAGACTGCAGCAGGAAGCTCAGAGATGATCCCTCTGCTTCCTCAAGAACCTTTGGCTCTGTGAGATGACCTCTGTGAGATGACCCATGAGCTTCTTCTGGGCTGGGTTTGGGGGAGATGTGGGACTCTGCTCCCCTCAGCTGGCTCAGCACTGGACTGAGCTCTGCAGTTAAGGGCTTTATCCCTTTTGTGTCTGCACCTGCCCTCAGTGTAAACCCACCTTCCATACAGGCAGGTGGGATGGACCAGAGAGGAAATTAATGATAAACAAGTGGTGAAGGAGGTTAGCTCTAAAGGTGGAATCATTCTTAAGTGAGTGTAAATAGGAAAGAAACAAGATTACTGGAGGAGCAATGTTATCCCAGGCTAATGTGGCCAAAAATGGGACAAAAAGGTATTTAATATGATACAGTTCAGTGGTATCTTTAATCTCTGAAAGGAAGAGTAGTATTTCCAATTTCCAGGTAGGACTGTCCTTCTAGTCCTTTTTCTTCTTAATTTACTGCTAAGACATTTTCACACCTTTTATTATTAGGAAATTTACTGGTTTGAATTCAGCTCTGGCTAGTTAATTTTAAAGATTGCTCTCTGGTGACTGTTCAGTGGCCTGTGTTAAACGAGAATGTTGTAGAGCAGGTCACAGCTGATGGATTTTCCCCTTCCTTATCCCACATCCCATCATGGTGAGGGACCCACAGCAGCACAGAGGGCTGACACCCCTTCCAGGCCTGAAGTTTCACCTTCAGACAGAGAGGTTAAACTTCCAATATCTCTTTACCCTGAGAAACACAAATCTTAACTTCCTCAGGGTCACATAGTGAACTTCAGAGATATCAAAGCAGCATTCTTCCACAAACATTGAAATCATACATTCCCATGCCCCTGAACAGTTTGGAAAACTTAAATATTGTTTAGTATTCTTCAAAGGCAGGCTGCAGCCTTTGCTTAGAGAGTCCAGCTGAAGGTCTCCTTGCTCTGTATCACCAGTGGAACATCAACAAAAACTCATTTCAATTAAGCAGCAGTGAAGAGGAGTCAGCATTAAAGCAGACTCCCAGATCCTGAAGCTCACTCAGTTATCATCACCTACAAATACTCCTAAATCAACAGCCAGAAAGGTGGAAGCACTGCCTGGTTTCACACACAGCTCAGAAGGGGTTGGGAGCCTGTGGAGGTGCAGACATGGCAATCAGATCTGCCTGGATCTCTGTTTCCATGCAAAGCCTCCCTGATCCCAGCAACAATTCCCTGGAGCTCTTCCCAAGGAGACTGAATTACAGACCTGGGGCTCGTGTCTGAGAGCTCTTTTGCCTTACAGCAAGACACCAGAAACTGGCAAGTTTCCACCACATCACAAAAAAAGTCTGGCTTTGTTGGAGAAAGAAATTTGATTTGATGACTCTTGGAACCAAAAGCCATTTCCTCTCATAAAAAAGTGACTAGAAAAAGAAAGTAAAACTATTTTCTTTCCTCATTTTCATGCCACCAATGCTGCACGTTTCCTTTTAACTTCCCTTAGTAAGATAACAATTTGGATACAAAATTGGAGGGACTACATCTGTCCCTAAGCTTTCCTATTTGCAGGACTTAAAAATAATTCTAGAAATTTTTACTACTGGTGGGGATTGTTGAATCCTTTCCTTAAAACTGTCTGGGGCCAGGAAATATGGAGATAAATCCACATACACAGGAGGGCAGGTAGGCAAGTGCAGTGAAAAGATCTTGAACAAAATTAAGTGGATTAGAAGTCCTTCTAAATAAAGGGATTTGCAGTGTGAAAATAATGGTCAAAACAGAAACAAAAATGAAATAATGGCTCAAGTTTCAAGGGGCAGCTTGAAACACCAGCTGAGCATGAACACCATTCAGGAAGAGGTGATGCACAGATCATCACCACAGCACTTCCCAAC
>VZRX01007829.1:3577-54030 GCA_013398075.1 Notiomystis cincta | reverse complement strand
CCCCCGTTGATTATTTGGGTGTCATTTTCATTATAATATTCATAGTATTGATAACATGTAGCATTTTTTGTCTAGAATGCCACATTTGTCACACTTGTTGCCCTATTGCCTTTGTTAGAGCAACCATTGTGTAATAGTGAGAGGATTTCAACTGTAATTCTACTGAGTTTTAAAGAATGTAACTGCAGCATTTATTATATAAAGTTCATATCACAAGAGTCACAAGCTGTCAGCACTTAACCCCCCCTGCATTTAAGAATATGTGGTACACTCACATCACTAGTTACAGAATTACAAATAATTATATAGAGAAAGCTTCATAAACACCTGGTACATATGTATGTATATATAATTATGAAGCAAAGAGAAATCTGTACCTTTAATAATTTAAGAAAAAATTACTGTATTAAACACAAAATATTTGTTTCTGTGTAGTTCTTCATATGAAGGAAAAGCTTTGTACAGAGCGTCTCATTACTGTGGAGTGAGAAAATTATTTGACTTTTAATTTCTGTCAGGTGACATTATAAACATATAGCCAGTTAGTCAATATCTGTAATTTAATTGTAGCAAGTCATATCTGCGTGCAAAATTGTGGTTATTGTGGAAAAAGTTAAACTATCAAACACCAATTGCACCTACACAATTGCATATGGATTTCTGTTTGCCCAACTGCAAATGAACCATTGCAATCAGGATATTTTTTATCATCTTAAATTAGTCTGTGCTCCTTATCTAAAAAGTTGAGGCTATAACTTTATGATGCAAACTGTCCCCTACTTTGCCTTGGCAGCTCCAGTTCATTAAAACAATGTTTTCATCGTGATCTGTTTGAGCCGATAAGCTTTGGTACCAGTAAAACACAGTATTCATCTGTTCCCCTCAGCAGTACTGCAATGCTTATTTGTGACTAATCAGACTGCTCTGCAGAAGGTATATTCATGCCAATTACATGCTGCCCAATGCATGAAATGTCTAATTAAAGTTTCCTGTATTAATATTACCCTGATTGAAGTCAACTTGCTATCAAACATATAGTCAGGGGCATGCCAAGACCTATGTGAGTCCCAGGAGGTGTCTGAAACATATTTTTCTCTGACTCAGTTTTCTTTATACCTCTCTGTAAGCCACAAATTCAAAGAGAAGAGGTAGGTCTAAAATCATTCATATCTAGAAAATAAAATTTTAAAGTACTTTTATGTAGCACAGCAGAATCTCTTGCTTTCTTGCATTTTGTTGCTAATTCTCCTAGGTTTCCCTGTAATTTAAGAAGTTCATGTTTTATTGTTAATATTGTGACTTGCCTGATAGAAAAGCAATTTGCAATTTGCATTCAGTTACATTACAGTTATGATCAATATAAATGTGGTTGGTCTCATAGCTATGAAAAGGTCAGGAGTGACCCTTTGCCAGTGACACTGATTCTTTGTTGTTGTGCACTCTAGAAGTGGACAGCATTTGTGGAGGTGGGCTAGTCCAGATACATATCATTAAGGTGGCAATAAGTGAAAAAATGAGAAAATTTTCTATTTTTCTGTATTTTTTAAGGGATAAAGAGCTGTTTTTAAAAAGTTCTTATAATTTTAGACTTAAATATTACACCTTGATATATAGCTTATATAGCTTATATAGCTAGAGGTGTAGCTCATCCTCATAAGGCCAGAAGACCATCAAGTGAAATAATTTCCCTTTGTTAAGTGAGCATATCCCATTACACACCAACAATTATATAATACAAGCAGGGACAATTAAACTTGGTAGACTTAAACTATTTTATTATATTGAACTATATTACGTGGTTTGTGGAAAGAACATGACACATTTAGTGTAGTAATAACAATTTTCCAACTCACAAGTCATTTAAATGGAGATAGATCTAATAATAGTCACCAAAAGTGGCTTTCTTAAAGCTCATACTCCATTTCAGTTTCACTGCCTGGAGCTTATGAGGGATGGCATTTCAACATCCTTTCCAATGGCCTTTTCAGGAATAAAGTGGCATCTCATTAAGATAAATACAATATGCTGCGTTGAGTAGATTATGGTCATTTCTGGGAGGCTGCAGGTATGGAGATGTTCTAATGTTTTCTATGATTCTTACTGAGAAGTTGAAAAGAGTGAAACTTGGCTTTTCTTTAGATTTCTGACAAAAAAATTACATCTATCTTCATCATGTGCAAACATTACGGGCAACTTTTTCATGGTTTCATTAATACCTTATGAATACAGGAAAAAGCAAAGAATAAGCATGAAGACAGCTGAAAGAATTAGAAAAACGTGAAAACCACCCTGGGAACCAGGCCTTCATTGCCCTTTATTATGAGATCTTGAATAGCAATTCTCCTAGATTGTTTGCATGATATTGCTTGGATCACGAAGTAAGGAAAAAGACTGGAGTAATGTTTTCATGTCCTGGTTTCAGCTAGGACAGGGTTAATTATTTGCAATAGATGTGAGAGGGTGTGGCCAGGATCCTGTTGTTATTGGATACAACCTCACATCATTGTCAGGGTGAGGGAAAGGGAATCTCACTTCAGGGGAGAAGGGCATTTCTTCAGCTGGAGAAAACATGGTGTGAGAGAGCCTCCTGGTTTACCCCTTTAAATTGAAAAAGGGAGATGACACACTACAGCAGATGAAAATAAGTTTGTACCTAACAGCAGAAGATTGGAATTGAGCTTGCAAAATTGGTTATTTGTTTGTTTAGGGCTTTTTTTGTAGAAATCGTTTCTTTGCCTTATACATTTTGTTATTAATATTTTTGCTGTTACTGTTAATTTTCTTATGTCATTGCTGTATCCAATAAATTGTTCTTATCTGAACCCATGATCCTTGCCTTTTGTGCTTCCATTTGGAGGGGGAAAGGAAAGTGAGTGGTGGTTTTAGTGTGAGTATTAGATTGGAGAATACCATTACAAAACCATGACTCTTGGTCATTGAAAATCTGTAGAAATCCAAAGTTGGAAATAAATAGATTTGAACTTCCAAGGAATGAGCATCAGTATTTTAGAATATCAAAGTTACAATTTTGTTTAGACTTACTTGACTTGTGAGCAGTGTGGTAATTGTTTGCAGTATGTTGATTTTTAAAAGGGAAACAGAATTGGGATTCATTTTTTATATAGCACAAAAATGGGCCATGGAGGAATGGTTTCCAACTGCTCGAGACTTATAAAGGAGGGGAACTTTTTCAATAATAAATTTCACTTCTCTTTTATCTTCCTATAGGGAGAGACCAAGAATTTATGAATTATTGCTCTTTGGTACCTGCAGAGACACCAAACTCTGTTGTTCAGGTTATTGTAGCAAGGACACAGATTGTCACTATGTGCAAAATATAAACCACTTTTTCATCCTTATTCTCTCCCTTCACAGATCTATGGATATATATATCTAAGCATTATGCATTCACAAGTTGTCTTTAGGAGATGTCTTGAAAAGAAAAGAAATCACAGATAAATCAAAACTTCCTTATAAAAGGAAATGCAAATTTTTTTTTCCCTAATACTTTGGAAGTGTTCGTCTCTTGTTGAAAGACACAAGGCTGGTGAATACAAAATGACCTTTCTTTTATGAACCCCTGTAAGGGGGATTTGAAACCTAAGATAAAAATGTTTCATTCAGATTCTTCATGTTAGAGCTAATCTTCACAGAGCTATATTTTACTTTTACTTCTGAGATAGAAGCTGTATACCCTCTTGGAAAAAAATATACTGCAGTTGCTTAACACTTTCCACTTACTCTACTCTAGAAATGCAGATTTTTCTCAAACAATATTTTTCTTATAAGCAATCATGGCAGGAGTTACTCTAGGTAAAAAATATGCTGCCTTTTCTTTATTCATTATGAAGGGGAAGCCAATGATAATATTACTTACCTGCTTTGCTGTCCCTAGAAAGTTAAATCACCCAATCTGATTGCAATAATTAATTTCATCATGATAGATGCAGTACTTGAATTTCATTAGACTATGCATTATGTATTGTCTAGAACACTCTAAAAATTAAATATGCAGAGAATGTGATTTTTTAAAAATAAACGTGTGTGTGTATGCATACTTATATCAAGAAGTCATACAGGAAAGAAAATGATAAAATTGTTTTCCCTCATGAGTTGAAACAAAATGTGTTTTTCCCTTTAAGATATTTTTTCTATTTTATTTTTGCTGTGTGAAAACACCGTTCGTGCTGAACGTTGATATTCCTTATTTACCCCTTTAAATTGAAAAAGTGAGGTGAAACACTACAGTGAAAGAGAATAGGTTTGTACCTAACAACAAATGATTGGAACTGAGCTTCCAAAATTTTTCAATGCTTAAAGTGTAATTATTAAAACAAACAAATGGTTACAAAACCCAAGTATCAAGCATCCAGTGCAGCGATATTTTTGCCTACAGATTTTTACAAGCTACCATAGTAGCAGAAATATTTTTACTTGGCTTTAATAGCAGCTGTAGTTCTTAATATCAGGCAGAACAGGTGCCTGTCCAGTTCAAGGAAATTTTGGAGTTAAAAAATCTCACCCAGAAATAAAATAATGTATATAGGGAGTAAAATAGGTTTTGTAAGGCTATGTCTCCATTGTCTCCAACAAGTAATAGAAGTGGTCTGAGAAACATTTGGTCCTGAGGACCTGTCAGCCACATTCTAATCATCTTAGAGGGGATACAAAATAGCTCTTGTCTCATTTGCTCCTGAACTCTATTTTCCAGTTTGGTTTTATACAAAAGAAGTGCATGGAAGCCACTTTCATGCCTCTCCACAATGCTCATCAAGGTGCAGCAGGTGGTAGTAAGCACAAGGTTCAATTCCAAAGTGCAGTCCTCAAATTCTCTAAAATGCTAATACAGATGCATTTTTTTTCCAGCTTTTAGTGTGTGCTGACTAGATCTTGTTAATGATGCTTCGTAAAACTGGGACGTGTGGGTGTTAATTTACCAGAAAAAAATCTGCTAATCCTTTCATAATTTTATGAGAAGGCAAAGGAAACCCCATAAGATTAAAGGTTCATTTTTTTTCAATAAAAGGCTAATTTATCATGTAACTACCAAAGATATAAAATAAAGTGCTTTGAAATCTATCCTTATGTTTTGCAGATTTAATGAACTTATCACTGGCAATCAAAGAGAATCTGTAATCTGTTGCTCTGGTAAACCACACTATTTGTGAATCTGCGTTTGTGAAAATTCATGTTGAACTCATACTTTAAGTGTTGAAATAGCAAACTGTGCTGTTCCTGAATGAGACCAGACTTACAGTGTAACCCACACTATTTGTGCATCTGAGATCTTATTGAATGTGAACAGAATTTACGGTGCTGAATTTTTCTTATCAGAAACTAAGCCTAGCTGCACCCAGCCCCTCTGATCTCTGAGGAGTAGCTGGAAAGCAGGAGGGTTTATTTTCTGCCAAATTTCTGTACCCTAAACAATGTATGCTTAATCATCTGGAATCTCAGGATGTCATAAACCTGTTAAAGGTTTTCTACAGATAAGACATACTTGTTTCTCAGGCTGATTTTTGCTCCTTTCTCCTTTCTCCTACTACCAGAAGCCCCCAAAAGCTTGTGTCTTGAATTTTCTACTTCATTCTAGGCAAAGTAGTGTGCCACCTAAAGCAACAGGCAAATGCCAGAAGTTGATTTTTAGATGTGAGATTCTGACTACAAGAGTTCTCAAAATGAAAGTCTTCTGATTTCTTGGAAAAAAACTACATCTTTCCAAGTTAAATACAAACATTGGGCTCAGCATGCTTGAGTCAGAGCCAGTCTCATTCACTATGGTGCCTCCAGAGGCCTTGTCTATACCCAGAAAGATCAGCTGGCAATTAAAAGCAAGCAAACAAAACTGCCTAAACCAGGAGTACACATTTCATATTCAGAGTATGAAAAATGTTATATATAGCTTTAGTTGAAAACTGTTTTAAACTTTATTTTTTCACAGAGGCTGTCTCGGCAAGTAGGCTCAGTAAAAGGTATATTAAAGAATTGTGTTTTCAAGCACAAACCCAAAGGTATATGGTGTTGTATCTACAAAACTGATATGGTTTTCTTGCTGAGAACTTAGCAAAACGTTCTCAACAAATAACAAATAAAAGCTTCATAAATAATTATATGGATTCTCAGTGCAATTTTACATTTTAAGTGGCAATATTAGTATACACTTTTTCTGTTGTTTTCTATTGATTGTATTAGAAACAAGACTACTAAATATACTAAAAGTAAGGCATAATGTTGTTTTGATGAACCAGGTGTTTCTTCAAAAGAAAACTATATTTGGTGTATTTCCAATTTATGTTAAATTCCAGCAAGCTAGCAAAGCTGGCTGATTTGCTTTGTGTGATATGGAAATTGTAAGGTTTATCCTGACTTTGGAATATGGTTGATATCATTGGGGACCGGAACATCTCCCCTATGAGGAGAGGCAGAGGGAGCTGGGACTGTTTAGCCATGATAGGGTGGTTGGAACTAGAATATATTCAAGATACCTTCCAGCTCAGGGGTGCCTGTGGTTCTCTGGTTCTATGATTCTATGATGTATGAGAGCTGGAACAACCCGAGGACACAGCCAACATGCAAAGTTTGTTTGCTGCCCCCGTGTCACCAATTGTGACACAGCAGAACTTGCTGCATGCCCGAGCAGAAGCAGCTGCCGGTGGCCTAAGAGCAGTCACCAGAATGCCGGCATGGAAACGCAGCACTCCCTGAAGGGCTTGGTTCTGCTGGTTCTACATCAGGGCTACTTGCAAGCATGAGCAGTTGCCTGCCTTCTCTGGTTGCCTCGTTGCCTGGGATAATCATCATCTCTGGCTTGATTGCTTTGTTCTGCATTGTGCTTTTCGGCACTACGCCTGCTCATGGACAAACGAAGACTGTCAGGAAGCTCAGGGAACCAGGAAAGATTGAACATGGTATCTGTAATGTAATTGCCAAGCCAAATGCAAGTCAAGAAGATGCTGAATTTGATTTGGGTGATTTACTAGTCAAGGTGGAGAAGATCAATCCTGACTCCAATGTGGTGGGTAGCAGGATTTTTATTACTATTATTATTACTATTTCCTCTGCACCATCATAATGATGAATTTTCATTTCGTTGTTGTTGCTGTTTCATGCTCAGTTTTAAGTGGAATTTAACTCTATTTTTAATTCATCTGATATGTAGGACAAACAAGGGGATACCTTTACAGAAAGTAGTGGAAATTAATAATATTAATATAAGTTGTTTGTAAAAACTATGAGCTGATTTCAAGAAGTACTTAAAGATATCATATATGATATGCTTATAGATTAAGCCTTTGTGAATAGTTTATCAGTTTTGAGAAGAAAGGAAGCTGGAAGATTTCAGACATACATCTTGGAAGACATTTGTCAACTCTAAGTTATGTAATAGATGTTTTATGGTTTTTTGAACTTGAACGTGTCAAAGGACGGTGAAAAAATAGATATAAGGGCAAGACGAATTACTTTCACTTGAAAGTCCTTTTTTGTTACTTTTTGTTGTTATGCTATTTTAGTTCTCTTTTATGTTAGTGATGTAAAAAAATTTTTACAATATTATTACTCTGAGATGTTCTACAGGCATTTGAGATGGTAGTAACTTGAAAACTATGCATACCTTTATAGAAATGGGTGATTTTCCCATCAGCATTTCTTTGGTAACATTCAGAAAGAAAAATATTTTGAAAAAATATTTTTCTTTTCCTATGAGCTGTAACTTAGTCCTGTAGCAATGAGAAGTTTAAGGCTCACCTATGCATTATGGAAAAGAATTCAAATAGCGAAGTTTGAATTCAAACTTGGTATTTGTATGTCTCTGAATATGAAGGAAGGCCTGACAAGTCAGTTTGTGTGTTAAAAGTTAATACATTTATAGCAAATGAAAATACTCAGTGCTAGTTTCTTGTATTTCTCTCTATATATACATATAGTTACAAATGTATATCATGTATGTGTATATATATGTCAGAACATGGCTTTTTTAGATGTAGAATTTAATATTTTTTTAGTGCTTGAGAAGACAGATTCATCTGCTCCTTCTAAGCATCCTTCCATAAAATTGCTGTATTTTTCATCCTTTTATTCTAGTTGTTCTCTGTACATTACTAGTTTATGGCTGGGGAAAAAAAAGCATGTTGATGCTTGTATTGTCAATATTTTGCCCAAATTTGTATTGTCAACAGTATGAATAATAATAATAATAATAATAAAAAGAGGTACTGTTTATGTTTATGGAAAAGTCTACAGTTCTTTTGAGTGCAAATTCATTTGGACTTCATCCATTTGGCACCATAGGTTGTATCATCTGTTGATCTCGTTACTTCTTGCTAAGAGTTCCATATAATGGAAAGAACACAAATCTGTAAATATTTACATATACATACATATGCATATATGCACAGACGTCTCTCTCTCTCTCTCTCTCTCTCTCTGTGTGTGTGTCTTTCTGTCTCTCTCTCTATCTATCTATCCATCTCTTTATCTATCTATCTATCTATCTGTATAGTAGGTGCTGGGGTCTAGCAGTGCTGGTCAATTTTTAAAACTCTTCTCCTAAGGGCACAGGAGCAAGCAATTACCAAATATTGGAAATCAAGCAGACGAGGCAGAAGGCATTACTCATGGCACAGAAGCCACTGCTTCATATTGGGTTCCAGACATGGTGGTTGCACTCCATGTGCATAATGAAGCTGTCTTATCTTAATGGTCTTACAGTGTGTAAATTTTGAATAGCTATCATTTGTAGGTACTGATGTTTTCTATAATGATGCACTGTAAAAGATAATGATGAAGTTAAATCTTTTCACTTTTAGAAGCATTTGTGGTAATATAAGTCCTTTAGACAAACAATAGAAATACTGTTTCTGGTCCATTTGAAACTGCTGAGTACATTAGGAAAATGAATAGGAGGAAATTAATCGGCAACAGTAGATGGTAACTTTGCAAAACAATCTGACTTTTCTGTGTTTATATTGTGCAGAACTCTGTAGATAAAAGAAGGGGAAAATAGCTTGGCATAATGGAAGTGGGAATAGCTTGTTTCCTGGTACACTCTACCTAAATATTTTCCTAAGAACTGCAGAGCCTGCAAGAGCTCTTTCTGGTATTTATGTTTTTTTTTGTATGTATAAGACCAGATATGACAGAAATCCAATTGTGTGTTGGATTTTTAGATGCTAGCACATTATTAATTAAAGTGGGTAGAATAATCTTGAGCCAGATATCAATCTGACATATTTTAGCTAAAAATAATTGAGTTGGGGTATATAACTACTGTTAACAGTACTTGCCAGGCATTTGTCCACCCTTATAGAAATGAATGCTATTATTTCCTTTTGATTAGAACTGTAAATATGACTATGTTTTGAGAATCAATATTGAATTTCAATAAGACAGGTAAATGTTCTTCTTCTGCGTCGTTACTATCAGAATACTGAAATGAACCTGTTTTTTATTAAGACCTTAGATTTAATTAACTTAAGTTCATTTGTTTTCACCTACAAAGTGCCTGCAGATCTTTCCAAAAGAGCAGTTTGTGCCTGGCAACAATGTACGGCAAGTACAACTGATGACTGATGCCCAGGACGACAGAAGTTCAGATGAGCAAAATTGTATTTTGACTTTCCGGTACTTGCAGAACACTTTATGGATCTTCCTGGAGACAATTTCTGGCGCTTCCCAGAAGACAGGTGATTTGAAATCTACCACCATCAGTAAGAACAGAAAGTTCAAGTAGGCAGCAAAATCCAGGCCAAGAAGGCAGAAAAAGCAAAGTTAAAAAGAGAGAACCTACCCTGTTTTCACTTTGGCAACTTGCCCTTCAACAACATTCAGTGCAAAGAACCTTCTCTCCTTTGTCACCTAAGAACTAAGCTTGAGGGTGTGCTTCTCACTGCTTCATTAAAAATTCACTGTGTTTAACACTCATACTAGATGTTTGGGTTTATTTATAGCTTTTTATGTTTAAATGTGATGCACTCACATTGTTGGTATAATTGAAAACCAAATTCGTTGTTTTAACTACAGTGCAGAGGAAACTATGGGGAAATAAATGCTTTTATTTTACTTTTGCTTTTGAGAACTAGAAATATGAATGAAAAAAAGGATTTTCTCCTAGTGGCAACAAATCTAAGTCTCCTGCTATGAACTGATGCCTGGACAAAAATTCACACTGGCACCTGTCAAAATGGAGAAGATCAAGTAACAGGTGTCCTAGTAAAAGAGCTGACACTTTTTTTTAAGCCTACGCTTACTGTTCTAACATTAAGATGACATCCACCTGTTAGTATCTACTTGGATACACTATTGCTGTGTCTGAGGGAAAACTTAATTTTTTGCTTGTTCTGTATTATCTATGGAGAAGGTTTGTTGCCAGTAAGTGGTTAGACCACTTAAAGAATCACCATTAAAGGCAAACTTTAATATTAGAGTTTGGTGGAAAGGTTCAGTTTATAACTTACTACATCGATGGAGTATACATAAGAAAATCAGAATTGAATCAGTTTAGAAAGATTTTCACAGGGACTGGTGATGCAAGAGATTAAGGGTACAAAGGATATGGATAAAAAATGATAAGGATGCTAAAGGGTTTAGCAGCACTTAATCATCGACTAATTAATATTTATGAGGTGAGTCAGTAGAATTTGCAACAATTATAACAGTGAATTAATTATAGACTCATGGTAACTTGCATACCATAATAAATAGACATGCATACACAGTCCAAAAGAAGTATACATCTATATCTATGTGTGTAAAGCTACCTACCAAAAATTCTTGTATTCAGTGAAATACATCAGATCCCTTAGCGTTTCTCAACAGGAATGGGTTACACCTCAAGTGTGTCTGTGTATTCTATCAGACTAGGCCTCAGCAGCAGCAACAGTCTTTGGAGTACAGCAAACTTGAAGGTTCTTGAGCTTTGAGAGATGTCCCCTTCAGAGGGAGTTACTACTGCAGCCCACTACAGTCCAGGGGAGCTCAAAGAGCCTCACTTAGGTCCACTGTTCTAGTGGGTTGCTAGATGATTTGCTTCAGTCATCAGTAATTCTCCATTCAGGGCATAACTCAAGTTGGTAACTACTGCAGTTTCCAAAAACTCCAGAAGGAATGCTGCTGTTCCACTTGAGCTACTTTTCAGGTAAGGAATGTTGCAATGTCGTTGGTGTATCTCTGATTATCCTTTTTCTCCACTTTGGCTGGGCAGCTGATGTTCCTGTTATGGTCAGTGTTCCCACCTCTATTGTGTAGAGCAGGCTGATGGTCACAGATGCTTCACCACCCAACTGGTGCAGCAAAGGGTTCAACACTCATCTGACTCAGTCAGGGTTTGTCAGGAGCTCTTGAGATTGCAGAGCAGGCCTGATGGTGTGGGGGAAGCACCATCACAATCTTAAGAGACAAAGTGGCAAATAGTCAGATTATAATTTGGAAGAGGAATGTGCAGGCACTGAACATCATTCCTGTGATTTGCAGATGGCTTTTCATGAGTTCTGATCTTGCTTGTTGTCCAAAACCCAGTTTTAAACCTAAATATTTCCTTCAATATAAATTTCATTTACTCACTTCATTGTTTGGAATATTTCAACAAACCAGTGAATTATGAGCCAGATTTGTAGCTGGTAGAAGAAGGACACAGCCCACTAACTTCAGTGAAGAGGCATTTGTCCCTGTTGTCTGAAGCTGTGTTAAAATGCATTGATAAGAACAGGGTCCACAGTGAAGTGGTTGGAGCACCAAACCTACCAGACTTAAGAAGTGTTAGGACAATGTTCATAGGCACATGGTGTGACTCTTGGGGTCGTCCTTTGCAGGACCAGGATTTGAATTGTGATGATCCTTTTGGGTTCCTTCTAACTCAGGACATTCTGTGAGTCTAGGATTCATGTAAAATACATACGTGTGAGCTGTAGGTTTTCCCCACTGTAGCAGGATTACATTTTTTTTGTGACTGACAGAGGCCTGAGGACTGTATGAATGCTGTTTACTCTGGAATGGCACTATCTTTCTTTTATTCTATTACCAGGACCTGCAAAACTTTTATAAATCTACATTTTAATGTATCTAAAAAAAGGTGTTTTGTTTCTTCAAGTCCTTTTTGTCTTTTGTTGACCTTTAAGTATGATTTAAGGCTTTTCACATAATTTAAAAGACTCTTGTATGAGCTTTCAGATTCTAACTTTTGTGAAAAGAAAAATCCGTGCAAAGAAAATGAAAGGATTCTTGATTAAAAATCTCATTTTAAAAAGAAAGGTCTTCTCAGATTTCTGGGAAAGATACTATTTCAGTTCTTTTTCTTTTCAGTAATCCCTAGGAAAATGCTAGTTCAGATTGATTGCTAGGTTATTTAAGTTCCTGAGCTATTAAATTAGTCTAGAATAGATCCTGCTCTGCAATTATATTCACATTTGTTTCCTTTTAATTTTCAAACTTTTTCAAATATTAAGGACTAATACTGAATTACTGAATGAATTAATAGTGAAATAATGAATTACTTTGTATCTACTTTTGGTACTCAGTGAAGATCATGTATGCAAAGGTTTAAACAAGTATTTAAAACCATTAAAGATCAGTACACACAATTTTTTAGAATTATTTGCTTCCCTCTCAGGGAGAAGTTAAATGAGGAATTTCACATTACATTCTTTCATTTTTATGGTTGATCTAACCTATCAAGCCTTCTTAGACCTGTGATGACTGTTTTATCAGCACTGTACCACCTCGCTTTTCTGTAGGTGGAGAAATGGTGCTTTAAATGTCTTCCCCAACCTAGTCAGTCTCAGTCACTCACTTCTCTTCCAGCAACCTTTAGATTCCTGACAGGTGTCTTGGTATCTCATTATCTTTAAATTCCTGCTTTCGCATTTCCTTCTTTTACAATTCTTACTCTGCCAGAAACTGCCAGGGAAATTAAAGTGTCCGATCATAGAATCATAAAATTGCTAAGTTAGGTAAAGACCTCTAAGATCTTTGAGTCCAACCATTAACCTCACGTTGCCAGGTCCCCCACTAAACCCTGTTCCTAAGCACCAAATTATTAGTGTCATGACAGTTATGCACTCAGGATGCTGCAAAAGCTCAACATTTGTTTAGTTTTTTGTGGTTGGTTGATGGTTTGTTTACTTGTTTTAGCTGATGGTGTTTCGGCTTTTTTTTCCCTAAGATATCTTTGCTTAGGTATGAAAAAATGTCTGTTTTGAAACTTTCTGAGCTGCACACAGACTTCAGTACAACACTTGTCTCAGAAGTATACAATATAGTAGGTATAACACCTTCTTACATCTTTTTGTGTGAAGAAATGAATCTCATGCTGACTCCATAATTGCTTTTGTAAACTTAAAAGTATTTTTGAGGGGAGGTGGGTGGAAATATGAAGCAATGAGAGGTGGTTGTCAGTGCTGGCAAGGAATGATCAAAAACTCTTTCCCACTGAAAGATAAGGAAGAGGTGATACAGTCTCCTCTGGTGTGCTGTCTGACATACTAACCTGATTTGCTCATGACTGACACTGCAGCAACAGAAAATTAATCACTGGTGGCTGAATATCTTGCTCATTCGTCAGGATGTGGTATGCAGAGATAGCCATT
Organism: Notiomystis cincta; assembly: GCA_013398075.1. Classification (NCBI taxonomy): domain Eukaryota; kingdom Metazoa; phylum Chordata; class Aves; order Passeriformes; family Notiomystidae; genus Notiomystis; species Notiomystis cincta. Next base: position 40,450 of record VZRX01007829.1, on the reverse strand, counting down.
TTGCACTATTCACTGCCTATGAATAATAAGTTCTTAGAAAAAAATTAGTGACTTACTTTTACCCCAATACTGCCCATTATTAAAAAAAAAAAAATTGTAATTGTTGGTTAACCATATGTGGAAATGGCCCCAGAGAAAATGAAAGCCAGTCCTCAAAGATTCTTTTTTCAAGAACAAAGATTGCACCCTTTTTAAAGCAACCTACTTTGCTCTGGTAATGTGTCAGTGTTTCCTTCAGCGACTTCACGCTTCACTTGGCTTTCCTTCTCATCCATTCAGTACATGTAGAGGTGAACATATAATTAGGTATATATTATGCATATATATAAATATATAACTATGTATGTCATAATAAAACCCTTTCATAAGAACCTGAAAATACCTTGATGTGGGTAATTTTAATAATTTTATGGATGTTATGCCTCCTTCCTCTGTGATTATGAGTCATAATTGTTGTTGTTATGATAGATTAAAATACTGAAGAGGTTAATCTAATGAAAAAAAAGTTATTTAATGAAAGAATAATTGAATTCCAGATCGGATCTGATATGTTAAATAAGAGACAACTAATTCATAATGTCTGAGACCAACACTAGTACTAGAAACAGCAAGCACTGAATAAAAACTAACCTGTGGTAAGAGAGCAAAACTGGGTCTATTGCTTTACTAATTTATCAGAACTGCACATCCAAATTTATCCTCATTTACTATATCTGATCCACAGAAAAAGATTCCTAATTGTATATGTATTTAATTAGAATCAAGTAGTTTCAGAGAGGTTTTCAGCTTTGCAAGTTTGCAGAATACAGGGCTTAGACTTTTCCTTCTAACACAGAATATCAAGCCTTAGCTCTGACTTGGCTCATATACAGTGCAAAATCTGCCCCCCTTCCCCATTGTCCCTTGCTTACTGTCCTCAAGCCTAACAGCTGATACTTTGCCAGGATGCTAACGATCTGTGCAGCTCTAAAAGGAGTAGCAAGATTATTTCCAGCCTAAATGGCAAGCTTCTCCAGAACAAAGCCACTACTAGGGCTGTTAGAACTTGCCCACTTTGGTTTCTCTACAAGGTGTGTATCTTGTTCCTTCACAGAGGATTTTCTTCTTATCTTTCTCTGATTAATATTTTGTCTAATTCTCAAAGAATTTAAAAACTGAGAAAACAGTTCTAAATTTTTTGTTATTGTTTTACTGTTTAATAATTTTATTATTGTCAATTGAGATTTTTTTAGTGTTCTTTCTTAGAGGAAAACAGAAACAACTTAGATAACGTTTTGACTTTGACCTTTATAATTTAATTTTAAGGCTTAAAGATGCCACAAAAGGTACATGTTATGTTGACTCTCTTGAAGGCAGGGAGGCCCTGCAGAGAATATCCTGTGCAGTCTGAGAGTTGAATTCAATGATCCTTGTGGATCCCTTCCAACTCAGCACATTCAATGATTCTGTGATTAACCCCAGGTACAGTGCATTATCTCTTCTATTAGACAGCTGAAGGATGACTCAGTAAATTTAACTAGCAGCAATTACACAGCCATGATTTGGGCAGTCGAAGGGTCACTTCATAAACTTTTTCTCATAATATTTTTACTCAATTCATGACATATCACATAATTTTCCTCTTTCATGGACAAATCATTTCACCTGAATTCATCGGAATTCATTTATTAACGTGTTACCTGTCAAATGAGTTGAAAAAAGTGTAGAATCTCCTTGTATAATCTCTGAAATTTGTAAATCTCTAATGGATTTTAAAGATACTAAAGATACTTTGATAATGCAGCAACACTACTGATTTTACTGATATGACTTTTTCTTTGTCCTACTTATTTTTATTCCATTTCTCTCTATATTTCCCTAAATCCAAGAGGGTAAGATGGTGGAAGGTGCAACTTCAGCATGCATGTCTCTGAAACAGTCAACCAGCCAGCCTTCTCTCCCACTGTGGCTCTTCTGGATTAAATGAGGTGACTTCATGTCTTCTTAGGTCCATAAGTTCACTTTATTCTAGGGTGATTTGATAGATCTACTACAGTTCTACCTGGGGCAGGAAGGATGTTGGTGATCCTGAAGGAACCTGTTACCTTTCCGGATTCCAGGACTTCCTGGGTATCACAAAGGCAGAATTGGACATTAGCAAAAAAGAAAGTAATAACACACAGAAATTTTATTGCTGTGGTGCTCCTAACAGAGACTGTCAGTTAAAATGTTTCTTCCCAGGTTTTGGTATCAGGCTCCCTTATATGCTGAGAGCACTCACACAGGGCTTAAAGAAATAAAGAAAATAATTATTCCAGTTAGCTTTTTCATTCTCGAGGGAAGCATTCAGAGTTGTAAACTGTAATTTCATTTTGAAACCTGACTATCAAAATCTGAGGTCTGAATTTTTTTGTTTGTGATAACTAAGGTTGGTAAATTGAGCATTAATTCAGCTTTTGTTGTTATTTACACCTTGGGTAAAGATAAAATCATGTTATTCTTAGACAAAGCCTGTAATAAAATAACTTTCTAGGTTTTCAATTTTAACAAAACCAATAAGAGATTGCAATAAAAATTGCAATAGAATATGAAGAATAAATAGAATAAAAGTTTCCTACTGCTACTTGAATTTGTTGAATGGAATTATCCTTTGTTTGAAAAAAAAAAGGATGCAAAACACACCACAGCTCTCCCCATGGATATGCTTTTGGCCAGTGGCTTTTCTTTTTCAATTATATGTCAGAGTCTGCCTCAGGGTTTGAGCAACAATGACTTATAGGAGTTTTTAAGGTGAAAACTTATTAAACCTAATGGGAACTTGTTGTCAGTTAGAGAATTTTTTAAAAAACATCTTTCCTTCTGTAAAGTTCTAATTGTTTCTGCCCACAACACAAATCTGGCTGAAAGACATAATTATGCAGTAAGGTATAGCTTTATGATTCTGTACAATGGTATTTTAAAATGGTAGTTCAAATTAATACAGGAGTTATTTTAATTCAAATGTCTTCCTTTGGTGTGTCACACTGTTATAAGTGACATTAATATTCAAACATAATGAATTATATTTAATTCCAGGACAGGGATAAATCATTATAAAGACGGAGTTTTTTAAAAGGGTTGCCACTTGCCCTGCTCTGTGCTGCCATGAGTGCATTTTCAAGTACATGACTGTACAGTGACCCACATATCCTTGCATGTGTTCACAGGGCTTCCAGTCAGGGGAAATTATCTTTACATTGCAGTTGGGGAAATTGAGCTAAAAAGCACTGTGACACAATGAATATGGAACAGGAGAATTTAATTTTGAATGCCATTCTAACCTTTGTTATATTCACATTAAAAACAAACAAACAAACAAACAAAAGAGAAAATAACCCTCCCAAAGCACCAGGAACTGTCCTCATCAAAATAGGACTGACTGTGGACACCATTGGCCACCATGGGAAAGAATTAAAAGCAGACATTTTGATAGAACACTGGAAGAGCCATGCTCAAAACTAAAAGTAGTTTTGGGCTACAGTTTCATCTGGCTTGATTTTGAACACATTTTTGAGAGAAAGGAAACATTTTTTTAAGCTTGGCAGCTGCCATGGGGCTTACATGTGGCTGCTGACTGATCTGAGGAAGATAATCATTTGTAGACATGGTACATCATTAGGAATGACAGTGAGTCAGTGTGTAAGCTCTGGTTTCTGGCCACTTAACATTTGAGGCAGAATTGTTATGCTTCCCAGAAAACATAATTTATCATCCTTTTTTTCTTTTTTTCATAAAATAAATGCAAGGAAACAGTTCATTGCGCTGGGAAAAAGCCATTTTAGAACTTAGAATTTTTTAACTCATAGAACTGAGTGATAAAAGCAAGTTAAATTAAGCAGAAAATGCTGCTGATAATTTGAGCCATGTAGACTTGATAAAATTAATAAAGTTGAAACAATCTGAAAGCCTTTAGATTCTGAGCAGAAGCTTTATTTTCCCCATGAGAAGCCATAATTTTCTTTAAACATAATTAATCTTATCAGGTCACTTTTGGTTGCAGCTCAGTTATACCATTAACATTAACTTGTGAACATCTGGAACAATTATTCCTTCTTCTTGGCTGATCAGTGGGTAGCACAAACCAAAGGGAGGTGTTGCTAAAGGCACCAGGAAGTATTGATTATATACTCTACATACGATTCTAGAAGCATGTGGGAGGACTTCATTGCCATAGTGCTCTACTGAAATCAGCAAACAGAATTTAGATTTCATTGTTGGCAAGGGAATTAGCTGGAAATTTCAAACCCACTAAGCTGTAAGAAGCCTATTAGTAATCTAAAGTGAAATCTTGGTATTAATGTAATTAAAAATATTTTATCCTACTGTTCTAATCCAAGGTACTCCTTTATCTTAGATGATGTGCATTGTTCTAAACATCTGCCTCCCCCACACTCCTCCCTTTTCAAAAAGGAAATGATAAAGTTAGAAAAAGTTCAGAGGGGTAAAAAAATTAAGAGAATTATCAAATATAAGGAATACTTTTCTACAAGGAATAGGTTGGAAAAGTAGGACCTCTTGCTTATAAAAGAAATAGAGTAAGAAAGTAGATAATGACCCATAAAAACATACACATCATGGCAAAGATGCAGCTCAAAATTTCTTCTGGTAAAAGAGCAAGGAGCCAGATGAAACTACTGAGATTCTTATGCAAAAGGAACTGAAGGAAGTGATTCTGTCTGTGATAGGTAGGTGAGCTATGGAGCTCCATGATATGACATGTGGTGACTTTTAAAAGTTTACATGACTGCAAAAAGCCATTAGGCAGATCAATGAAATCCAAAAAGACTATAAAATTAAAGCATATATATTTTCTCAGAGCAAATACCTGAGCTGAAAATATTGGAGTCTGTGAGAGAGTTCTGGGAAAGCATTGCTGCCCACTAGGTTGGCCCTAGTATTCTCCCCCAACACCTGCTCTTGATCACCATGTCGGATAAGAAATATTAAGCAGAGGGACTTTGCTTGGATGCAGACAATCATTCCCATTTCAAAATACAAATCCCGTTGCAAGAAGTAATTTTAGGATTAGAAAACTATAAAAAATACTACAATCATAGAATATCCTGAGTTGAAAGGTCCCAAAAGGATCATCAAAGTCCAACTCGTGGTCCTGCACAGGATGTAGCCAAGAATCACCATGTGCCTGAGAGCATTGTCCAAAGCTTATTGCACTCAGACAGGCTTGGTGCTGTGACCACTTCCCTGGTGAGCCTGTTCCATGCCCAGCCACCCTCTGGGTGAAGAATCTTCTCCTAATATCCAACCTAAATCTCCCCTGACACAAATTCGGGTCAATCCCTCAGGTCCTGTCGCTGGTCACCAGAGGAAAGAGATCATTGTCTGCCCCTCCTCTTCCCGTCATGAGGACATTGTAGACTGCAATGAGGTCTCTGCCAGGCTGAGCAGGCCAAGCCACCTCAGCTGCACCTCAGCTTCCCCTCAAGGCTTTCACCACCTTTGTAGGCCCTCCTCTGGATGCTCTCTAATAGTTCAATATATTTCTGATGTTGTGATGACCACAACTGCACACAACATTCAAGGTGAGGCCGCCCCAGCTCAGAGCAGAGCTGGACAATCCCCTCCCTTGCCTGGCTGGTGATGCTGTGCCTGATGCTCCCAGGACAGGGTTGGCCCTCCTGGCTGCCAGGGCACTGCTGGCTCATGTTCAACTTGTCACTGACCAGGACCCCCAGGTCCCTTCCTGAGACCAGGAAAAACAAAGCTCTGGGAACACTGCCTCAGTATTCCTATAAGGTGGCCAAGTTACTTGTGTGCTTCATTATCTGCCTACAGAGACACCTGCGCTTCTGCAAGAAAGGAGAAAATAGGTCAGCAGACTAGAAATGCTAATCCAACAGCTCTCCTAAGTTCATAATTGCAATTGAGGAGCAATTATTAATAATTTAATACTTCAGGTAAATTATAAGACTGTGAATTGAGTCAGTATCGCACAATTTTTGTGCTTTATTAGTAATGAGGAGCATGTTTAAATCAAATGTATAAGGCATTTATGACATTGTTTTCTGAGACATCTCAGCTTAGGACATCACTGGAAAAAGAATTGGTGAGGGAAGTTGTCCATTCATTATTCTTGAAGAATCAAAACCTCCATTTCATGTATCCACCTGATACTTTCTTCCCCACCTCTGCCATATGCTGAGAGAGTTTAAAAGACACATTTTCTTTTCAGAATGTCCTCTGACTGAGAGAGTTCCTGCTAGGTCACACAAGCAGCCTGGGTAATATGCTGAAGGAAGTGTGGGGATTTTTTTCCCTTGAAAGCTTCACAGCATTCCAGAACATAGAGCATGATTCATTCTTCACTTTGCAAATTTTAATTAGACAGACCCTTTCTATCTAATGATGAGTTTTTACCCTTCCTGCTACAATTCATTCTTGCTGATGCCTTACATTCATGCAAATCTCATTATAACCCTTCTACATTTCACATCTGGTTATCTGTCATGGTGTAACCCCCAGCTAGGCACCGCAGCTGCTCCCCCTCTGGTGGGATAGGGAGTAGAATCAGAAAGAAAGCACAAATTATAGGTTAAGAACAGTTCAATAATTGAGATAAAATAAAATAAATTAAAATAAAAATAACAGCAACAATTATAATAAAGAGGGAGACAACACCCAAAAAATCCAGTTTAATAAAGTCCAAGATAGACAAGCCATGCACAATAAAATCACCCAGCAGCTGGAGGCTGATGCCAGGTCCATGCTCAAGGAGTGATCCATCAGGAGCTCCTGGCCATTCTTCACAGTTTATATACTGAGCATGACATTCTATGCTATGGAATATCTCTTTTGCCAGTTTGGGTCATTTGTCCTGTCCATGTTCCCTCACAGCTTCTTGTCCACCTGCTCATGGGCAGAACATGGGTAACTGGCAAGCCCTTTACTTAGAGTAAGCACTACTCAGCAACAACAAAAGCATAAGAGTGTCACCATTGATCTCATACTAAATCCAAATCACAGCCCTGTACCAGCTACTAGAACAAAAACTAACTCTATTCCAGGTGAAACCAGGACATTAACTCAAAGCAACAAACAAAAAATTCATCTTTGGATGTGATTCTAAATTCTGAAAATTTGGATACATTTAGAAGCAATGTCATTTCAAATGAGAGCATGCAGATCAACCTCTCACTGCAACAAAGAGATCTCTTCTTGAGGATGTGGGGTTGATTACAGAAATGAAGATTTTGGCATTAAGAAGAAGCTATTCATTTCAGGCTGACTACAATAAATTGGTTGAGAATGAGCATTTATTACTTCTGGGAATAGGAAGCACTTTGTATTTATTTTATGCAAGGCCTGAATGAATGCTTGTCCCTTCCCGAAGACACACAGCACCACAAGAAAAAAGAAGTTAAAGCTGTCTAAAAGCAAGAAACTCACTGTTCTCTTTTTATTTTTGCCAAAGATTCGTGACTGATTACAAGTAATACCTTGTTTCTGATTCTCTTGCAGCCTAGAATGCCTTCCAGGATAAAGCAAGTATATGCAAGAAGAAAGGCAGAGTGCATCATGTGCCAATCATTCTGGCTGACACAGCAACTTTATGGGAACTTCTCCCAGTGCATTTTCCATTATAAGTGTCTGAAAAGGCAGAGGAAAGATATCCAAGCATTGTGCAAATGAGAGCATTGAGGACATCTGTGATTCCAGTTCACTGTGAGTTTTGAGTGCATTTCTACTCCCAAGTAACTGCCTAACTAACCTGATATAAATTAATTTTTCACCCATTAAAATTTCGGTGTAATATTGAAAGGATGACAATTCAGAGACCATATCTCTCTTGTTTTCGCTCAACAATCTCCTGATTAATATTTATCTATTCTTGCTCCTTTCATGGTTAACAAATATATATTCATATTTTAGAGTATTATCTCCTGGGGAAAGAAAGAGGCGTTAATATTAGGAGACATTTAGGCAAAGTGAAAAAAAAGTTCTGATAATCTAGAATAAAGAGAAAATGTACCTGTTATGCATTGCTGCATACAGAAATAGGGTTGCACTGGGTACTTTTGAGTAACTGCAAACAGCAAATAATACTGAAAGTTTTGCCTAGCAAACTCAGTGTGCATATACACATAAAGGTATCCTTCTGTAGCAGCTGCTGGAATGAGTGGAAAGTATATTGGCTTTAGATTCCAAATGACATTATTTACTGGAATTTTCAGTACTGCTTGTGGATCAGTTGTAAGTAAAATATTTAGATCTGTTATTTTAGAACGTTAAATTTTTACTAAAATGCATCAGTCACGGAAGATTTTATGCTATTTCAGTGGTGACTGAGCATTGCTTGAGAAAATAATCTCTAATTTTGAGGCAAATTCTGTAATTTTATATGGCCTACGAAAGAGGAGGAAGCACAGTTGTTTTGTGTTTTTTAAAAATAGAAACGTTGCAGACTTAACTAACATTAATAATGTTGCTATGGTAATGCTTTAAGAATTGCTTTTATCTTGCACGTTCTAATTCAGAAGTCAGCGGGGATATCTCTAAGCTTATGAAGTTTTCTAAAGATCAGACCTAGATCTATAAGTTTGAATTAAAGTACCTGCCAATAACAACTATAATGGGTTGGTCCCCTTATTTTTTTCTGCTTTCTCTTTCCTTCATCCCTATAGAAAATTCAGGAAAATTTTTGCACTGTACTAGTCTTATAAGGCTAGGACACTTAGAGTTATCACCTAACAAATATGTCATGTATAAATTAGCTTGAATAGCAGCTATACAATTCAAATAAAAGTCTCTATTTAGATCAGAAGTCTTATATACAATGAATTAGAATTGCATTCTGTTTCTTTAGCATGAAAAGCAATATTAAAAGAGTGTTAGAAATGATCTACTGGAATTTATTGATTTTGCTAATCCATCTGATTACACATATAGTTTCTTGCTAATAAATATTGCTGAAGTTAAATAGTAATTCAAATGAGATATAGTGATCTTTAATCCAAGATATAAAACTCACTGCACAAACTTTGAAATGTTCTGATAAAATTTGCCAAACGTTCTTCACACTTTTGGAGAGTAAAAAACCCAAAATCACATCTACAACTGGCAGTACTGACCCCTGAGATACCCCAGGAGTTACAAGCCTCCAGCCAGATGCTGCAGGGCTGGACACAAAGCTCTGGGACCTGCCATTCAGCCATTTCTCAGCCCACTGCACTGCCCACCCACTCAGCCTACACCTCCTAAATTTGCTTATGGGGATGTTGTGGGAAACAGCATAAAAAGCCCAGGTGAAATCAAGGTTAACATCCTCCTCATCTACCAGGCAGTCATTCCAGGATATTGGATAGGTCAAACAATATTTCCTCTTGCTGAATCCATGTTGACTACTCCTGTCAACCTTCTTTTCCTCCACGTGGTCAATGGCATCCAGAATGAGCAGCTGTTCCACCCCTTTTCCAGGGATTGAGGTGAGGCTGACTGTCCTGTAGTTTCCTGGGTCCTCCTTTCTGCCCTTTGGAAGACTGAAGTGACATTTGCTTTCCTACAGTTCTCAGGCACCTTTGCAGTTCTCCATGACCTTCCAAACATGGTGGAGAGTGGCTTATCAATAGCACCCATGCCTGTGTTCCATCAGGGCCCATGGATTTGCCATTACCAAGTTTGCCTAACTGATCTCTAACCCTATCCTGCGCTACCAAAGGAAACTCTTCCTTCCTCCAGAGCTTCCTGATCTCCTGGGGCAGGGATTCTTGAGGTTCAGTTGGAAAGGCTCAGACTTGGAAGACATTCAGTAACCACCTTCTCTGTATCCATTGTCACCAGGACACCAACCTCATTCAGCAGTGGGCTGACATTTTCTCTAGTGCTCCCTTTCTTACTGATACAATTGAATAAACCCTTCTGGTTGTCCTTGACATCCCTTTCATTCCAAATGGGTCTTTGTCACATCCCTGCATATGCTGAAAACATTCCTAGGTTTCTTCAAAGTGGCCTGTCCCTTTTTTCCACATTCTGTACACTTTTTTCTTCTGTTGGAGTTGTGCCAGAAGCTTTTTGCTCATTCATGCAGGTCTCCTGACCCCTGATAAGAATACTTACAGAAATACACAGATACTGAGCTTGGAGGAAGTGAAGTCTAAATATTAACTAGCTCTCTTCCAGAGCCCAAACCTGTGGAATTTCTCCAAGTAGGACCATCAAAAAAACAAAGCTAGCTCTTCTGAAGTCTAGGATGATAATCCTACTTACTGCCTTCCTTCTTGCACGAAGGCTCCTGAACATCATCATCAAATGGTCACTGTGACCAAGACTGCCTCCAACCTTCACATCCACAATAAGTCCTTATTTTTTTGTACAAGGTCCATATTAAGTTTAGACGGCCAGTAAAAATGTCTTACAAAATGCAGAATTGCCTAGTGTAAAGATATTTCAGGAGCTACAGGTGTCTTTTGGTGATTACTGCCTCTGTGGCTAGCACTAGAGAACAACAGGAACATTCAAGGTTCTCTTAGAAATAAACTCCTCTAACTGAGATTTTCTGACTTTGAGTATTTCTACTGACTGATTTTGAGTAACTGCTGCTTTTTCTACGCTGGACAAGGTCGAGACTTTATGCCTGAGTATGACAAGAAAGTGGTAGTTCTTGGAAGCTAAAAATATGAGGATAAATTTCAGAGGTACCCAGGTGACTTACAGTTTGTGTTCACAGACAGTTAATCCACAGAATAGGAGGGAAATAATTTATAGCACCACTTTTTTTTCTTGGCAGCTTCTAAATTACATCACAAAAGCACTTGTAGATTGGACCCACAAGGGTTGGCTTTAGCCTAGCAAGATCAATCTCCCAAGGCTTCTGTAAACTCACAGAAAAGAGATAACTTCATCTAGAGTGGGACTCAGCATGGGACCACTCATCACAGAATGACCTTTTCCAGTCTTGCAGTTAGAATGAAGAAATTACTGTGTTGCAATCATGATGCGCTAATTGGGCCATGAACACAAGTATTTACATATCTATGTTTTATATTTGTCTAAAAAGGCAAATTATTATTTTAAACTATGTCTTGAAATTCATGCTGACATATTTTTCACTGATTATGCCAGAGATTTTGTATGTTGTTTTGCTGAGAAACTCTGACAGGCAATGCTTGACTTTCTCCTTTACTCTTAGTATTATTTGTAAAATATAGTTGCTCCAATTTCCACTCTTCACTTCTTCTAGGATGAATTTAGTATTCCTACTGTACTAAATTCAATCCTGACTTTTTCCCTGTGATAGACTGAAACGTTAATCGTCAATGACTTGATTGGCCAATTGCACAAGCAGCCCAGGTGCAGAGGGTGTGAGCACCAGGAATCAACCATGACAAATCAACATATGTTTAGCAAGAAGCTGGGTTTTGAGGTAGATAAGGGAAAAGACTCATAAGAAGCAGATCCTGCAAGGTGGGATAATGCTTTTTACCATGCCCTTACACAAGTGGCTCAGTTGTAAAACTCTTCTCCCCCCTACCCCCGCACTGTCAGCTGAGGAAGATATTGGAATATTCATGTTGTTCATCCCTTCTGGTAGGGCATAACTAGTTCAGCTACACTGACATGAGAGGCAGCTGTAGCTCCCACATTTTAGAAGGCATCATATACCATCAAAGACCTTCTGAAGAGGGCCCAAACTAAATTCTGGGAGGACTGTCCATGATGCACACAGCCACAGTGTTGCAAAAGACAGTGTAAAACTCCCCTCCAGGGGAGGTACCTGTGTGTTCCCACCTAGTCTGAGCATATATTAACCCATTGAAATTTGTGTTTCACAGGCTTCCTCCACGGCCAATGGATCAAGAACCATCACTTTTGACCAACAGAAATCAAAATGGCAACAATCAAGTCTTGTCACTGGATCTCTGAGTGATGTTAACTGTCTAGTCTTATCCTTTCTTTCTATTTTTTTCTTTTCCTTATGTGTTTTCTTTGACAGGCTTTCATATTATTATATTGCTATAGATACTAATAACCAAAATGGCTACATACAAAATGGTTCCATTGAACTAAATTGCTCTAAAATAAACCCTACACATGTATGCATTTATGAACACTGATTGTTTACTGTTGTTTCACTCTAATCTGCTCCAAGGGAACTATCTACAAGACCTGAGTCACCCTGGCCTTCAGGTGCACTTCTGTAATGGTCAGAAATAAACAGATAAAAAGAGACATAGATATCGTCCTGTAAAAAGGAGTCACAGTTACCTATCACATCTGTAAAAGCAGAAACCTTGCTGCTTGGAAACACACAGATGAATAAACGACTGGGGATAATTACATTGCCAGTAGCTGAATTTATCGTGAACTTTGTCAGCTAAAATGTTATTCGTGTCTCAAATGGCACAGTCAATTAAATCAGTTATAAAATATGCAGCAATAGTAAAATGCTTCATTTTCAACATTTTGTGTTAAGTACATTGTTAAAAATCAATGTTTCTATCCCACAAAGTCCTTTAGAAGGGCAGGTGCCTTCTATCACTAATTCTGCAATGAAAGTTTCTTTTTTCTTCCTTTGAAAGTGGTTATCAATCCAGTTCTATAGTGAACAATCAGTAGCATGATCAGTACAAAAAATATTTTTAAAACCTTTATGTATTCTGCCCTTTCTGACAGCATAAATGGTAGCAGTTACAATTACAGACAATAATAAGAAAAATTGTAGCAAAACCACTGCTCACATATCTCTTCTCAAATGAAGCTTATCTTGAGAAACAAGCCCAGAACATCTTATATCCTAAGTAAGCCCAAGCTGTATGAAAATTATAAATTTGATAAACCATAAAAAAATAACAGAGACACATCTTTGTTATCTACCAGCTGCATGAAAAAGCTACAGCTATGTGATTAGAGGTTGTAACAACAAATATCTGTGGACATTTGGCTTTAAGAGACACTTAAACATTTGACAGCTTATTAAAGCTGCTTTGCTAAGATGGATGAAGGCAAAGGCATTCATAATTAAAGCAACTGTTGTCCTTAATTATCCTCTAGCTTCCTGTGTGCTAGATTTCCTGAGGGACAAGAATCTGGAGATGGGTCATGTCAGATAGGCACATTACTCAGAAGAATACATACTTTCTATAATTCACCGTTCCCTACCTTTGGACAAGCTAAAGGATATTCCAGTTTGGGCTGACTCTAGAAGACAGATATGCAGGGACAACTTTTGTGTTTGTTGCAGCAATGTAAGATACAGGTCAGTAAGAAATGGGCTTCTGCCATCACTGTCAAGTCATCTGGTGACTTCTGCATCTAAAGCAGTGGTAAGCTGCCTAAGCAGAACAGCTTTGTCCAAACTGTCGTTATTCTCAAAGTGGATCTGATCTTCTTGTCAAGCACAAAAGCATTGCAGCTTGCTGCCAAGCACAAGAGAATTACAGATTGATGATATTTGAAATACAAATGGGAGTTTGTGTCTTTCTTGGGACAAATTAACCCTCCCATCACCCTCCCCCAAAGACCTAGTGAATGCCCTCTAAGCGTGCTCTGCTAATCTCCCCAGTTTGAGATGCACAGGACTTAGAATACCTAGATCTAGAAGGATGAGGAGATTGTTATGCAACTGATCTCCAGCTATCCCTTTCCTGTGCCCATTAACTGGTTTGGCTACTGTTTAACTTCCAGAAAGCCAGTCTTAACGGGAAAGAATCAAGACAGGAACAGAAAATCTATCACTTCCTCTGATAATTGTTTTTTCCCCTCATTAATCAGTATTAAAACTCTGTGTGTTTTCATATTGGATTTGTCTGGTTTTAGCTTCCAGACTTTGGTTTTGCCTTTCTTTCTCTTATAGCTCACCAAGTGCCTTAACAGAGATTTTCTCTGTAGGACATTGTGAAGCCACTCACATTAACTGTCATTAACTTTCTTTTGCATAAACTGTTGTGATTGAATTATTTCTATCTCCCTCAGGATGGCATTTTCTTTAGCCTTTGAATACTTTTCTGCACCCATTGTGATTTCTCAGTAATGTTTTTATGTAGTGTGAATCTTTATTGCTACTTATTATGCTTGTGTTCGTCCTTTCATTACTTAAAGAGAAGTGAAAAATCACTTTTCTGTTGTTGCTTTGTAATTCCAGTTATATTTCTTCCTTCAAAATAATTTAAAGATGTGTTTAAAGCATGTGCTTTTTCAGTACATATTCAGCATTTCATACTCTTTATCTGTAGTCTTGTTGGCAGCTGAACAAACTGCAGTCAGTGTGATTGAACCTTGTTTATCACTGTAGGAATGTTGCCCTGTCCTTTGTACTTTGTCCCTATTACTATTTATGATGAGACCACCCTTTGTTTTACCTGCACAGCCTATACATAATAGCTGTTCTCTTAATTCACTGAGTATACTTCAAATGCAGTAGAATACCTTTGGGGTGTGCTCTTCTGCCTCACTTTTAATTATAATTCTCCACAGCTGTCAGGTACATCATTCCTAATCATCTATGTGCTCTCACGATGCTGTGCAGCACTAACATTTTAGTTGAAACACCGAATGATAAGGTTCATATTTAAACAAGGTGAAGCATTCAGAGCAGACAAAAGAATTTGTTTGGAAGGGTTTCTATTTTCAAGACTTCTCAGTCTTTCCTCTTTCCCCACTGACACAACTCTCTGAGCCATTCCTTTCTTCCTCTATCTCCTCCTGTATCTCTTTTGGCTGATCCTGGCAGCAAAAACTCACATAAGGTACCAGGTTGGTGATGGTAAGAGCCATTCCACTTCTGTCAGACACAAATGCTCTTCCATTCTCTTAGTCTAACTGATTTTTTCTTTTTTATCTAAAGATGTAAAGAAAATAGTCCCTGCTTTCCTTTAGTAAGCCTGTACTAATGATGCTTGCTTTCCTGTAAGACCAGATGAAAGGAGGAGGGCCCTCTGCTTTTCTTCTCCTCTGTCCCTTGGCAGTCCCAGGCAGACTCCTGTCCTCTTCATGAGCTTCAAAGCCTGCTTCTCTTTCACATTCAACTACTTTCTCTAGACTTCTTAATTTTCTCCTTCCACAACACTCTCATCATCTTCCTTCTTTCAATGTCTCTGTCCCCTTACCCCTTTTTCTGTTCCCTTACGTTTCTCAGTAGGCTAGACGTGAATGCTTCCTTCAGCAGAATTTGCTGTAGATATTTCTCCTTGTGTCTGTACATTTACTGTTCCTCACCATGAGTCCTTCTTGATTTCTCATTTAGGAAAATAAAAACTTAAAATCCCTGCAATGAGTAATACCCTACTCCCATCAACCTCTACTAATAAATCAGAATTTCCTTTCGGTGAGATTGAGGAGATGGGAGACAGCCCTGCAGATGGGAGAAATCTGTGACCATTGCATTCAGCAGGTAATTTTTACCAAGCTCAAAGTCACTTTAATGATTTTTCTTACCCATCTGAGATTAATTAGTTTATTATAGTGATCTAGGAACGTTCCAGCAGAAGAAGGACGTGTTTTTCTTATCTGCAGCCTGCTGAAGAAGATGATTTCTAATATGTCTCCTTTGTTCTCTCTCCTTCTTTCTTCACTGCTAATACCTTCAGCTAATTATTTTCTTCTTTCACCTCAGGAATGCCAAAATGGGAAAAAATGGAGAGAACAGGCTCTTTAGTAAACTCTGGATCAGAAAATGCAAGAACACATGAAAGAGTTTTCTGTATCTGCATAATTTTGGCCCCATTTTCTTCTGAAATTTCCTTTACTTGTGACAGTCAGTGACTTCCTAAATTCACCACAAAATTTTGGGTCTTGGTTAAACTGAGGTAAGCAAGAATTGCACTTCATGGTATTAAATCAGGGGAAAATTTGTGTGACTGACATTAGAATTAGATTTTCACTGTACAACTTCTGATTTTCTGGTAAACTAATCAGACGAGCTTCCTCTGAATTTCTGTAATCCTGGGAGAATCTGCAGTTGTTACTAAAACATTAATTTTTTGGAAAATTTTACTTTGTGTATTTGATGTGATATGACTGTTCTGACAACATTAAATTTCATGAACCTATTTAACTTTAATTGAATTAACAAACATATCATTCAAAATACTGTTGTGGAAATAAAGTTTCTTTTTTCTTTTGTATTATTTTTCAATCTATAACGTTAGAGGGTCCTTTTCTGGAGTAAATAAAGATTCCTAGTGTCAGGCAGGAGCAACATCAATAATTTTGCTATTTGGTTGTGTAATGCATTTGAACTGATCTTGAGTTGCCTATATTTGAGTCATTTGGGCACACGTGCAAAAATTAAATTGAAGCAAATATTGTGTTCTACAGATCAGCACGATTAAAAACAGTGCATATATTCAAAGATATAAGGTATGAAACAATATGAAAAATATTAATATGAAACATAGATTTAATTTCTGTACTTTTGTTCACACTTATGATCTTGACATCTCAGACATGCCACCAAAGCTTGGATGTGCCTTTCCTTACCTTTTTCCTGAACAGGTTTTATATTGGTATCTGAGAATATTTCTGTTCACTTGCAGAACTATTCCATTTTGACATCAATGGTATTTTCATCTCTCAATTCTAAGGCCAGTAGTATTTCTTTAAGTTGTAAGTGACATGTTTATTTTCCTGCTGGAAAAAAGCCAAGAACAGAGTTTGCAATGTGGTTTTTCTTCTGAATCACACTTTAGATAAGCGCCTAGAATATTATTAAATTTTCTGTGAAGTATAGATTTCCCTTCAAATGCTGAATTCAGTTATTATGAACTTATTTATGATTAGATTTAATATGTCTAGCTCTAAAAAAGTAAAAACTCATACAATATGAAAGAAAATAATCTTAATCTGAAGCTTTGCTTTAAGAAAATCAATGTTTAGAAAACTCTCTGCCCCTTTTTTAAAAAAACAAAATATTCTGATGCTGCATTTGAGGCAGTATTGGGAATAATATGCTCCAGACAATTTAAGACATTAAAGAAAACCATGTTAAAATCAGTATTATACCAATAATGTAAAATTCTTCAATTATGCACCATCATTATAATAAAACTCTCAGTTTATAATTCTTAAAACCAGTCCATATTCAGCCTTTGGTCCAGAGCCAAGACTGAAAATATCTTGTACATTTGATTTTTTTTTTTGGTCAAAGACTGTGGCTGAATTTGATTAAACTGATTTTTTTTTTCCTTAGACTGAGATAGTAAATCAGGTATCTGAGAGCTCTTATATACCAATGAAAGAAATCTCTTCTGATTTTTTCCAGTTTGTCACAATTCATTTTAGGTGATATATTTATGACCACGGTATGTCTCTTCATTTCTGAGCTGTAATTTGCCATTTTATGAATGCATTCTTGTCCCAAATTTCATACTCAGCAGGATCAGATTATCAGAGTTATGAGATTACTGCATTAAAAGTACTTGCTTTCAGAACCTGAAAGTCTCCATCCTTCATACTTATCTTTCCTTTAAAAAAATGTAGAAAATTCTACTTTGACTCATTTGATATTCAAAGTAATTTCTAATAACTGGAAAACCTTTTAATGTTCTTTAATAAAAAGTGCTAGCCATTTAGCCTGCCCATCCTGTATTAGCAGAACCAAAATATTTTCTGTAATTTTGAAAGTGTTCTGATGACTGAGAAAAGTTATTGTGCAACAGAAGACTCAGTTTTCAAGAGCAAATTTTAGCTTATGTACAATATACTTTGCTGTCTTAAGCAGATCATTTTTTTGACAATTAGCTGGAAGCAGAGTCATTCTCCTTTGGCATTGATTTGTGGATAGAACAAGCTGCTCACCTCATTTGCAAACAATGACATTCTGCCAAATTTCAAGCCATTTATTTTTAACATAACTTCTCCTAATACAATTACTATGTCACTGCTTTTAAAGTAATCAACCAGTCACAGCGAGTAATATCGTTACTTATTCAGCTGTACTTAAATAACATATGCTGGAAATATTTTAATACTTTATGTACTAGGACAACAGCAATTATGAGAATTAATTTCTTATTAATTTTTGTTTTTTTCCACTGATAGGGTAAGTGCAATTTCAAAATATACAGCTAAAATAAAGCTACCTCCAAATGTAAAGAGGAAAAGAAAATCAAATCCTATGTCCTGTGCCTAAGAAGAACTAAGTTAGCATTAACACACAAGCTTTGACTTTTCTGAGCTCTGCAACAGCCCACTGAGCTATAGAACAAAAGGCTTGAGATCCATGCAACAGGCCTAGTTTCTGATTAAAGTCTCACTGAATTACCTTTTTCCCATTAAAAACGTCAGATTCAATAAATAATTGTACTGGTATCAAAACTATATAGAGACAATGGCATTTCTAGGGCTGTTGATTCATAAGTAGTCTGGAATTCTCCTTAAATTAAACTACAAAGAATGATGCTTCAGAAAAGGCTGTATAGTAACTTGCCAGGTACAGATGCTGTTCAAGGGAAATACTAAAGATGAACAAACCAATGGCACTTTTTTCTGGCTGAGGCCCTTCCCTCAGATGAGAGGAGGTCAGGCTGAATCTCTGCTTCAAATTCTATTTAGATGTCCATACAAAAGGCATGCTTTCAACAGGAAAAAGTCTTCACACTTCAGAATCTTCATTAGTATTTCCATATCCCTAACTTAATTAGAAAGAAATTTTTGAAAAGTTTTGTAGAAACTTGTAAGAAAAATCTTCCAGCTAAGCCCACTGGTGATTTCTGGCAGAGAATGGTGTGTTCCTAAAGTAACTCCTCTCTTAACAAGGAGGAGGGAAGAGTTTTCTCCACAAATCACTATTACCCTCTATACTATTTCTTTTAATTAAAAACTGTATTGTGGCTCATCAGTTACTAGTGCTGTTTGACCTTATGTTTGACACAGAAAGTGCTCCAATGGTCATCATACTATTTGCTAGATGAGCAATTGCTCTGCACAAGACCATGTCTCCCAGTAGCAGTATATTTTCTTAAGTGATTTTAGTTGTGCAAAATAGAATATTCTCCAGTCCTGTCTGCTCAGACTTCTGTCATCAGGGCAGAACCAGGGCCATTTTTTTAAAAACAGGCTCAATAACATTATAATGAGATTCATGGACAGTGTGGCCATATGTCCTACAGAAGCTAGACTATGATTCATTGCAAAACCTACAAAAATGCCAAAACAATTTTCTGAACCTCACTTGCTTTTCCCAGAAGACTGAGAACCTGTTCTATATCAGTTCTTTACATAACTTCACAAACCTGAAATTTTCCAGTGGTGTATTTTTCTCCATGACTAACATCTGTATCATAGCATTTCTTCCTTATGTCTCCTCTCTTCTCTAGGAGAAAGGAAACAGTGTGGTCAGTGGACTGTTTCTGGGAGGCTGACATTTTTTACTGTTAGTCTAAAGTTTCTGTATTCTGTTTCATGCTTCCACTTTACTGGAGGCAAGGACAAAATTATTTTGCATGTAACATTAAAAAGTAGTGGTATGTTTTTATTTGATATGGGAGATTTTCTACAGTGTTAGAAAGTATTCAGAGGAAGGAATCTCCATATTTATAGATGTACTGTATTGTTTCAATTTACCTGACAAGCCATGACTGTTGGTTATGTCATAACTTTAAGCAATCTTGAAGTTGTAAATCATCCTTTAAATGCCATGGGCTCAGATCATTAAATACCCTGATTTTTATTTTTTATTTTGTTGGTGAATTGATTTGTTTCATGTTAATTATGTCAACTCTATGGCAAGTATGAAATTTTAGGAGAAAAAGAGGGCAAAGAATTCGCCCAAGTTTATGCTCCCATTTAAACACTGATGTTGGCTCCTGAAGTACATTTGGCACTTTCCCTAACTCTGCTAGTGATATAGTCAGTTCCAAAGTGCTGTCTACTCAGTGTAGACAGAATTAGTGCAATGTTGATAACTTTCTTGGAAAAAAAAAATTACAAATAGAAGTTTAGTTTGCTCTTACCTCTAATCTTGCAAGTTTTGCCATCACTAGGTTATATATGACTTGCCTTAAGTGATGATTGTCATTAAACTGAGATCCAAGACAGAGATGGGAAATGTAGTGTTCAAGTAAGGATAAAATAAAAGGGAAAACATCACTGTTCTTATCATTCCTGTTTATTGACTCCTACTTTCATTTGCTTCATAAAACTCAAGCAAAACTTATGGACAAATCTAAACTTTTAAAGTATTAAACTCTGTGAGTTTCTGCTCTTAATTTCACTTGAGATCGTATATGAGAATTTTAAAAAGTACTTTAATACTCTGCTTGTCTGTAAATGTCAGCATGAACAGTGTTCTTAGATGATTTATAAAGGAATGTTTCAGACAGCACAATTGACCAAATTTTCTTAAGATTCATGTCCAAGCCCTCTATGTTCTCACAAAGGCAAAATTACTTTAGGATCAATCATTCAAAGTAACTTAACTGTGAATGTCTCTCTGCAAGTCCAAGATATTCAGAAGGGTCTCGGTGACACCAAGGAATTGACTTTCTCAAAAAATATGTTGCTATGTTAAATTAAATGCTAGATGATTTATTTCCAAGACACTACTCAGAGTAATCAAAAAGAAATAATTGAGTCTAAATGGAGCTGAAACATGAGAAACTCAAGCATACTTTATAAGGCCATCATATATTAGAGAAACTCTGAGGAAATTTGAGGAAATCAAATTCTAAATCTGTTTGGAATCACTCCACTAATTAAAATACATTATAACTTCAATACCTAAGTCCCCTTTCTTCCTAATGGTAGATTGATCAGGAACTTATGAAGGGTCTTTCAGATTGAAATCACTACAAATGTAAAGTATTTGCTTCAGCTCTTGCTTCTGTACAGTATGTTTTCATCTTTCTCTTGGTTAGCTTTTATCATTGTTTTCTACAAAGCAGTTTTGCAGAGCCAGAATTGGGTTAAACCCATTAATGATGATGTATCTAGAGCAGTTAACCAGTTGGAATGAGTTCAGTGTTGGAACACTCTGTATTTTACAATTGTTAAGAGCTGGCATGCAAGGAATTATTCTCCATGGAACTGAGATTCTCTTGGCAGCTTGCCCAGGTGCTCCAGCACTTCACCAAAGGAAGAAGACATCTCAGCTTTACATGGATGTTTCCTGTATATTGTGAGCAGGAACACACTGCCCAGAATGGCACTGTATGCATATTTATTATTTCTGAGTTTTTAAAAAGATATTTCTAGTGCTAGCTAACCTATCACACTCCCAGGAGAGAAATACTTTTCTCTTATTCAGTTTTCTTGAAACCACTCTTAGTCCACGCTTCCTTTGAGGTAATGTGCATCACAAAATTATTAAGATCACAATAGCTGAATAGATAGACTTGCTACAAACAGTTATAAATGTCAGAGCTGGTGGAATGGAAATTCTTGCTCCTTTATCCATGTGACTTCACAAGTATTTTCTACTTCCATTTCATTAAGGGTTCTTTCTGCAGAGTTTAGATCTCTGATTGTGTCCAATAAGGAACTTCTTGAAGTAGGCCAACTCTAAATTTAAAAAAACCCCAACATTGTTTTTGCACAAGATCTCATTCTTGAAACCCATTCAGATAAGTTTAATCATTCCATGATTAAAACTTTTAAATTTCTTTCTTATTCACAAGACAGTTTTGTCATTCCTCTCACTGTTAGCTCTTATCCTCATAGGCTTCAGTATTTTTCTAAAGCCAGGTATCATTTCCTGTGTGTGACTGATGGATTAACAGCCTTTTGTTTCAGAAGGGATCCATTCCTATCTTTGATAACTTAAGATGTATCTTTCAGTGCGAAGTGTCTTTTCTGCTGAATCTTATAGTAATCTGTACTTCAATGAAAATACTTGACACAGAAGTCTAAATGGGTGAATGGATGTAGCTCATTAATTGATTTTAATTAAAAAACAGGCATTATGGTAGGTAGCCTGTTCAGAATGACAGTGGGCTTGAGGTGATTAATCTGGAAAATTTTCTTCTAAAATTACTATAAAAGGCCTTTAATCTCTTTGTGCCATTCCCTCTTTCCACCTACACTGACTAATACTGTGCTTCTGAAAATAACATCTGGAATTCTACAGAAAAAGCCCTAAATAAGAGATAACTGGAGATCTGGAGGAATAGGCTTTTTGGGGGGCAAAGGAACCTTAGTTAAAAAAGCCCTCTCCCTATAAAAAAGAACTTTGTCTAAGGGTTCTTCTGGCTTTGTACTTCTCTATGAGGGGATTCTGCACTGACTTTTAAGAGTTTGAACACCTAGATCATAATGGAAGAAGCACTGAAACCACACTATTAGTTCAATTGGTACAGAATGGAGAATAATTTTCCTTATCCTTGTCTGCATCTGTGGAAACAGATGCAGTCATATAAAGACACCCACAAATGATTATTTGGGAACAGATACACTATTGTTGATCAAGCTCATTTTAAAGAAGCCAGCAAAGAGTGCCTCCATTTGTTCACAACTGAGGGAATTTATGAGTGGGTCCAGTATTCACATATTCACCAGGATAATGCTCTCACACTCTGTCACTGGATACTTACAATTCAAGTGTGAATATATGAATATACTTGACAAAGTGTTTGATGTCTTGACTGGTATTTTTGATTTTCTCTTGTCCTCATTTCTCATGCATGACTGATTTTAAACCCTGATTTTATACACTGTAGGTTTGGTTGTTCGGTTGGTTTTTTTGTTTGTTTGTTTTTCTTTTGGTGAGATTCATTTCCTCACTAACTTAAAAATTTGCCATAGTTGAATTGCTTTTTGTTCAGAATTCTCAAATGAGGCCAGGTGCTTGAAAAATAAGCCTCCTACAAAAGATTTTGTTTAATTAACAGTCAGATATGACAACACTGGGGAGACGAAGTCCACTGGTTAGACTGGTGCAGCCTGCTGGATTTCCAAAAGATATCTCTGTCCTGCAGGAGTTTGTGTCCTGATCACAGATGATTTTGGAAAGGGATGCTTGGATTTCAGTTTACTGTTTTATATGGTAAGAAAATAGATTCTGGTTTTAAAACATATTAAAAGCAACTGATCCATACTATGGGTAAAAAATTAATTTTACTTTTCTTGGCACTTAGAGAGAATAGTTCTTAAAATAGTTAAACAATTAACAGGAAATGGTGCAATTGAAATCTATTTTAAAATCAATACCAATATGTGTCTCTATGTTTGATGCTTCTGTAAATATATATAAAGAATAATTTTGAATTTTATTTCCTTAGGCAGCGGGAAGCAGGTTCAGATTTTTGTGCATTTCTATAGAGTCAAGCCCCTTGCTTCTGTTTCCTTAGTGAATAATTTTTCCTTTGGAAAAATGATCAGTTTTCTTTAATCAGTTTAGATGTATTTTATTCCTTTGCCTAGCCTGCCTTGGTGTGTGTACTACCTTGGTACATATTTCTCAAATATTTTTCTGTTTACTTTTCTCTTACTTGATATTAAATACTGAATATTTCATCTACTATTTTCTATCCACTTTAATCTGTGAGCAGACAGCAAGCTGGAATGATTTAAAGTGGGCTTTGACTTGTACTAGGATAGCAGTCTAAGGAAAGAGAAGCTGCATTCAAAGAAAACTCTTTCTCCTACTGATGGAGGCACATCTTATTTGGGCTACCTGGCTGTGATCATTCGAGTTACTGAAACACTGAGTTGTGTTTGAGTAACTTGGTCTCTGGAAAACCAGATGAATAAGGCTCTGGCATTTGTTCTCTTACCAGGTGTGAGGGCCTGATTTTGTCTTGATGCCAGGTGTCCACCAAGCCACTCCATCACTTCTCCTTTTCATGTGGACACTGAAGAGAAAATAAAATGGAAAAAAACTTGTAGGTCAAGAAAAGCAGTTTACTAGAGCAAAAATGGAAGGTTGCACAAGCACATGCAAGGAGAAAAAAGTAGAATTTATTCTCTACTTTCCAGCCACCTCCCAGGAAGCAGGACTTCAGCATGCCTAGCAAATACTCTGCAAGGCAAATATGAGCAATGAATGCCCCCACTTCGTCCTCCATTTTTAGTTTTTATATCTGAGCAGACATCATATGGTATGGAATATGGCTTTGGTCAGTTTGGGTCAGCTGTTCTGGCTGTGATCCCTCCCAGGATTTTGCCCACCCCCAGTCTGCTGTTGGATGGGTGGAATGTTGGAGAGCCAGCACTGATGCTGTGCCAGCTCTGCTCAGCAGAGTAGCCAACAGACTGGTGTGTTATCAACACCTTTACAGCCACCAAAGCACAGCAGAGCACTGTGAGGGCTGCTGTGGGGGAAATAACTCCATCTCACACACAGTCAGCACACCAGGGCAGACAAACTCTGCCCCAGTCCCAGTCATGGACTAGGCTGGCCAGCTCCTCACTCTTACGCTCACTCCTCAGCCCTAGCATGGCTGAGATTCTTTTGGCAGGGCAGGATTTCCATCACTTCTCCTTGAAAGTGGTGTTCCCAGCTTCTGAAATCTTCTACCTTTCAGCTTTGGAAAGAAGGGATTTTTCTTGCTCTGATAGTGCAGTATTACATTAAACTTTTGTCTGATTTACCTACTTGCATAATGACTTTTAAAAAAAAAATCTATATTTGTTGAAGACGTTTAATAATTTAACATTATACTTTTTAATAATTTAACATCAGCTTTTGTAAATTCACATCATTAATTTGTATTCTGTTATCAAGTGTTTAGTGAAAAAACTTGTAAAATATTGCCATGTAATTGATGCATGCACATACTTTTCATTTTGAAATTCTTCCCTGTCTTGATTTGTCAGTAGAGGACTTATTCCCTATGCAGCCATGAAATGCATGTAGCCAAGGTTATTCTTTCCACTTGAAAATACCAAGTTTTGATGCAGTTGCTGGAGCTAGGAGACTCCTTAATTTTCTTCATCACTGCTCTTTATGTCCCCCATCATAACCATAATCTGTTTATCTAAGGGCTAATTGGTTTTCACTTTCTTGGCAGTAATGTATGCATTCAACACCTAGAACATTTTCTACATAAATTGCTTTAGCAGTATTGTATGTTGCTGAGTTACAGCAGCATATTCTTAAACTCTACATGGCTAGACAAATTGAAACTCTGAGGAAGACTAATGTATACTTTGTCTAGACACTCTTTATACTTGGAAACTGAAATTGTTAACTCTGCTAGATTTCATTTGTATCCCTGTGTATTTGTTGTGTGTGAGATGGCATATGCATTCACACACAGAGATCTACAAACTGAGAGGCCCAGTTTTTACCACTGTTAACCTAAAGTCTTAAAGCAGAGGAGTCCCAAAGATTAGGACAAAGGATTTTTTCTGAATTTGTGGATGGAAACTGAAAAAGAGTGAAACTCTTCCTTGTTCAACAGCTCTTCTGCACCACAGACACACCAGCTTCCTTAGGATGCATCCTTGGAGCTGTGTAGGAGATGCCAAGAACAGACAAGAGAAATGCTCCTTACACTGCAGCAAGGAATTGTAGTGGGAACTAAAGAATCAAGAAGGGAGAGCAAAAGGAGCATTCTCTATTCTGAGTTTTCTACCAGAATTTGAATTCTCTTGGGAGTAAAGACAGGAGATTACTGTTTGAACTTCCTCAAGTGTTTTGGGAATTGCTGGGAAAAGAGTTATTGAAGGTGAGAGGAAATGTCATTGCAGATTGAAAACTTCATCAGAGAAAGCATCAAACATGTAGCACAAGCAGGCAATTGTACCAAAACAAGAAAACCTTGATTTAAAAAAAGAGAAAAAAAGAAGAAAAAAAAAGCCCTGAAAGAAACCCACCACCTTGTGCTGGTGGTGGAACTCTCTTTTCTGCTGCTGAACTGGATGCTTGTGAAGATGTACTCTCTTCCCCTTCAACAAATGCACCTTCAAAAACTGCTGCACAAGTTCAAATGAGCATTTGTCTAATACACTGAAAGAAAAAGGCAACATGTCCAGCAGCAGTGGGATGCTCATAACAGCACTCATAAGGTTATCAAAGCATTTTGTTTTCATAGAATCCCTGCAATGAAGCTGATGTTTTCCTGAGGGAAGGAACTTGAGCTGGATGGTAGCCTTCTTGGCAGACACTCCTCAGACAAAGCCTGACCCGAGTTTACTGTGAAAACTCTGAAACTTCTTGTTGAGGATATTATCCAGAGATGTGTGTGTATACTGCTAAAAGGATAACATACATGTCTCAAGATTTATGTGGAGTTGTACTCCACCATTTCTCAATAACCAAATGAAATATATCACTAATGTACCAGCAGCCAAAGAAGAATAAAATAAATTTGCATGGCAAGATAGATAGCAGAATGTGAATTGTCTCCATGGCACTAAAGATTTAAGCTCAAAGGTCTCATTGGTAGTCATATTTTATGGACTTAATTTCCAGCAAATAATTTTGATTCTTGCTGTGGGGTTTTTCTTTGACAGGTGGTAGCTTTCTTAATACATTTGAAGAGTGAAATAACTAAATCAGATGTTTAGATAGAAATAAACAGTTTTATTAAAGAAAAAAGAAAACAAAAAATCGCAACTATTTAAAAAGAAGGAACAGATAATACAGGAAAAAAGGAGCAAAATTAAATTTTAAAGCTAAAAAAATTATTTATTTGCTAATAAATTAGTGAAAGAGAATATAATCTGGTTTAATAAAATGAAAGAATCTGCAAAAATGATAAATTAAACCTTTGTCTTGAATTCTGTTCAGCTATAATTGTCAGTGTAAAAAATCCCAACCAAACAAAAAAATAAATAGAAGTATTAGCATGAGTCAAGGTTCTTACACACATTATTCTGTTTCTGGAGTGTTTTTGAATATCAGTCTGTTATTCCATAATTAAATAGTTCTGTCTTTTTAATGCTCTATTACATTTCATTATTATTTAATTTAGTTACCTCTTTTCGACTGAATTATTTTTCCTCCAGTGATCAGTAAAAATATATCTGCATTATTCATAGATTGTATTATTTTTAAAAAATCTTCTCTGTGTTCAACTCTTATTTACACTCAAAACCACTAAAGGTTTTGTCTGAGCTACAGAAATGAACTTTAAATCCTAGTTTTGTAAAGTTGTGGCCTTACCAGCTTTAATCATATTTGTTAAATGATTGGAAAATCTTGTGCAGCTCCAAATTATTTTGTTAAGATTTCTTCATTTCCCAATCATTTTCCTGTTATTTTCACACCAGAAAATGTGCTTTTCATGTAGAGAGGAAGAAGTCTTGCAACTTCCTGTTACTTGGTAAACATGGAAGGAAAACATTAATGCGTCAGTTGCTAGATAAAAATCCTGTAGAAGGAATTATTTGAACTGTAAATAAGAGGAGCTGCATGGGGGCCATGTGCTGAGCACCAAGGTTCATGTCACAACAGTTTTTGTCATCTCTGTCCCTTTATGAGATTTTAGACATATTGATACCACTAGCATGACATGTAAATAATTTATGCTGATTGTTCCTTGCTGAAGGTTCTGGAATGGTCAAAATTTTGGGGAGTCTTGGTTTTACAATTTGCAAGTTGCCATATGTGGTTTTCTTTTGAATGCAAGAAACAGAAGGTGGTAAAAATGGAAATACTTGTTAAAAAGTAGCCCTACTTTAAATTAATGCCTCAAGGGCCACCTACCAGAAGAGCTCCTATAAAATGTGAGGACTGGCTATTGTCATTTTTCCACTGTTTGGCTTGGTACTGGTGTTCTGTTATGTTTAATGTTTTTCCCAGCTGTAAGATGAGGTAACTCCTCCTCACATCCCTGTTATCCATAGCACCACAGGTTACATCTCAGTGATTCCTCTTGACAACATGCATCAACTCTTTGGTGATGCAAACCTTGTCTGAAAGTGTTAGATCTTTCCTGCTGGATGACTGTTGCTGGTGCACTACACTGCTCATGCTCCACGTGTTAAATAACCTGTCACCTTTTGGTGCTGATTGTTCACAGCTCTATTGCTTAGTTACAGTCTATGCTGCTATTGGTGCAAAGCTAAGAACAACAGAGAATAAATTATCTGATAGCAATTTTGGCCAGCTGATGGCCAAATGTGTAGCTAAATTTAATTTGTCAAAAAAACCCAAACAAGTAAACAAATAATCTAATAAAACCAGTCAAAAGTAATCCTGATGTTACAATGGGAACTTATATAGCTTCTGTGTTATAACCATGATGCCAGACTGGATCACACTGATTATTCATTTATAAATTTTTCAACTATAGTATAGAAAAGCAACCCCCAGTTCTTCCAACCCAGAAGAACAACCCAGACCAAAAGTACCCAAGAAGGTGATTGTATTTCAACACAGTGCTTCGTGGAAAAGACCTTCACTTTTCAGATAAGTCATCTAGACTTTATCTAGAATACTGGCATGGAATCTAGTGGAAGAAAAAACAAGTTATTATTCTCCACTGTCCCCCTTTAAAAAAGGTTTTGTATTCCCATTCTGTCTATTAATTTGCAGAATAGCATAGTACTAGCCCATAGAGCACTGCATAGGTGCTGTTAAAAATGTTTACTGTTTAGAACAAGAACTACCTTCTTGCACATTTTAGTGTCGAGCATGATGCCCTGTCAGAGATCTGTACAATACTTTTGTTTGGTTATTAGGCAGATTGTTGGGCTGCCTTTCTAATCTACTCTTGAAGCAGACTAGATACTTTCTGCAAACTAAATGCGCATTTAAATAATTTGAAGCATGAGACTATTGTGTGTTCTCACAGCTTGATTTGCAAGGAAATGGCAAAAAATAGACTGACAATATGTTGTTGTTACAAAAAGGGCTCATTCAGATAATTCCAGTTTCCCTGGAAGATCTACACCTGCATAATTCACAATAATTTATGGGAGTAGTGTCTAGGAAGATGCTAGGGGCTGAATTCTTTGTAGGAGTTTTATTTAGCACCTATAAATTATACTTTGCCTTTGTAGTATACTGCTGCCTTGAGTATAAAAGCACACCTCTCCTTTCTCCTAGGAGAGATCCTCATGGTTCTCCATGAAGTTGCTCTGTCTGGGTCCTGCTGAATTTCTTTTTCACTACTGCTCCTGTTCTCTGTCCAGCCCCTACCTCACATTCCTTCCCTTTCCATCAAGACAAAACTGACACAGTTATTTTCCCATCTCTAATGAGCCCTGAGTAGAGTGATTATTGATCGTAACTGGAGTGTCAGTTTGTTTGTTTTGTGGAGATGTTCTGACAGATGTTTAGATGATTTGTCAGAAAAAGAGCACTCATTTGCATGTAGACATGTGTGATAATTTCACTGTAACAGCTTCACGGTGTTCATGAGAATTTGTAAGTCTGGCACCTGTTCCTCAAATCCTTCCTAGACTCAGATGGCTTCCATATAAATGTTTGCCACTTCAGAGCTCAGCACATGCTTAGATGTATTTCCTGTTCAGGTCCTTAGTTAAGATACAACAAAAGAATCTTATAAATAAATGGAGCCAGGATGGGGAGTTTTAATCATTTATCGATTGTATGAAACTTGAGCTATTTTTCATTGCAATTCTGTGTGCATAAAGCTTTTGTTTAGCAGAGAAGATACTGCTGACAGAGAAATCATTCATTGTTAACTAAGCAGTACTTGCAAACTCTTTAAAATTTACTTGTTGGGGAATACTTTGCCATTAAATATTTCTTAATACGTGTGATTTTTCAGCAGTCATTATTCTGGTTTTATTGTTTGCCTTTGAAACACATTGTTTAATTACATTAAAATTCATTTGATAAGCATGAAAACATATCGTACTTTGACTTCCAACAAATAATATTATCTAAACATAATTATAAATTATTGATATTCCAATGTGACCATTTGTATTATTTATTTGAAGATTGAATATCTTTTAAACTCAGTTGTATATTTTGTACAATGTCATTATCCACATTAAGTTTTGATATTTAACATGTAAATAAAATCTTAGTTGCTCTCTATAGGCACCTCTGAAATGAACAGTTTGCTTCATGTTACCAAGGAAACAGATCTTTGCAAAGATATAAGGCCACTTTGATGTCATTGTAAACCACTATAGTGGAAATCTTTAGTGTTTGTCAGCCTCTTGAGAGTAAGTAGTTTGCTCTAATCAAAATGAATATAAAATTATTCTGAGCATGTAGAAATGCAGTATTCTAGAAGCAAGCATGCTCACTAGTAACCACACATCTTTTTTTTCACAGTGATTCAGGACCAAAAGAAATCTGATTACACTTTATTGAAAGATACATAGATATGTAGCCCTGCATATTTCTGAGCAGTTTTGTTCCTGAAAATTTAAATTGGCATATGTATAACAAGTTGAAAACAATATATTATTTAATTCAGTTGCATATTGTGAGTTGCTCAAGGGGATAAAACATGTTTATTTTTGAAACTCACTAACAATAAAATGATTGGAACATAGAGGGGGAAAAAACCCCAGTGAATAACTCCTGCTGTTCAGGGCTGCACTGTGAATTCACAGAACAAGCCAGATCCCTTTGTGTGAAATGGCCTCACAGGCATTTCTGCTTAGGGGGTGAAATGACTGACTAAGTAAAAAAAAATACTAGAAAAGATCTACAGGGAAAAAAAAAGTCTCATTTGATATATAAAATCCCTTCTCTATGAATATGGAAGGTCAGTTTCTGCTTATCTTTCTTTCAGGAGTTAAATACAATAATAATAAAATCCCAGACAAAGGCAGAGAGCTGTGTTATGCTTTTCAAAATGATTCTCTGGCTCCAGGAGCTAGAAAGGAGTACCCAAACGCATATATTAAGTCAACATTTTGTCATTGGAAATGTGGTCCATAGAAATGAAGGAAAATGTGAAAAATTAGCATTATACTTTGACATCTTGTTAGACCCAGAATCTTTTTGCTTGACTACACTGCTCTCAATGGAAACAGCTGGTTCATGATAAGGGAGGGAAGAGAACAAAAAGGATGGAAAGTACTTTAGGGGAATGGGTCAGGGAAAAGGAAAGTAAGAGAAAACATGGAAACAATTTGCAAGGGACAGCAGTGGAAATAATGAGGCTGTAAATGACATAGCCTGAAACCATCAGCTACAAAAAGCTGGGAGACAGGGCATGCATCCACAGATGGGATGCAAAAAAGAAGCAGTATAGCAGTGAAGTCAGTAAAAGATACTGCCAAGAAGTGGTGGGAGCAGAGAGCTCTTGCTCACCAGGAGAGTAGGGATGATTGAACGTGGTGGGTTTTTCTGTTGTCACGTGCTCTCTTCACTTTCCAACCTCCTTGTTTATTTGTTGGACATATGTAAACATAGGACACCTAAACATTTATCACTTTGTTAAGTACCTTCTGCTAAATAAACCCCTGAGTACCAATGTTTGTTTAGTGGACTGAAGGCTTTTGGTTAAGTAATGTGTTTCTTACCTTCAGTGCCACCAGGAATGGGGCCATTACTATCACAGTCTGACCTTACAGATAAGTTGATGTCAGCATCAATGCTGCTTAAATTCCTTAACTTTTTATGAAAACACTGTTAAAAATATTTACTATTTCATTTACACGTGCTCCAAGAGCACAAGAATGTTATTGATATGCCCTCTTATGCTAAAGATACATCATTATATATATATTTCCTTTATATTCTTACGATTATTACAGCCTCCTGAAAAATGCAAATAAATTACTTGTTAATATCTGATTAATTTCTTTTTGTCAGCTGGAATAGCTATAATTTTCTAAAGGCATAATATAAACAACAAAGCCATGAATCTACAAAACAGATGGTAAATTTCATCTTAGCTATATACAATTGCACCTATATTCAGTATTTTTACGAGACAGAGGAAAAAGATTTACTGCCACTCTACTTGGCATTGATAAAATAGCATTTTAAATGCCATGTGTATGATAAGTCCAGTTCAGGAGGTACAAAAAACCTATGCTAATACATACAGGAAAATCTCAGTTTTTTAGCCAGTAAAATTAGTGCTCCAAAGTTATCTATTTATTCTTTATAGAAAAATTGGGAGTGAGAGATAAATGGCAAAGAAGGAGAATAAATATTCTCTAGGCCAATGATGACATAAAACCATGAAGGAACTGTTGATTTAAAAAGATCTTAAGCTGTAAATCAAAAGGAGGTTTCAATTATGAAAGGAAAAAATTTCTAAGCTAGCTTTCCTACATGCATAGTGGGAGAAAATAGCTGATGAATTTTTACAGTGCATCTTTGGTATTTTTCTTACCTGGATTGTGTACAACTGAAGGAAATGCTCTTTGATCTGTGAAATCACTTTCAGCTTTTTATTCCTAATTAATATGAGAACCTGATTGGAGGGTGTGCCAGAAAATCGATGGATGATCAATACCAATCATGGAAGAAAGGCAGGCTTTATAAATGCACACACACAGAGTTTCCAATATCTGCTGCCTCTGCTGCTGCCTGAACATCAGACATACATACACTGAGCTGTATACACAGAAATATAAATTCCATCTTGTAAAGTCACATGAATACCATGAGATTAATATGTACTGAATAATAAATACATTAATATTGGCTGGGGCTTACCCTAGTTTTATCTGTTTATAAATTATCCAAAGTCGTGGCTCTTTTTGAGCTCTGTGCAACCAGTCCTGGCAGCATATACATCCCACCTGCCTGATACACCTATTTTATGGTGAGGTTAATTCTTTTCTCTTTATCCTAACCACTGCCCTTGCTGACTGGCTTAAATTAAGCTTGTAATTTTAATTACTGTCATAAATCTGCAATTTCCCTTTGGAAACTGTAAAAGGAATTTTTGTAAACCCCACATAGAATTTAGTGGCAATTGTTTATTTTTAGTAATGATTACTCTGCTAGGTGTTCAGTTAATATCCACAGTGGGACACAGTGAACTAGATTAAAGAAAATCTCTGTAGAGAATTAGAGATTCCACCTGCATGGGATAATGAAGGGCCTGACTGACAACTCCACACTACCTGGTGCATGCAGCAGGTTGGCAACATAAAACTGTGATACAAGGAATTTCATACTCGTGTAAAGGTACTTTTCCTCTTGGCTGATATCAACAGTCAGTGTATTCTATAGGGGAATACTGGTGATAATAAAGGGAAAACAACACTTGATAGGGCTTGTTTGCAGAAGAATTTCAGTCATATATGTGTCAATCACCAAGCAGTTCTTTCTATTAAATGTATATTGCAGACAGCATTCAGCTTGCAGCTTGCACATAGGTAAGTCCTAGCTCTACCACACCATCCCCTGCAATGGAATTCCAGAATTCAAAAATATTTCTTAACCACCAACACTAAAGTCTGTGAATTTTAAATACAGAAAACAATGACAATGCTGAGGTACCTGCAAATTTAATGACTCCATTATTCTCTATCTGGTAGTGTTCTTTGCTTTTAATGTTATTGGTGTATGAAATACTTTTAACAGATGAGTTTTTCCACAAGACAGACTTTCCTAGCTGTGAAAAAAACAAAGTAGAGAATCTCAGTAATATAAGCCAGGCATCATGCCAGCACTTTTGATTCTTTCATGGGGAAAAAAAAGGAAGAAAGAAAAAGAAAAAAAAGTAAGGAGAGAATGGCAAAATTATACTGGAAGTAAGAAGTAATATGCATTATATTAAGCAAACAAACTCGGTGCTGAAAGATTAGTGTACAGAATGTCATGCAGAATCACATGACATTAAGGAATGGAATAACTGAAAGAAGATAAATTTTAATAAGGATTAGTAGTAATAGGAAATTTGAATAGAGTAATAATAAAAATGCAGTGCCTTTTTGCATGAAGATTTTTGTGCCAACAAGGATTTCTGATACAAACCTCATCATAGGAAAGGCTCTTCATATTGATATCACATAAAAGAGGAAATTTAATGTGACTAGTGACAAAGTTGAAACTACTGGTACAATGTGGACCAGAAAAGGAAAAATGTAATCATAGAAATCCAGAGACATACAGTGTGAACAGAGAAGTATATAAATGATATAGAAATGGATATAAACTAGCCAGGAATAAAGATAAGCTAAAAAGACCCAGCAGGTTCTTAAGACAGTTATATGGTTTCATCTTGTTTTATGGAAGCAGTAGAAAGCAATAAGAGTGAAACTCAAAAAACCCCAAACAAACAGGAAGATTTTCTTTAAAGCCAAGCTTTGTAAATTAATAATTTTATAGACCAAAATTCTGGAGAAAAAACAATTACTGGATCTGAGGATTAAGGATATCCCTTCCAATCATATATTTGTATTTTGAGAAATTCAGAAAATATATTCTTGTATGTCAAAGATGACTGCATCTTCATTCAGCAATATGTGCACTGCACCTGGAGAATGTTGTGACTATGTTAAGGTACCTGAGAATGAATCAAAGATAATTCACATGCCTTGTTATCCCAAATGAGATAATAGAAACCTTGGGAACAAATAGAAACAACTTTGTTTGAAACTATTCCTAGGACATGGTCTATTTCTGCTGTAGTATGTGGAGCAACAGATTCCTACAACAAAAAACCCAGCTCTGCTTAGCTGGAAGCCTTCTCATTTCAGATGAACTCTCATCAATAGGTAAGCTTAGACTTGTAAGGATGCACAGAATGTAATAAACAATGGAGAAATGAACTGAGCCTATGGAACAGTAGCTGATTTTATCTGTCTCCACAGTGTTTCAACTACATCAAAAGTCCTGAATCTTTTTGAAAGATTAGATGTTTCAGCAACAAAGGTCAGGCTTTTATTAAAATCACATATAATTCACAGTCCAGTTGAATTGAAAAAAGCTACTACCTTGAAAAATTAGTAATTGAGCTATTGAGAATGCTTGGGAAAGTTCACCAAATAATAAAAATAGAGACACCTCTAAGTCAAGTTTGGTAAAGATGGCTTTCTGTCAGTGTAAGTTATTTTACAAAGGTCAGCATTTGACAAGGATTTGAAGTGAAAGACTAAAATATTAATAGCCTCATAACAAATCCAACTGTGGTAGAAGGTACATATTCCCAATTTTCAGAAGTGCTGTCCATTAGTCAGCCTACAGAGAGATCACTGATTTGAGCACAGAAAGATACTAAACTATCCAAAGGAGTGTCCAAAGGAGAGCAACAAAAAAGGTGAAGGGTCTTGAGTGGAACCCTTATGAGGAACAGTTGAAGTCACTTGGTCTGCTCAGCCTGGAGGAGACTGAGGGGAGACCCCGTTGCAGTTACAGCTTCCTCATGAGGGGAAGAGGAGGGACAGACACTGATCTCTCCTCTTTGGGGACCAGTGACAGGACCTGAGATAATGGTCTAACCTGAATTAAAACAAGAATATCCCAACAAAACAAAAAGAAAACAAAAACTCAGAAAAACTCCAAAGAAATCAAAGTCATTGGAGCTAATGCTGCAAGGAGGTACAGCTTCAACACTTGCTTGTCTCAAAGAATCACGAGATCACAGAATCATCAAGGCTGGAAGAGACCTTCAAGATTGTCTAGTCCAACCATCGATCTAGCACCACCATAACCACCCATAAACCAGATCCCCAAGTNAACTCGGTGCTGAAAGATTAGTGTACAGAATGTCATGCAGAATCACATGACATTAAGGAATGGAATAACTGAAAGAAGATAAATTTTAATAAGGATTAGTAGTAATAGGAAATTTGAATAGAGTAATAATAAAAATGCAGTGCCTTTTTGCATGAAGATTTTTGTGCCAACAAGGATTTCTGATACAAACCTCATCATAGGAAAGGCTCTTCATATTGATATCACATAAAAGAGGAAATTTAATGTGACTAGTGACAAAGTTGAAACTACTGGTACAATGTGGACCAGAAAAGGAAAAATGTAATCATAGAAATCCAGAGACATACAGTGTGAACAGAGAAGTATATAAATGATATAGAAATGGATATAAACTAGCCAGGAATAAAGATAAGCTAAAAAGACCCAGCAGGTTCTTAAGACAGTTATATGGTTTCATCTTGTTTTATGGAAGCAGTAGAAAGCAATAAGAGTGAAACTCAAAAAACCCCAAACAAACAGGAAGATTTTCTTTAAAGCCAAGCTTTGTAAATTAATAATTTTATAGACCAAAATTCTGGAGAAAAAACAATTACTGGATCTGAGGATTAAGGATATCCCTTCCAATCATATATTTGTATTTTGAGAAATTCAGAAAATATATTCTTGTATGTCAAAGATGACTGCATCTTCATTCAGCAATATGTGCACTGCACCTGGAGAATGTTGTGACTATGTTAAGGTACCTGAGAATGAATCAAAGATAATTCACATGCCTTGTTATCCCAAATGAGATAATAGAAACCTTGGGAACAAATAGAAACAACTTTGTTTGAAACTATTCCTAGGACATGGTCTATTTCTGCTGTAGTATGTGGAGCAACAGATTCCTACAACAAAAAACCCAGCTCTGCTTAGCTGGAAGCCTTCTCATTTCAGATGAACTCTCATCAATAGGTAAGCTTAGACTTGTAAGGATGCACAGAATGTAATAAACAATGGAGAAATGAACTGAGCCTATGGAACAGTAGCTGATTTTATCTGTCTCCACAGTGTTTCAACTACATCAAAAGTCCTGAATCTTTTTGAAAGATTAGATGTTTCAGCAACAAAGGTCAGGCTTTTATTAAAATCACATATAATTCACAGTCCAGTTGAATTGAAAAAAGCTACTACCTTGAAAAATTAGTAATTGAGCTATTGAGAATGCTTGGGAAAGTTCACCAAATAATAAAAATAGAGACACCTCTAAGTCAAGTTTGGTAAAGATGGCTTTCTGTCAGTGTAAGTTATTTTACAAAGGTCAGCATTTGACAAGGATTTGAAGTGAAAGACTAAAATATTAATAGCCTCATAACAAATCCAACTGTGGTAGAAGGTACATATTCCCAATTTTCAGAAGTGCTGTCCATTAGTCAGCCTACAGAGAGATCACAGATTTTAGCACAGAACGATACTAAATTATCCAA
>VZRX01007828.1:25080-39233 GCA_013398075.1 Notiomystis cincta | reverse complement strand
AACAATATTGAAGCAATTATACCGAAGCAATTATATTGAAGCAACTCTATTAAAGCTAGCAAAACTTTCCATAAACACTCCTAAAAGGAGTATGTTAAAAAACTCTGCTGTTAGAAAGTGGGACTGGGGTGTTTGCCTGTCAGTCAGGTGTCTCCAGGCCAGCTGTGTCAGCTCAGAATCCTTAGGTAAGTCATCAGCAGTACAAGTTGTTCCAGGTTTACCAGGTCCTTTACCTGCTCTGCCACATCTTCATCTCACTATCAGAACATTTAACTTTGGGATTGATGAGTAACACTGGCTTCAGCATTTTTCAGCACCAAATGTAGCATGACACCCCTTTCCTTCTCCATTCACCACTGCTGAAGGCTGTTCTGTCATAATTTATGTAGCAAAGCCTTGCCCTTGGAAGGTGCAAAATAAAGAGGAAATGAGAGTAGCAAAAGGAAAATATGTGGACATGAATGACTTGAGATAAAAAGCTCTTCTGCTTAGGCAGGATTCTCTCCACACCGTGACGCCTGATTGCTGGTGACTAAATTCAGGAAGCCAGAGTGTCTCTTTGGCCATGTCCCTTGTCAGCAGACCTTCTGTACTGTGAGACCTGAGATGAACCTTTGTGTGAGTTACACCTGGCTGTAACCAGACAAATCAGTCTTTGCAGAAAACTGAATGCCATAAGGATGGGAGCTGTGGTTTACCTGATCAACTCTTCCCACATCTGTTGCAAGATTTCTGGATACAGAGCACAAATCCTTATATTAAGTTTGACTCTAGCTGCGTTGGAAATAGTTTGCTTACCTCTACAGTAACTGGGCCTACTTTGCAGCAGAAAGAAGATGCACATGAGGGGTGGAAGGTGGGAAATCTACCAGCTACTGCCTCCCTAGGACTTTTAAAGCTTAGTCCTTTCTTAGACTCCCACCTAAGCAGTGGAACAAATAGCATCAATATGATGTAAGACTTGAAACGAGTTGTAAGAGTTTCCCTCTTCATGGTCACTATGAAGCAATGTGGGGTCATCTTCTTGTTCAGACATTTTTCCTTGGAAACCACAGAAGAAAATGTAGTATTTCTACTCAGTAAAGTTCCAGAGAATGAGACTTTGGTAATGCACAGAATCACTCTTTTGTGGACTATGAAGGGACAAGAGCTTTTGGAAACCCACAGAGACACAGAACACATTTTCCTAAAGTAAACCTTCAGCAAATTTCAGACAGAGACACGTATAAGAGTTGTCTGGATTTTCTAGGGTTAGTTCTTCAGTGTCTGGGTATGACATTTGGTTTTGAGCTCATGCCTAATAGGTCCATGCTAAAACAGAAAAAAACCCAACACCCGACCCGAAGCAATGCTGCTATTTGCTAAGGATTTCTTCTTTTTATTTAAACAGAATGAAGTCAAATAATTTTTTTTTTAATCCTTCCAGGGTACACTGAGTCTTAAAATGAAGAAAATCTGACCATTCTGCTAATATTTATATATAAAATTGAAATCGGGTAGACTTTATGTTATTGGACTAGAAGTACTTATGGAAAGATGAAATAAAAAGGCTGCAAAGAAACCACGATCCTGGAAAATGTGGGAAGTTCTCTTTCAGGGCCAGGCCTTTTTGTCAGTTCCCAAACAAGTGTTACCTCTGAGGCATTAAGTTAAGTAGTTAACTGAATCTATAAGCCACATAATACAGTTGGTAGTACACTGCTATTTTTTATGTTTCAGAATGTCTATGTCAGCATCAAACCAAGTCTGACAGAAATAGAAGGGAAAGTTGAAAAGAAAGACTCTTTCCTAGATCTTCTCTTTGAAGTCCTTAATTTATCTACAAAGCATAAAGCAAAATGAAGGTCAGAGGCAGAGTTGGGGAATGTGTTGGATGACAGCAGTTTCTTGAGTATGACAGATAGTTGTCTTGGATAAAAGCAAGTTATGTCACTGAATTATTGGAGGGGAAACAAGGGTGGGACGTGACAGTAGAAACCCAGTCCTGCAACAGAAGGGTGAAGACCTTTGGAAATAAAGCAAGATGAGGAGTTAATTAGTCTGTTTTAATTTCAAAACAGAACTTCACAGTGCTTTTCCAAAGGGAGTCAAAAAAATGCAAGTGCCAATGAGCATGATAGAAAGTGGGCAGATATAAACATCTCAAGGCATTATTGAGGATCTTGCTGTGATTCTATATTTTGGTCAGGGGTGTTAGAGGCCTGGATGCTGGAGAATACCAGACATCTAGTTGAGGAAGAGGCTTTGCCCTCCAATTATTTTGGGTGAGCAAGAACCCTCTGTAAGCTTTTATGATTCTTGCTCTTTCACTTCGAAAATAATTTTAAAAGGAGAGGTTGTGGTATTCCTGTCCTTGGAGATTTCCAAAACATGAGTGGGCAAGACTCTAGACAGCCTGATTTAACTTTGTAGCTAGCCTTGCTTAGAGAAGGCTTTTGTTAAGGGTCTCCAGAGATCCCTTCCAGTTTGAAGTGTTCTGTGCTTTAGCCATTGTCAGAGTCACAGGAGGGTATTCTGGACTTTTTACTGTTTTGCTCCTAGATGCCATACTTGGAAGGCCCTGGTTTCCCCCAAGAATATCTTCCTCAATTAAAAAAAAAAATAAAAAAGAATGAATCACTGGGTCTGCAGAGGTTGTGAATCTGCCAAAGTGTGGTAGAGGAACACCCAAAGGCAGCTTGTCTCACATTGCCACTGAACAGAAATACTTCAGACAGAGAAAAGAGACAGGGTCAAGGGCAGTTCACTGTACAGACTGTACCTTTGTCCTTGGTGGAAAGCTGATCTTAGCAGGTAAGGCAGGCAGAGAAAAAGAATATAGATTTGGATTTATGTTTTCAGAAACATCCATTTCTCAAAAGAACGTCAAGGGACTGCAGAGGTTTATCAAACTGAAAAACCTTGATGGTCTGATCTATCAGAGGCTGTATGCTTGAGCTTAGAAACTGGAGGTATCAATCATTAACTGAGCTTTTCAAAAGCCCCAATGTCATTAAAAAGTTCTAGACATGATGAGATTTTCTGCTAATGTCTTCTGTACTGAGTGTGAAATCTCAGGCTCTTTCCTTGAGATGCGTGAAGTAAAACAAGTGAACTGGGATATAGATGAGAAATAGTGCAATTAAAATCAGTTTTGGGAGCTCATCAAGACCTCTTTGCTGCCTGTGTGACTGGCCGTGCATGCAGCATAATCTCCTCCAAAATGCCCAGCATGATGGTCTGTACTCACAGCCAAAAGATGCTGCTCTAATGCCTGAAGTGCTCCAGACCTTATTCTTTCAGCCAGTGATCCGGACCTGAGTTTACCAACCCATCCTGTGCTCTCTGGGGATAAGAAATGAAGCACAGATCAGAAATGAAGACCAGAATTCAGCAGATGCTGTGCATGGGAGAGCTGGTACTAGAATTCCTTCCAAACCCTTGTCACCAAAATCCTGGCTCTGGTGCCAGATGTGTTTCAGTAGCCCTCTCC
Organism: Notiomystis cincta; assembly: GCA_013398075.1. Classification (NCBI taxonomy): domain Eukaryota; kingdom Metazoa; phylum Chordata; class Aves; order Passeriformes; family Notiomystidae; genus Notiomystis; species Notiomystis cincta. The sequence goes on along the minus strand of VZRX01007828.1, from coordinate 35,761 downwards.
CCTATACTTTCTTATCTGTCTCTGGAGGAAAAAAGGAGGAGAGGAAGAGAAGGAAGATTAAGGCTGCTAGACCAAGCCCTATTGAAAGGTCTGACTCTGCTTCAATATATGTTTGTAGTTGTTTAGGAGTGGTATCCCCCAATGTAGTCCCCCCTCCCTGAGACTCCAAAACTACACACTACTCACTCACTTCCCCTCCCCTTCTCTTCTGCCCAAACACCCTGGCAAGAGAAGAATTTGGAGGCATAAAAGGCAAAGATCATGGGTTGAAATAAGGACAATTTACTGGGAAAAGCAATGAGATAAGAAATTGAACAGAAACATCAACAACAATATTAATAATAAAAGTGTACAAAGAGAGGGTGGTTTATGTGCAAAATGCTCACCAAACCCAGGACAATGAAACAGTGGTGGACAGACCCTATGACCACAATGCTTGATTTCCTGACCAGAAAGAGACATCCTTCTTCTTGGAAGAGATAGGGTCCCTTTTCCTTGCACCTGGCAATGACGCAAGATGTTACCAAATAGCATTTGTGTCTTGGCCATGCCCACACAGCTCCAGGCTCTATGCCCTCACAGGTACCACAAAAAATAAATCCTGTATTTGGCTTAAACCAGGACAACATTTTTTGTCAGTTCTGAAGGCTTTATTTTCACCTGTCCCTGTGATCCTTCTTCATCCAGTGTTAAGTCTTGTTCTTCTCTTGGTCTCTCTACTGTGGTGGCCCTTACCTATTGCTCTAAGATCACCCAAAAAACTTTGTGTTGATTTATTGTCAAGGATCTCATAATAAAACCAGGGACTGGAAAGGTCCTGGTCTTCCCTCTCTTGGGGGTAAGCTTTTAATTTTTGATTCAAATCAGATGAATTTGTGATGAAGCATTTCTGTAGAAAAGATTTGGCACAGCCTCCTGTTTCCAGGTGATCACAGGCTTGCATTCATAAGATGGGAGATCTACAAGTTCTTTTTCTTCCAGTGTCTGATGTAGTTTAGAATTGTTGCACTTTCAATTGTGGACATTTAGACCTGGGTTCCACTGATATTTCCAGTATTCAGCATTCACGTGACTGTAAGCAAACTCTACGAATTATTAGAAAGATATGCAATCAAAGGCATCTTCTCTTAAAATACAGTTGGATGTTCTTTTTTCAAGAACAGTTCATCTGGGAGTATTTGTGTGTCTGGATGTGCCTGTTCCAGAATCAGTTGGAATCCAGGGTAGCTTAATTCCCTTTTAAAGATTTTCCACTTGACACTTTGTATTTCTCTTTACCTGAAGGAAAGTTTGGTGAGTTGCATTTTGTAGGACTGTTGACCATACTAGCACACAATTATTACTGGTGGTTAAAGGAAGAACTGTTCATGGCTGCTATCAGAATTAGCTGCTGAAAACATGGTGGTAATAGATTTTGCCACTGTGGGGCCTTTTGTGTGTATGATTTTTTTTTTTTTCTTTCTTTTAATAAAAGCATTTCTTCTTCTCCTTAGAAATGAGATAATATGTGTGTATTTTAGAGTGATGCCTAGGCAAACAACTGTCTGCATACTGCTAGAACTGTAAAACTAGTAATTCAAAGCAGTTCAGCAAATATTTTATCTTGGAAAAGATAAAATAGTTCTTTTAGTGTCAGATTCACCTTTCTTGCCTGATCACTGCTCACCCTTATTTTTGAAAATGGTATGTGTGCACTTTAAGTTGAGCAAAAACTTCCAATGAAGCAGTATTTTTCTGGCTATAAATTAGAGTGAATTATATGGATATATGAGCAAAACGGAGCAAGCCTGCATAGAAAGGAAAACTCAACTCAGATGCAAAGGGAGGCACAAAGAATTACCAAGTGGGTAAAGAGTTACACCTAGTTTCTTCAATGACATCTGAGCTTGGAGTGTTCTGCACAAGAAGGAATAATTGGGTAGGTACTTTTACTGTACAGTCACAGTGCATAAAACTGATGAAATCTTTCCATCCTAAGATGAGGAAAGCTCTTGCAAGGTCTCAAAATTGCTGCCCAGGGAAATCTGAAAAAGTAAGATTGTGTTTTCATGGTTTGTTATTTGAATACTGCGGGAAGTCCAGAAGAAAACTGGTATTACTTTCACAGTTAAATGTTGAAAGGGAAAGAAGATGACCCAATTTCAGCTGTATTTTGGAAAGATCAAGAAAATGTCTGACACAAGGAAGGTAAGTGCATACCTCAACGTGTGTGATTTAATCAATGCCAGGCAACATACATTTTCTTAAAATTGCATTGTGTCATACTAAGCCAAATCCATTTGGAAATGGGATGACATGCAAGACAGAGCTGCAGTGTTGTTGCAACCCAATTACCTTCAGTTCTGTAACACAGGAAGGTAGGCACTGCATGCTGTTACTGAATATGTTAGGGTATCAAATATTGTTGAATATATTAGGATATATTCTTAAAAACTAAAGCTGAGTCCCTGGTCCGTCTCAGAATGCCCTTTTAAACAGAAGACCTGAGTTTACCATGACTGGCAAGGGAAAGGTTGGTGAGCCTGTGCTGAATAGACAAAAGTAGATATAAATCACCATGCTGCTGTTTGTTCAGCTAGTCTCACGACCCTGCAAAGTGCCACAAAATATCTGCATTATTTGGATGCCATGTGCTAAGTGATGGCTTAATGGCTTTCAGTGAAAATTGAGGCTGATTGTACACAGGTTTGCCAAGACTGCCCATATTATCTGCAATATTCTTTCCAGGTGTATGATGCCCAGTTGCTTTTCAGCTAGTGTTTTCAACAAGTGAGTTAGCCAAGAAAGGTTTTGCAGCTTTTCTAGGACGTTGCAAGTGCAAAGGCACATAATCTGGGAGAGGTGCATGGCGAAGTCTATAACAGAAGGTTCAGATTCCATGTTCTGTATTGAGATGTTCATCTTGCTGTTGGTGTGAAGTGAACTGATTGCCCAGTCTGTGAAAAATGGGGATCCTGGGCTGTGCCTCCCAATGTCCCGCTGGGGATTTGGGGGAAGCAGCAAAATGATCACTCTCTAGTGGTGGGTTAGGATGGACTGTAGTCTATAATGGCAACTTCAACAGTCCTAGCATTCTTCTCAAGGGTAGAACTGTATTCAAGGGCCTGCCTGTGCTTTGTGGTGGAAACAACTGAGTTCTATATCCAAATTTAAGCTGTGAATACACAAACCTCATTTCAAATGGAACTGTACTTCCAGCATGGTCAGAATAGGACAGCAGATGAGCATTCCCCATCCTCTCTTATCTTATTCATCTCTGTGCAACATTAGAATGAAAATATGTTCTTGACAATAAAGATTAGCAGCTATCTGTACTTTGGGCTAGCAGTAAGATGGGAAAGTCCATGCAAATGAGTAAGAGAGGTCTTCTCTGCTTGTTTATCCTTTATGCTATAGGACAATCCACATTAGACTCAGACTAGACATTTTTCAAGGTACCTGAAGAAGTACTCAAGAAAAGCTAGAAATATTGATGGAAGCAAGGGGCTCTGGCAGAAAAGCTGTGCTTTACATATTGTGAGCTACAGCCCAGCTAGTGGTAGATCAGCCTGCACCAAGCCACTGCAGTTTGTTGACTGATGCCTTGAATGCAGCCTGAAACCCAGAAAGAGGGTTGTATTTAGAGTTATTATGACAGTTAATTTAAAATTATAAATGTTGACAAGTTCATTGCATGGATTTTTGAGCTTAATATGTAAGCTCCTGTGCTAATAAATTTTTTAGCAACATTGGATTAATATTCAGAGTAGATTTCTCCAATGGCTGTGTACAAATCTTACCTTGCCTATTCCTGTAAATTAAGTTCTTGTCAAGTCTCTCTTAGACCTTGTTCACGTTTTATATTACAGACAAGAGAAATGACAGAGGGAGAAAAAACAAGCTGAAGTGGCAGGGAGATCAGCAGAAAGCTTGTCATCTAAATGAAATGTTTTAGCTCTGATGATTAGTCTAAATAAAAAATCTTGGGCGAATCAGTGAAAACCCCTTCATTTCACAGTTTGGGCAAGAAGGAAGGTTGTGACTTCTCCTGAATTTGTTAAGAATGAATACATTTTGAGATGTGTCAGTAAATGACAAATAGAATCAGTATGTCAAGCCCAGAAGATGTTCAAGGTTTTGTGTGTTTTGCTAGCAGCAAATGAGATGAAACATAAGAATAGTGCTGATCTGCTTGAGAGTAGGAAGGCTCTTCAGAGAGTTCTGGGCAGTGCTGAGGCATTTGTATTAGGATCCTGCTCTTGGATCACAACAACCCCAGGCAGTGATACAGGCTGGGGGCTGAAGAGCAACCCAGCTGAAAAGGATGTGGGGGTGCTGGTTGACAGCTCGCTTAACATGAGCCATCAAATGCCCAGGTGGCCAAGAAGGCCAATGGCATCCTGGTCTGTAGCAGCAATGGTGTGGCCAGCAGGGCCAGGGCGAGGATTGTCCCCCTGTACTCAGCACTGCTGAGGCCACACTTTGAGTCTTGTGTCCAGTTCTGAGCCCCTCACTATATGAAGGGCATTGAGGTGCTGGAACATGTCCAGAGAAGGACATGTGGAGCTGGTGAAGGGTCTGGAGCACAACACTGATCAGGAATGGCTGAGAGAATGGGGGTTGTTTAGCCTGGCGAGAAGGAGCCTCAGAGGTGATCTTATCTCTCTCTACAACTGCTGGAAAGGAGGTTTTAGCCAGGTGGCTCTTGGTCTCTTCTCCCAGGTAAGAAGGGACAGGGCATGAGGAAACGGCCTCAAGTTGTTCCAGTGGATGTTTAGCTTGGATATGAGGAAAAATTTTGCCAGCAGAAGGGTTCTCAAGCATTTCATCAGACCAGTGAAGTGGTGAAGTCAGCATCCCTGGAGGTATTTAAAAGAAATGTGGATGTGGCATTTAGGAACATGGTGGTGGTCTTGGCAGTGTTACGTTAGTAGTTGGAGTTGATGATCTTAAAAGTTTTTTCCAACCTAAATGATTCTTCAGTTCTATGAAAAAAATTAAGAATGGACTGGAGAGAGTCCAGAGAAGGATAGCAAAGAGGATCAAAGGACAGAGGAATCCATTTCATGAGGACCAGCTGAGGGGGCTGGGTTTGTTCATCCTTGAGGAAAGAAGGTTTAGAGAAACACCATGTTCCAGTATTTAAACTGTGACTACAAAGAAGATGAAGACTTCCTTTCTACAATGAATCACATGGAAAATATGAAGGAAAGTACTCCTGGTGATTTTCTAATTGACCATGTCAGGAAAATTTTTCACAATGAGAAAAATCAGCAATTGCAGTTATTTCCCCAGGACAGTGGTGGACACCCCACCATTGGTGACTTTTAAGAGTCACCTGGATGGGCTGCTGACCCATCTTCTCTAGCCTGTGATTTTGTCAAGAAAGTTATGGAGGTTACTTTTAGCCTCATGTTCTACGTCCCTATGAAAAACAAAAGGCAGAAGAGTACAGGGCATGTATGCTGTGGTAACCTAAAAACCAGTTGAAAGAAACTGTTTCTCTAAGTACTATATTATGTGCTAGTTTGAAGGTTATCTTGTCCTCTGGTGAGTAATTAGTGGTCTGGGGGACCTATGAAGGGATAATTGTTCCCAAGGCAGTAGGCACTGAGGTCTCCAAAGGATTAGAGGAATGGTTCAATACTGGCAGCTTTAGTCTAACTCAAAAATAGTGGTGGAAGTTAGCACTTTTGTTTCCTCTCACAATCCTATTCAGCTGATAAGACATTGTAAGCACTAGGCTTCCTGTTACTAGGAAATCTGTGGCTTTATTAGTGCTCACAGATGCAATATGTTCCGCCATGAGCTGAAGAAATTGTTTCTTCACAACTTTTACTTCAGCATGAGTCAGACTCTCCCTGGCCTGAATACTCACTCTGGCCTGGATAGGTTCTGCTCTGCTTCTTCTAAAGATTGTCCCAGTACATCACAAAAATCTTGGTCCTTCTGATGTCTGGTTCCCCAGCTCCCTTAAACAAAGGCCCTCTGTGAGAAACTGCCTCTGCAAACCCTAGCATTGTACAGAGAGATTTAAATGTTTTGTTTGTGATACTTTCATTTCGGAGCAGATTACATGTTTTCTTCTTGATTAGCCTGGCAGGGATAAGAACAAAGCTGGTTGTGAAAAATCTTTGCTTGATAGTCCTTAATGATCTAGGTGGAGCTGGAAAAAATACACTGCCAGGAATGGTCTGTGGTGCTACTGACACTTAAATTGGATGCTCCATTATAGAGCAGTCTTCTGGAATAATTTGATATCTTTTTGTGGCTGTCAGTGGTGTTTGTGGTAGCTGGGCCAGCAGGAAGTTGCTGTATCTAGCAACAGTAACTGCTTTTGAGAATAGTCACTTAATACTAAGCTGGAGTCTCTTACGATTGTAGCCTGGACTACACAATGGGGTAACACAGAGTCTATTATCAGGCAACTAACTGTATATTGTATAGTCCTAGTACTCTTGTACTAGGCAGTGTGGTCTCAAATAAAAATTACTAGATGACTATGAAAATATACCAGTATAATTACCTAATTGTGTATTCACATAGCGATGCTGATATTATGACTGCATTCAAAGACATAGTCAGGCTTGGTATCAAAGTGCCTTATACTCTTTTAACCTGGTCTTTTCCTGGCCTGGAATCAATTAACAGTGGATTGGAAACACCTAGAGTGTATTTCATGGCAAGATTCCTTGCACAGCTGAATATATTGGAGGGTCAGAAAAGTGTCATTCATCTGCTTCATTGACACTGGCGGCCTCACAGACCAATCAAATTGTCCAGTTCAGTTTCACAGTCACCCTGGATCACAGCCACATGGTTGGAATTGAAGAAGGAAGATATTTCGGAAGATATTTTCTGGTAGGAGAAAGAAGGGACAGGAATTTATGCCTGAACATAGTGAGTCCTAGCAATATGTATGTGGTCTGTGTGTTAGTGTGGAAAAACACATAATCACAGGATGATTATATGCCATTGCTTTTATTAAAGAGCTCTGGGAGTCGAGGTACAGACAAACCCAAATTTGACTCCGACATGGACCTGAGATGGACACATTTTTATACTCTTTCTTTACATAGTTGTTGCTCAATCATACGTTAATCATTACTTGCTATTGTTCTGTTGTGCATATATTGGCTCAACCCAAGCATGGGTTTGAGTTTCTTTTCCCATAATTGGTGTGTAATTATCTATCATGCAGATGGGTACATACAGATGGGTACATACAAATGGGTACATACAGGGAGGTACACACAGGTAGGTTCACATCGTTCTACTAAGATAATGCTCGTTCTCATCATTAAGGTCTGCTTTAGCTACCACGATTTTAGAAACATTTTTAACCCCATGTTATCATGTGCACAGCATAGGCTTTTTGAAAAGAGCTTAATTGCTATGGGATTCTTGAGGTTTTTGAAAAATGGTCTGGTTTTATCTTCAGCCTCACATGTTGTGAAGCAAATAGTGCAAGATGTGGTTCCAAGGATGTTGGTGTCCTTAATACAGCAGTTTCTTCTGTCACACATCCATAGAATTACAGAATATTTAGATTTGGAAGAGACCGTAATGTTCCTCTAGTTCCAAAGCCCCGTCGCAAGTCAGGCTGCTTAGGACCTTATTTAACCTGAACTGGAACACAGCCAGAGGTGGGACAACCACATCTTCTCACTAGCAGCCTGTGCCAGTGCCTCATCTCCCTCACAGTAAAGAATTTCTTCCTAACATCTAATCTAGAGCTGTCCTATGTCAGTTTATAATTTTCAGCTTAACTGCCCCTTATCTACCTACAAAAAATGTCCCTCTCCCTACTTTTTAATAAGCTTCCTAAAGGTACTGGAAGCTGTAATGAGGTGTCCTTGAAGTCTCTTCTTCAGGCTGAACAACGTCAACTCTCTTGGTTTGTCTTCATAGGAGATGTGCTCCATGCCTCTGATCATCTTTGTAACCTTTCTCTGGACCTACTCCAAGAGGTCCATATCTTGTGTTGAAGAACTCAGATTTGGACACAGTAGTCCAGATGGGTTTTCAAGAGGGCAAAGTAGAGAGGGAAAATCACCTCCCTTGACCAGTTGGCCACACTACTTTTGCTGCGTGCTAGAGTACAGTTGGCCTTTTGAGTTACACAGACATACTGGTGTCTTGTGTCTGGCTTCTCATGCACGAGAACCCCCAGGTCCTTCCATGCAGGGCTGTGCTCAGTGAGTTCATGTCCCAGTCTATATTTATGTCTGGGATTGCCAACCCAGGTGCAGCACCTGGCACTTGGACTTGTTGAACTTCATGAAGTTCATAGGCCCAGTTCTCAAGTTTGTCTGGATCCCTCTGGATGGCATCCCATCCTTCTGCTGTGCCAACTGCACTGCTCAGCTTTGTGTCATCTCCAAACCTGCTGGGGGTGCACTCGATCCCACTGCCTGTGTCATTGATGAGGGTATTGAAGAGCATCGGATCCAGGAGAGAGCCCTGATGGACATCACTGGTCAGCAGCTTCCACCTGGACATAGAGAACAACTCTCTGGCTGCATCTATCCAGTTAATTTCTTTTCCCCTGAACAGTCTATCTATCAAATCCATGTCTCTCCAATCTGGAGATAAGGATACAGGACTGTATCAATGTCCTTACAGGAGCTTATGTGGGTAACATCCATCAGTCTTGTCTTGTCGACCATTGGCATCACTCCGTCATAGAAAACCACCAGACTGGACAGACACAATTTGCCTGCAGTAAAGGTATGCTGGCTGTCTCAGGTCACTTTCTTGTCTTTTATATGTCTTAGTATATATTCAAGGAGGATCTGCTCTATGATCTTCCCTGGCACAAAGGTGATGCTCACCCATCTGTAGTTTCCTGGATTTTCCTGTGTCACCTTTTTAAAAATCGGAGATGTATTCCTTTTTCCAGTAACTGGGGACTTAGCCTGACCACCATGACTTGTCAGATTTGAGGTAGAATGGCTTGGCAACAACATCAGCTAGTTTCTTCACGTATGCCATCAAGTTCTATAGACTTGTGGCTATGTAGCTTCATCAACTGATCGTGAACTTGCTCTTTGCTTATAGTGGGAAGGAGCTCCCTCCCCCCACACTCACTCAGAGGACCAGAGATTTGACACAAGTGGGAAGCCTGACTACCCATGAAGACTGAGGAAAAGAACGCATTGATTACCTCAGCCTTCTCCATATCAGTTGTCACCAGTTCACCCTTCTTATATATCAGTGACATTACACTCTCCTTGGCCTTTCTTTTCTGACCTGTGTACTTATCCCTTAACAAGTCCTGTTCTGGACTTGGCTTTTCTGAGCCCATTTCTACACAGTCAAACAGTATCCCTTTACTTTCCTCATGTCATATGTCCCTGCTTCCACCGTGTGTACAGTTCCTTCTTAGTCCTCAGTCTGAGGAGCAAATCCTTGCTCAGCCATGCCAGTGTCCACCCTGCCACGCTCAATTTCCTACACACTGGGATAAAGAGCTCTTGTGCTCTGGGAAAAGAGCCTTTAAAGAATTGCCAGCTCTAATCAGCTCCTCTGTCCTTAAGGAGTTTCCCAGGCAATCTCACCCACTAACCCTTTAAACATCTGAAGTTCTCTATTCCAGACCCTCAGGTCTGGAGTTTCTCTTTGCCAGCTCTCATCCCCTGAGATCCTGAACCCATCCAGGCTGTGCCTGTGGCTGCTTCCAGCCAAAACCTCTGCCATGAGCTGCTCCACACCAGTGAGCTCCAGGCCCAGCAATGCCTCCCCTCTGGCTTGGCTTGTCCAGTACCTGCACCAGGAACTTGTTCTCTGCATGCTCCAGGAGCCTCCTGGGTTGTTCACTGCCAGCTCTGCTGCTTTCCCAGCAGAGGTCCAGGTGGCTGAAATCTCCCATCAGGATGAGAGCTTGGAAACGTGATGCTTCCTGTATCTGAAGCAAGAAGGCATTATTGGCATGCTCCCCCTGGTCAGGTGGCCTATAGTGGATCCCAGTCTTCAGGAAAGCCCTGGAAAGACTTACACAGGGACATTTGGGATTACAATGCAAGGGCGGAGTAAGAAGAATGAATTGGGAATTCATCCAGTTCTGTGACTGAAGGCAAAATATCAAGCAGTGTGTATAATTTGATGAATAACAGCAGAAACTTTTAGCCTGGCAGGAGACTCTTTACCTGCTTGTAGAATAAAACAAAGAAGATTTTGGGTACCAGACTCTTTCATGGCAAGTTTTTCTGCATCCATATACCTCAGCTACACTGTGGAGCAGCCTTTAGCACAACAGTGTGATCACAGGCAAACATCACACACATGCACAAAGTTAGAACTCGTAATGTAAGGAAATGCCAAACTAAAATACAGAATAGAAAAATCCTAATTATATATATTTCCTTTCTTCCCTCTTCAAGGAACAGTCCACTAACTATAAATGCCTCTTTGAGGAGAGTTTGTGTTAGATAAATAGCTCCACCAAATTTGCAATTCAAATCAGAAATGCGTGTGTCAGTGTTTGACAAAGCATGACCAGTGGGGTGCCCTGTAATCCTGTCACTGAGCAGATGGGGAGATGAAGGATTGTGGCTTGTTGTATTCCATATAGACAGCACACTGTACATCACAGATGAACCCTCACAGCTGAAGTTTGACAACTGCTGATGGAAAAATACTGATGAGTATTGAAATGGTAGGCTTCCATCATGGGATTTTTTTTTTTTAATAGAACTGTTTT
>VZRX01007828.1:13525-24969 GCA_013398075.1 Notiomystis cincta | reverse complement strand
TCCAGCCAAAACCCCTGCCATGAGCTGCTCCACCCCAGTGAGCTCCAGGCCCAGCAATGCCTCCCCTCTGGCTTGGCTTGTCCAGTACCTGCACCAGGAACTTGTTCTCTGCATGCTCCAGGAGCCTCCTGGGTTGTTCACTGCCAGCTCTGCTGCTTTCCCAGCAGAGGTCCAGGTGGCTGAAATCTCCCATCAGGATGAGAGCTTGGAAACGTGATGCTTCCTGTATCTGAAGCAAGAAGGCATTATTGGCATGCTCCCCCTGGTCAGGTGGCCTATAGTGGATCCCAGTCTTCAGGAAAGCCCTGGAAAGACTTACACAGGGACATTTGGGATTACAATGCAAGGGCGGAGTAAGAAGAATGAATTGGGAATTCATCCAGTTCTGTGACTGAAGGCAAAATATCAAGCAGTGTGTATAATTTGATGAATAACAGCAGAAACTTTTAGCCTGGCAGGAGACTCTTTACCTGCTTGTAGAATAAAACAAAGAAGATTTTGGGTACCAGACTCTTTCATGGCAAGTTTTTCTGCATCCATATACCTCAGCTACACTGTGGAGCAGCCTTTAGCACAACAGTGTGATCACAGGCAAACATCACACACATGCACAAAGTTAGAACTCGTAATGTAAGGAAATGCCAAACTAAAATACAGAATAGAAAAATCCTAATTATATATATTTCCTTTCTTCCCTCTTCAAGGAACAGTCCACTAACTATAAATGCCTCTTTGAGGAGAGTTTGTGTTAGATAAATAGCTCCACCAAATTTGCAATTCAAATCAGAAATGCGTGTGTCAGTGTTTGACAAAGCATGACCAGTGGGGTGCCCTGTAATCCTGTCACTGAGCAGATGGGGAGATGAAGGATTGTGGCTTGTTGTATTCCATATAGACAGCACACTGTACATCACAGATGAACCCTCACAGCTGAAGTTTGACAACTGCTGATGGAAAAATACTGATGAGTATTGAAATGGTAGGCTTCCATCATGGGATTTTTTTTTTTTAATAGAACTGTTTTCAAACTTCTGGACTTTGCAGGATTAAAGAACATACATCTATATTCTTGCAAAAGAATGAAGTTGTAATGAATAATAAGCAACTTACCTTTTGTCTGTTTAATTATTAAATCTCTTTTTATGGGTAAGTAAAGTGTTTGATGATGGGCTTGGAATGATCTCCTTTTCCTGCTACAAATTCTGATGGCATTCTTAACTTCTTTTTAATTTGTGTTGTGACCTTCAGATTTACATTGAAGTACAGTGTTAGCCTACGTATTGAATTTCAAAAACCTGAAGTATTCTTGGATGTCTTGTTGATCTAGTTATTTCAAAGCTTCTTGTTTGATAGAAGCATGTTCCACATGTAACAGAGAAAGTGTTAGCTCTCAAGGCAAAACAAAATTATGACAGAAATGGCTCTATTTGGTTTTGGGGGATGCTGTCTTCCAGACACTTCTCCTGAGTGACTAGGTTGCTTGTGCACTTAAATTACTAGCAGAAATAAATATCCAAATGCTTAATTTGAATGTCTGTAACCAAAGAGCTGATGACCTTGAACAGCATGCTTATCTTCTTAAACTCATAAGCCAATGTGTAACATGCTCCACATGCTAAAGGATAATATTCTCTTCAGTCTAGCTCTATTTTTCGCCTTCACTAATGGTTATTTGACTGTTACATGGTTTAGATATCATTTATCTACTTAGTCATCCATATATCTGAAGTAGAAGAAAGAAAGCTAGAAGATTATTCTTAATTGCTCTGAAAAGATGAGGTCTGTTTTAGCTCTGTGAAGTCAGGGCTATCATTACATCTTCCTCGCATTTTACATCCTTAGTGTTGGATACAGTTTCTTCCTGAACAAGAAGGACAAAATAATCCCATTAGAAGGGGGTGTATTTGTGGGACAGGAAGGACTAGTTCAATTTCTAGCAAGAGGCTTTTGTTGCAGCATTCAGTTAATCTGTGAAAGTGATGTCAGCATGATCTTTCCCTTGACAGTCCGTTCCTGTGGCCTGAAGGAATCTTTCCCCATCTGGGAAAGAAATGGAAGCAAGCATTTTACTTACTGAAGGATCTTTCTGGTAGAACAGACTTGGTATGTCAAAGTGTTCTGATGGTAACAGCCCTTTTGAAACCTCCAAACACAAAAAAAAATATTCATGTCATGTAACAACACTGTAAAATACACAAATACCCACAGACTGCTTTCACTTTGGGAAATAAATGACAACAAAAAGATCATGTCTTGCTGGGACACTGGGAAATATGATGTGCCTCAGCTTCCATAAATTGTAATAGAATTTGTAACATTTTTTTTTCTTTCTTTCTTTACTTATTTTTAATTTTTAGTTTAAATTTTTTTCTTAAGAACTCCAACAAAAAGGCCTTAATTCCCATTTGTTCTCCCATTCCCAGTCCAGTGCTGAAACCTAATAACCTCTGGATATAATTCCCAATTTTGTGTTAGTTCTAATCTAGGCATTACATCATGCATGGCTGGAATAGCAGTCCAAGAGGATCAAAGCAAAGGTTATTTGAACTCCACATGTTATTGCTGCTCGTGGCTGCTCATAGTGAAGGCTGTAAGAATAGAGGAAGCTTAGAATGCTCTATCCCAAAATATTTTCCCAGTTTCCAGCCATACTGGTTCAGGAACTTCTTGGACAGAAAGCAGTTTCTTTATATTTAGCATATATTTAATATCTTTTTCTTCTGGAGCTTCTCTGTTCTCCTCTTCATGCCATGACAGTTTATTGGATTTTCAACATCCTGTGGCAAGAAGTTTCCCAGGCCAGTTGCTTGCTTTGAGAACAACCACATTCTTCTGTTTCTTCAGAGTTTTCCTCAGACTGTTTGGAACTGTTTGAAACTGTTTGGAAGTGTTTGGAACTGTTTGAAACTTGCTTTCTCCTTAGGTCTTGCACTGGTCTTTTGTTTAAAGAGACAGTGAGGAGTCATTCCTTCTCCCAGTCATTCCCAATTCTGAGGAGCTCCAGCAAGGTGTCTTTCTCCCTGACTGGAAAGTTCCATCTATTAATAGTTTCTTGTAGCCAAGCTGTCACATTCCTATCACTCTTGATGACCTACTTTCATGGCATCTCACCTTGACAAGTTGCACAGACCTTTTGCATTGTGCAGAAGGAACCTAAATTACACATTTATGTGAATGTGCACCTATTCACGACAGATGCTGACTGCATACACACCCCACAAAATCCACTGTTCTTCTCTTAGGTTACTCCCTCAGACTGTTGCTGTTAGTGAATCCATAAACCATTCCACTGCTAGAAGATCTTTCCAAAGATCTTTGATTAGGATGCATTTTTTGACTAAATTTAAAATATGTTCACTTCCTATTGCTGAGGATATATTACCTTTAAATATTTTAATCACTTTTCCCCCCCAAGCATTGAGTGAATGGCAAGCTCCTGTCTTTTCACAGGAAAAATGGGCAGTTTTTCAGTATTGCGGCCCATCTGTCTTCAAAAATGAGGTTGAATCCAGTTGCAGTTGTGATCGCAGACGGATTGAAAATAACAGTCCCTTCTCCTGATTATTCTGGAGAGCATTCATTAAATATCTCAATGCTGAAATTGTCCTTTTGACAATTGGATATCCCTCCTTATGCCTGCAGGTCTGGTTTGTGAGTGAGCACCCTAAATATATTTAATTGGCTATTGGAGTGACCAGTATTTGTTTTTCTATGCAAAGCTTTTAATTGTGCTTTTCCCTCCCTTCCTCTGCATATATCTGTGTGTATAACTACAGCATTACATGTCAGCAAGTACAGCAGGCTACATGTTGGATTATGTTTCAAACAGCAAACAAGCTATAGCCTTGAAAGGATTCTGATTGTGCTGTCATATCAGCCTTGCTCCAGTGACCTTTGATTCTAGAGCAAGTACAACAGGTACAAAAAAAATTAACCCTGAACAAGTCTCTTCACAGCAAATGATGCACTGTGTTTGTCAGCACTGGGTTTCACTGTGGAATCATGGGTTTAGAGCATTGCTGACAGTGGAGTTCATATCAGTCTCTCCCAGTTGAAGCTTGAGGGCCTGGGGTCTCTCTTTTTCACCTTTTCTTGTTTGGTAATGAAAGCCTTAGAGTTGGTCCTTGTGCTGGCTTGGGTCTCAAGGTTTGTGGACTTGGAGAACTGCAAGGATGTGTAATAGCTGTAGAACCTCCAGGGATGAGGGGATTTTATGAGAGGGTAATTCCACATTCTATCATAATAAGTAGGTATTAAAATCCAGGGCTTTTTTTTCTTGGCCTGGGGTAGGGAAGGCTATCACTAGGAGTGTCCAGTGAACACTGGTTCTGGATGCTGATGACTCTGTAGATAACCAGAGATGTGCTGAAACACTCTGGTATTTCCCTGCTCTCTCTTGGAAGTCTTGGGTGGCTTCCAGCTGGCTGGGAGTGCCTGGGCTGAGCAGCACTGCTAACAAGAGCTTGGAAAGGAATGTGTCAGAGGACCTACCTTGAATATGTCTCATCTGGGTTAATTCAACTACATCAGCAACTACTGTGAGCACATATCTAGGGCAGACACAAGAGAAGCTCTGCACCACCAGAAACACTGTCCTGACATTTGATGACAGTATTCTCTCCTCTTACCAACTGCTAATATGCAGTGCTCAGAACCACAGCACAGAGAGGTCAGTGTAACCAAGGCTCTGTGTGTGGATTCTTTCTCTTCCTGAGTCTAGAGGACAGGTGGCAGAAACATCAAACAAGACCAAACTCATAGCTGCAGAATTTTCTATTCAGGGTAAGCTATTGCCAAAGTCTCATGTTATCTTCCAGTTAGTCCATTCTTAAGTCTGAATTACACTATTTCTGGTTCCATTTTGGCAGTAGTGACATATTAAGTCATACTTACATTCAATGTAGTTCATAAAGGATAGACTGTGGAAAAAATGGAACAAGATAATTTGATAGTCATCTTTCCTCTAGGTTAGAGACCCATCTGTGATGGTTCCGTGACATGATTAAGCTACTTGACAAACCACCAAATACTGCACTTTTGTAAAACAGTTGGTTTGGTAGGATTTCAGATGTGAATCTGTGAATACAAAGGACTTATGGAAAGACCGTGCTTGAATAGAATATCTATTTGCCACAAGAAAAAAACTGCAGCTTTTTAGCATGATATGGGAATCTGATTACAAAGCAGTCATTTTATACACCAAATAAATGTGGTTATACTTTCTTCATGGCTCTGGGGGATTCTGCTGCCCCTACCTTAAAACACTTAAAGAAGAGCAGGACATAATACTTGATTGTGCTGGATTTGATGTTTGGGTATTTAGAACTATGTGTGATAATTCCTGCCCTACGTATACCACAGTGTAGTATCAAGTTTTTGGGCGTGGCTGTCCCCTCAGAGGCTCTTTCAAACCCTGACTTTTCTGTTGCTCAGATAAGGCAGCAGATGTGTCTGTGGCTTGTAAAAAGGGACTTGTGGAGGACTACTTTTTGTGCTCCTGCTGTACCTTCCATTCAGGAAACAAGAGGGAGAGTGTGTGTCTGGAGAACGGGCTTGGTAGACTTACAACAGTAGGTAACATTTCCCAAAGGAAAAATAAATGTTTGCTTGAGCTGTAGCTGTCTGAGCAGCCCTGACCATCACGTGCAGTACTTCCTTCAGAGCACAGGAGAAGGTGATATTCATACCAGCAATGGGTGAATGCAACTCTGTTGCTTACATGGCAAACTTTCTCCGTGTAAATCCAGTCAAATTCAAGGAGTCAGAGCAACAGTCTTATACAACTCTTCACTTGATAGGCATACATAAAACTGTTTTTTTTGCTTTAGGATTGTATTGTTACCTTTTCATTTATGTAATATTTCTCTGAGTTGAGGTTAATGTAGAGCTCTTGAGCGAGCTCTTGAAATCTTGTTTTTGTCATCTTTCATCCCTAAATGAGGATGCAAAATCTCAAATTAGGCAACAGTTTAAAGTCTTTCATAGAAAAGTTTTCAGAAACCATTATCTTCTGGTTCAAAAGTGTTTCATGCCCTTCAATTTTCTTTTGATTCTCCTGAAGTAAAAAGTACAGAAATTACATCAATTATTTTTCTTGCTCAATTATCTTCTGATCCCTCGAGCTTTTCTGAGTAATTCTATAGACTGAGGTAACTCCATACTATGCTGAAAAGTGCATGGATCAATAGCAGGCATGGCCTATATATTAAAAAGGGTAGAAGAAAGAGCTACTGATGGATGACTGAAAATAGAACAAGCACATCTTGTTCAATCAAGGCTACAAGATGACTTGCAAGAGGTCTCTGCTCCCTGAGTGTTCATCAGCATTGTGGGGCTTTTGCCTCCTGAAGAAAATTACTGTAAAATTTACCTGCCTTCCCTTAGGGACATTTGTACTGAGATCTGCATATTCAAAATGGGTTGTGCAGTTCCCACTTTGATGGAGGCTGAAGAAGACTCCAGGATATGAAAGAGGTACCAAGAGCACAGTTGAAGTACAGACTTCAGTAATATTAGATAGCTGGCCTTAGACTTGTCAACAAGTGATAAAGCCTATCTGGGGAACTATCTCACAAATCTGTTTCTGTCCATATAAAAAGAAAGAGCAGCCTTTGTTTGGAGGGTGGGACCCATAGGAGTCTTCAGGACCCAGAATCACAAATGCTGCAGTGAAAAAGATGGCAGGAACATGAGCAACAGATACATGCATTGGTTTAGGAATAGACATTTCTTGCTGTTTCCAGATATTTTAAGGAAATGGATTTTCTTAGTCCTGAGAGATAGTTTTTCTGGATGTAAGATTAGATTTACTACTCACAGTCTATGAGGCAGTTTTTTTGTTGAGGTGTTCAGAGGCCTGAGTTGCAAACTGCATAATGAGATCCTTGAAAAGGATTTGCAGGCAGTGAAAAAGGTGTGAAGTCACCTTCCTAAAGGGGAAGATAATGATGTGGAGTTCAGGGTTGTGTTAATCAGCACTAAAGGCTAAACCAGAGTCTAGTGTACATGAAAAGAGACAATAGCCACAGGGCAAATATGGGAGCTGTGTTTCCTGAGTCCAGAAGCATAGAGGTTCACATTCTGACACTCTTTAGCTGCATGCTTGTGAAGGCAATTTATTTATGGAAGTTTATGCACTTTAGGGTTTGTAGGTGAGAGACAACCACCACAGAATAACCAAACAATGACAGCTTTGAAAAGCACCTCATGCATCTTACTTAATTATCATATTTGAAGCATGAACAACAGACCTTTCCTATAATTATTTCTCTTATTTTCATCCTCTATTTAAAAAAAAATATTTTCAACTTTGCATTTGCATCCTCAGTCTCTTAGAATGCAATGTAGTGTAATGTATCAATGTAATACATTAATGACTGCCTTGCCATTGATTTTTCTTATTACTTTGTTTCTGATAAACCATAAGCCTTAAACTGAAAGTTATTTTCTTCTCTTGTCAGTTTTGGCATCTTGGATCTCTTGAAAGCTTTGAACTTAAAAGGGACCAAGTATTCTAGCAGTGCTTCTATTTTTGGGTACTTTGTTTCATTTTTGCAGCTTTCTGAAAATAGTCTACTAAATGGCATTGACAAAGAATCCTCAATGATGTCATGTGATGGCAAATCTGTTAATAAGCCTATGGTGGTTACAACACGAGTGATTTGAGAAGAAGTCACATCTCTGAAGTGATTTTTTTTTTTTTAATTAAGGGAAGGTAATGGCTTTTTGATAGCTTCTGTTCTGAAAGTCCTGGAGGCACACTTAGACATTTAGTCTCTCATTTTTTCTTCTAGATAGATTTGTCTGTTCCCTCAGTGCTGCATCCTAGATGGAACTCCCACATAGAACTGAAATAACCCAAGCTGCAGAGAGAGGAGAGAGAGCTACTCTGGCTAGCAGATACAATGCTTGTGTGTGTGAGTGTGTATGTTATGTTTCTGTCTGTGGGTGTATGAGGAAACTGCTGAGAGCAACCCAAGGAGTTCTTCCTGGGCACGATGTGTCTGCAGTCACTGGTGTTTCTTCACTATGGAAGTTCCACAGCTTCTTATGAAAACCCTGTCTCCTCACAACCTGCCTGCTGGCCCTCAGGCTTGAGAAAACATGACAGATCACTGACAGAAATTGTGTTAACATTTCTTCAAAGAAAACTCTCTTCTATTCAGTAGGATGGGACTTAAAATCTCCTACCTTGAGTAAAAGAATGTTTTTCTCTGGTATAGTTTCATCCCACTGAAATCACTCCAGCTACCAAGAAGCACCAAGGCATCAGTGTACTTCTATGCTGCTGTTACCAGGCACCCACATTTCTTGAAGTATATTAAGAAAATAAGTGAAAGTGAAGTAATTATTTCTAAGGAGTTCCTACCTTTTCTGTTATATAAGCGTTTTTACCAGCTAAGCTCTGTTAGAGCTGTTTAAACTTTTCTGCTGCTATGTAGAAGTTCCCAGTGACATCTCATCATAAGAACTCAACTGCATGGGAAAAGCTCATAGAGATTCTTGAAGATTTGAGTGAGTCTCTTTAGAACTTTTCTGTGTGAAGATGTGTTTCAGTGATGTTTAGCTTATGGCTAGTCCCAGTGCCTTTATGCAGTGCAGACATGCCTTCTTAGAAAATCTGCAGAGGGCCAGGGAAACAATTTGCAATTTCCCACCCAAGTCCCTGAGGAAGCAACAGAGGCAGCCATAATATCTTGCTGATGTGTCTGGTCTTCTGGTTTATTTTGTATTTTAAGGTATCTGGTAAGAAATCACCAAACAGTTTGTTGGAAGGGACCTTTAAAAGGTCATCTAGTCCACATCCTCCTCCAGCCCTGCTCCAGGTATAACATGAGTAATCTGGAACTTGGAAGTCCCTATAGGAGGAGCATTTAATTCCCCTCCATGACAGCACAGATAGGTGACTTGCTTCCCACTAGAGAGAGAAATCATGTTCTTGTGACTTCCTGGTCTCACAGTTGTCTTTAGATAGGTTTGTGCTGGCTGCCAGCTGAGAAACATTCTATGTATATGTACTAAACTTGTCACCAAATTTACTGTTGCATGGTGCTGCTTCAGCCTCTGTTAGCCTTTCCTTAAAGTGACAGGAAGATTCCAGTCAGCAGGATTGTCTTACAGACTGATGTTTCTGGGCTTTCTGAATAGACTCATCATCCTTGTCAGTCAGAAACCGTGGAGAAGACCATCATTTTCCAAGGCAACAGAGAAGGTCTGGAATCTGTCACCAGGATGAATTTAGGAAATCTGTTAGAGCAGCAGAGATTTACACAGTTAGAAATTTATTTATTTAATTTTTTGTATTCAGCTGTTCTTTCTATGCTGAAGTGAATAATTTCGCTGAAAAAGCAGGACTGGAACAATCATAAATCACAGGCAAATAAATATTGTGGCAAGCAGATCTGCTTTCAAGTCCTTTTTTTTTTTTTCTGCTGGAACTGCAGGCTGCATGTGACTAATGCCAGAATGCTGCAGTGCAGGTGGGCTCATGTGAACAAGATGCTTATGTTCATTTCTCCATCAGTAGATTTCAGGCAAGCAAGTCCAGAGGAGAATTCTCCTCCTAAAGTAGGTGCTGTCACCTGAAGAATCTCATCCCAAGATCTGTGACAAGCTGGAGTAGACCTCCATGGACTAGAAAGGGAATCCATTCAGAGATTATTTACAGCTACATCCCAGCTAGGTCATAGTGATCAGGAGGACAAGGCAAGCATTTGCCAGGGATTATTGATCAAACCCAGAACACTGCATTTATTTCATACAGGAAGCTGTTCCTGCTTTATAGTTGAGAGGTTGTGTGGAGTGTTCCCCTGAAAATGGGACTGCACCTTTCCAGGTATAGATCTGGCTCAAAATTGCCTGCATCCAGAGGCTTTACAAGGCAAACAGTGAAGTTCAACAAAATTCCTGAGGAGGAGAAATAGGAGTACCCTCCCAAAGGTGCAGGCAGCAGTTCTCGAACAGAGGCAGTAACAGAAATTTACATTATCTTAATTGCTGTAAATCTTCTTAATCTTAAAATGTCTCTTAATCCCTTACCAGATAATAAAAGGCATCACCTTGCCTTTTAGGGAAACAAATTATGTAGTAGTTCAAAAGAACAGTGCATGGATTGCTATTTTCGTGCAGTGCATCTGGAAACATATTTATACAATGTGCTTGAAAGGAAGGCAGAGTGCTTTCTAACCAGTGTTGCACACACCTTGCAGTGTAAGTAAAAGACTGTGGCCTTCCAGGTATCTTGGAGTAGTAATGATCCCTCCAAAAGCAGAGTCAGATTTGCACTCTTCAGCTGAAGCTCAGTCTGGTACTCCATTATGTCTGCATCATTTTCATTTCTCTTCCTCTGCAAGCTGCCTGTAGCCAGTGGGGCACAGTTGTTGTATATTCTCTTAGTGCTGGGTGCTGAGGACTGATGATTGCTTTTGTTTCCAGCCTTCTGCTTTTTCCTCTGGCTGCCTTGTAGCAGGATTTAACTGGTAGGAGGTAGGGAAAAGGAGTCTCAGGAGCCTGCCTGCTGTGTGTGTTGGTCTCAGGAGCAAAGATACCTCCTCCAGGCCCCTCTTTGCACAGCTGCAGGATATTGAAGACTCACAGGCATGTGCTCTTCTGCAGTGGACACTGCTTCAGTGTGGAATGGGGAAGGGAGAGTGCCCTTCATGGTATCTATTTCTTAAAATACCTGTATGAAGTATGTGTGAGTGAAAGCCTAGCTTCTCTCTGTGGAGGCATCTGAGCCAGCAAGGTGAGGAGTTGCATTTGTCTGATGGTGTGCCCCCAGCTCAAGGCACGTTTTTGGGTCAGGCTGAGCCAGACACATTGACACTGCTAAAACTGACTTTTGCGTGTGCATCATCAGATGTTTGCTTGTATGACAAGTTTGTAGCTACAGGCATACTACTTAAACACATAGCCACACTGGAGCAAAACTTTGTATAACTGGAATATAAATTATGTTTTAAACTTCTGTTATTTGATCCAGTTGTCTGTTTTCGTCTTCAATGCAATAGCTTATCCTCATGGCCTGTGTGTCTTCAAAGGCAGTGGCAGAAGTGCTTCACCATGGTTTCAGTGCTGCAGAATGATGCAGTCAGATGAAAATGAAACCTGTGCAGAATGTGAGATGGGTTTATGTATGGAACTGAAACTAGGTTTCTTTCTTCTGCAAAGCCTTACCCTGCCCAGGCCAGAGGTAGCTGACAACCTTCCTGCAGCTTCTGCCTCTGCACATTTGTGTTGTATGTTTGTGTCAATCATCTCATCATGTACCCCCATCTTGTGGACATGGTGTCCTCTTACAGTACTTACAGCTATTTGGCACGCACTGGTGTATCAGAAAATAATTGTTCATGCTGCCTTGTAGGCTTCGTGGAAGGTCACCGAGCAGGAAGACAATGGAATGAGTCCATCAGAGAATATTAGGGAAATGTATTTCACGTAGGAAC
>VZRX01007828.1:214-12594 GCA_013398075.1 Notiomystis cincta | reverse complement strand
GCAGAGGAGTTTTGCAAGCTAATGAATGAACTGAAGTGAATATTTCACTCCTCAGAGATATTAACTACACTAAATCTAAAGTGCATGGCACAGTACAAGATAAGAAGAACACTAACTCTGGTGCATACAAATCAGACAAAACTGACAGGCCATCAAGAGTGTTTGACATCTTTCAGAAACTGATTATAAAATGCAGTACCTGCTTCAGCCTGGGAAAAACCCTATAGGATCATTTTCAATAACAGATATGTATTAGACTGGTGGTGGTTTCTAGTTTGTCATGAAATGGAAATTGTGGTTGGCAATTAAAAAACATCAGTAACAAATGACAAGCAGATCAAATGAATGTCACCTGAAAATTATGTCTCCACATAAATTTCATAGGGAACTTTATTGTTTTAGTTAAACTTGTGTTAAAGGACATGACATGACACCAGTGCAAAGAAATAAATAATATACTAAGTGAAGAGTTCACTAACAAACATGAATTGCAAGTTGAAGGCTAGAAGGAGACAGGAGGAAAGGGATTTATCCATTTCTTGCACAAATGTGCAGGTGCCAGGAGATTGATGTTGGTTTGTGTGCAAGTACTGTCCTATGTAGCTAGAGAGGAACTATCACTGTGCAGAGATGGAGACTTTGCAGAGATTTTAGCTAAAAAGTGATTTTAATAAGGGTGACAGGGTCTTGCTCTAAAAATGTACTTTCCATTATCTGCCAAAGAAGACTATTCAGCAGCTTGCAAGGTAAGAAAAACATTTTTCTGTTAAAGTGGCTCTCTACCTCATTCAGTTTTTGGCTTCAATACCCATCTGCAGAGTGAAACATAGGTCTTGCACGTTACAACCTACTACTATCTCAAATAATGTGGGAAAAATAATTTCTAGAAAATTCAAAGTGCCTCCATTTGGCTTTGTACCAAGCTGGCAAAAGGCCCTTCAACATCAACCTTTAAAGTCTACCTTGGTGTCTCAAGGGAAATGAAACATTAGGGAGATGAAACATTACCATAGTGGTGATGTTTCAAAATAGATGGCATTTTAATTACCTCCAAATATCCTTAAATATCTCATGTACCTTTAGAGAGAATTTTCTCAGCTTACCAGTTTGTTTCCCAGCAAGAAAAATGGTTTTGTTTGGCAGTACAGTTTGTCTGGGTTGGATACAGAGGGAGAGAGAAAGGCTGAAATAAAATACCAGAGACAGTCTGGGGAAGGGGAATGGCTAAAGCAAAGGTCCCCTGGAGCAGGCCATTTTTCAGTAGCTTTAATTTGTAAACAAAGTGAACTGAAGCTTTGAGTACTCCTTTTCTACTCCTTGCTCTTACCCATTTGTGTTCTGCCACCACATAACTTGCACAGGACCCATGACCTGTGGCTCATCACTTGATATGTCTAAATGAACCTCATGGAACCATTCTGGTATCTTTCCCATGGTATCACAGAAAAGTTAATGCTGAAGCAGACAGGCTTCTCCCTGACCTGGAAATCAGCTCATAGAATGTCCCAGGAAGCCCAGCTACATACAAATGCATCCTGTCTCAGTTGTGCAAGATTTCTGCTGGGTGGAGCAGGAAAAGTAAGCAGAGAGAGATTTTCATGTCTACTCTGAGCTTTGAATTTCATTGAGAATTTCTTTATTTAATAAAATGTTAATGATCCTTATCAGAGATCCCCACATAACCAAAAAGAACAGAAAATAGATTCTCTAGGAGAGTATGATTTCTCAAATGAGCTCCTCAAGTGAACTTGGCATCAGTTGTTTACAAAAGGAATCATTAATCCACTTCAGCTGGTATATTAGTTATAGTTAATTAATAAATTGTGATGGTTCCTTTAGAGCTATTCAGTGCTAATATATAAACTTTTTTTGTTCACAGAAGTACCACTTTCAAATGTTTTGGTATACCTTTCTGAAGGGCTGTTTCACTTTTATTGAAACTGTAGCAGGAGGAAGTCAGATGTTTTGGTTGTTTTTTCAGACATAAGCTTTATATCATACTCTTGATGATCTTCATTGATATCAATAAAACATACTTAGTTCTGGTTCTGAAGTGATTCTGCAAAAATGAATGACCCATTCCTGCTCTGGAAGAGTACTTTGTGATTAGCTCCTTATGTCTGGATGATGTGATAAAGATACATGCTGTGATTTAGAGACTCTGAGGAATCTGTTGTCCTGTCTGTTCAATCTAAATATGGCTCAGCCACAAATAGAACTTCCAAAAAAAAATAAAAACCCTGTAAAATTCCCTCAGCGCATGCCTGTTTCAGGTGAACCTCTTGCTGTTTCCTCTGAAACCTGTGGTTGAGAGGGAGAACTTCTGCCCCATTCTCTGATCTAAGCATACACACACAGGCATTTTGAAAGACAAGTTTGGATGTTACCTGTCTACAATATGAAATGAGATTTGTGCAAAGGAAGAGCTTTTGATTTCATGTAATTGTCTTACCTGAAATAATGGTGTGTGCAAATTTCCATCATTCTTTTATTAATTAAGAAGGCCTAAGATGTTCCTGTTTCTCCATAAATCATCCTTAGTAATCCTAATCCTGTAGCTTTCCCAGCACACAACTTTGCCTGCTATATTTAGGACATTTTTTTTATCAAGTAGCAAATTCAGCAGTACTCTTGCAAGTTGATTTGTGAGTTTATGTTTTCTGTGTGAAAGCTGGATTGATGTCAGTCAGCGATTGAGGGGATAGCTGATAGTTGGTGGTGCTTCTGTAACAGAGGTCTGGCAGTTAAGAATTTACTTTTCTTCAGTTCAGATGCAGGATATGTTTGGGCATGTACCCTTCACCATTTTCCTTGCAGAATTAACTTCCGTCACTTTCAGATGTTATTAAAAACATTTACTTGTGAGGTCTCACAGAGTCACACAATATCTGAGGTCAGTGCTCATCTACAAGGGTTGTCCAGTCCAATCTCATTCTCAGACAGGACTACCTACAGCAGCTTGCTCAGGGCTGTGGCTTATTAATTTTTAAATATCTCCACAGATGGAGGTTCCATAGTGACTTTCTGCGACTCAGTTTATTTTTTTCTTATATTTATATTGTATTCCCTGTACTTGAGTTTGTGCACATTATCTTTTCTTCTGTCACCGGGTACCCTCGTATTCATTCTGTTTTATTTGGTGTTTACACATACTACTGAAACCCCTTGAACCTTCCCTTCTCCAGGCTAGGCAGTCCCTGCTCTCTCAGGCTCTTCTTGTATCAAAGATCCTTGAGTATCCTAAATGTCTTCATGGCTGTCTCACTCCTTTGCTGTCTCACTCCAGTTGCTCTATCTCTCTTTTGTATCTTGAAGTCCAGAACTGGGCACATCACTCAAAATTTGGTCACAAGAGGGCTGAATAGATGGCAAGCATCCTTCAACCCCTTGACAACAGTGCTCCTCCTAATGCAGCCCAGAAGACTGTTAACCTTCTCTGCTGCAAGGATGCATTGTGAGCTCGGGGTCAGCTTGTTGTCCACCACAACACCAAAGCCTTTACTTTAAAGCTGCTTCCAGACAGATGTCCTGCTTTTCTTTTTCTGCTGTTTCACTGGGGAATGTCTCCCACACGTACTTGAACAATCCTATTACTCTTTTCCAAATGCATAATGACAATTTAACCCAGCAAACCTCACACAAATGCATGTGTTGTGTTTTAACCCCAGCCAGCAACTAAGCACCATGCAACTGCTCACTCACTCCCCCACCAGCTAGAAAACTTGTGGGTTTGAGATGAAGGCAGTTTACCAGGGAAAGCAAAAGCCATATAGGCAAGCAAAGCCAAACAAAGAATTAATTCACTGGTTCCCATGAGCAGGCATGTGTTTGGCATTTCCAGGGCATCAGGGCCTCCTCACATCTCACAGTTACTTGGGAGGACAAATGACATCACTGAAATGTTCCCTCCTTCCTCTTCATTGCACCCAGCTTGAAATACTGTTCTGGAATATCCCTTTGGTTAGTTTGGGTCACCTGTCCTGGCCATGTCCCTTCCTAGTTTTTAATTCACCCCCAGCTTCTTCACCAGCATGGCAGTACAAAAAGCAGAAAAGGCCTTGTCTCTGTGTAAGCCCTGCTCAGTAGTAACAAAAACATGTCTATCACCACTGTATTCAGCACAAATCCAAAATGCAACCCATAAGTAGTTCCCTGTGAAGAAAATTAACTCTACCTTGGCCAAAACCAGCACATCATATCTCAGTGCACCCATAGTATTTGGTTTAACACCTAATTGTTTAGCTATTTAGCTCATGTGGATTAAGGGAATTATTATTACTTTGAAATAGCAGCCATGCCACTTGTTTTTGAAACATACCACTTCTGGTGTTTTCCATATGGAAGTTTTTTATCCTTTGAGGGCAAGTCTGTTTGTAGCCAGAAAGGTGACAGTTGGCATGTGTTGTCCTGGAGCTTTAGCCATTTTTGTGTTCTTTCTGTAGCTTTGTCTAAAGATCTTAGAAATAATGTTGATTGAAACTCCTTACTGATTGGTGGATAGTGTGGCAGTCTCTGGCTTCTCTTTGTGTCAGGGTATATGTCACGCTTGGGGTGTGGAAGACAAAAAAACAAAGACAAAACCCCCCAGGTTTATCATATGAACAGATTCAGTAAGTGTGTCCTTCCCCTGCTTCCTTGGAAGCTTCAAAAGTG
This sequence comes from Notiomystis cincta, assembly GCA_013398075.1. Taxonomy (NCBI): domain Eukaryota; kingdom Metazoa; phylum Chordata; class Aves; order Passeriformes; family Notiomystidae; genus Notiomystis; species Notiomystis cincta. Next base: position 7,941 of record VZRX01007828.1, on the reverse strand, counting down.
GGCTCAGAGACAGAAAAACTGCTCTTTCCTTCTGCTTGTGCCCATAACTGAGGCACCTCAGCTGCATGTAGGTGAATTCTCTGGAATCTTTGCTGCTGAACTGCTAAAACCAGGAGCTCTCACCCGGGGAATGTTAACAGCGACGTCTACAGCTTAGGATGAAGAACAAAGCAGATGGAAAAAAAGCTTTTCTAAAAGTAACACAAGAGTCCTTAGTTAAAATGCAGTGTAAAATTTTGGTTCTCATAATGTATTTCCTTCCAATTAGTTAACAGTGATACCACAGTGTAGCATTTTGAACATTTAGGAGGTGACTTTGAAATCAGAGGTGAATTAAGAGAATTATGAAGATCCTGAAACTATATTCTTGTTCTTTTAAGTGTCCTGTATGCTGAATAGCTGCAGAATAAAATGCCTTATGTATTTAAGAGCTTGGTCTTGTCTAAGAAATAAAAGGAAGTTATGCAATTTCACTTCTTACATGATGAGCTGAGCTGACATTATAGCTTAATGATAGCCTAGGAGTAGTGCTTAGAGGGAAAAAAAAAACTTTCTGCTGCTGAATTCTGTTTCTTAAGTAACTAGAGTATTATGCTGTGTGGGTAGCTCTAACTGGAGAGAAGCTAAAAAGAGATAAACTTGATAGATTATTGAACCCAAATTAATTTGATCATCAGTGGAGAAATCTTTTGAGGGGGACACAGAAGTGAAAGGTGTTAGTGAGATTTGTCATCAATGATGTTTGCACAATAATGTTGCTTAGGGAGGTTCCTGCAGAAGGGCTGTGTGACACAACTAGGCTGCATTTCCTTTTTGATGCTATGAAATTTTAGCTTACTAGCAATTTCAGTTGGCCTTCCTTGCACTATAGGAAAGAAATCACCAGATGGTCTGGGTAAATTTCCCATCAATATGCAAGTGTTTCTTTACTACTCTGATCCTGCAATGAAGGATGCAAAATGGGAGCAGAGGAAGGCTGACAGTAGACAGGGACCATGAATATTCCAGGTGGAGTTTGTTTGGGGTCTCTAGGTGTCTGATTTAAGCCACAGATTTCCTAACAGTGGAAGTGTCAAGAGGTTTGTGGTTAGGCAGCTGAATAGAGACAGTCATGTTTACTGTTGTTATTTCCCACCTGGCAAAAAAAATCCCCTGTGTATTAAAAACAGAACTTGTAAGGCTTAAAATTGCCATTTTCCCCATGCTTCTCTGTGGCAGATGTAAAGGGGCATTTCTCTGTGACATTTTGGGAGATTGGAGGGTTGTTTTTGATTCAGGGTTGCTTTCAGCTTAGGGTTCTGAGAAAATATTTAACCTGGAAAAGAAATGGGGAGAGAGAAGGGATCTGCTTACCTCTTTACAAATTCCTTGGTGGTTATTAGAAGCAATAGTTAATCTGATAAGTGCCATCACTACAGCAATTCAGGAGGAATCATTCTGACAGACTACAGATGTTTCTTCCCTTCAGGATCAAGGTTTCACAATCACTATCCCAAGAACTGATGTGGAAAACAAGAGCAGACACAATCCTCCAGCAGTGTTGACACACTGAAGAGTAATTTATAAGGGTAATTTATAAGGGACTGTAAGAACCTCTTTCCTTCACTTAGCCTTTAATAAGGCCAACAAACAATTACTTGGTAGGTCTTTGATAGTGTCTCCTTGCAGCCCAAGCCTTTGTAAAGCCCAGAAATCTTTGCTTAATGCAAAACAAGAGATGTTGAATATGTATACTTGTGTGTTAGAACAAGGCTGTCTCAGATTAATTCAGTTAAATCTCAGCCAGCAAAGAGCCAGTGTGGAAGTGTCCTGACTCAGCATCTATGCACCTACAGCCTTTTTCCAGGATGAAGGAACGTCTTTTAGTAAAAGAGCCAGTGTTTTCCTGCTACAGGCAAGGTCCAACACTGCTTCCAAACTGGATGTGTCTTCTCTTCGTTCATGTAACCAAGCTTGTTCCTGCTGCAGCCCTCCAGTGCCCTGATGATGCTGTATCACAGTACATGCTCTTCCCCTTTCCTCAGCAACTGTTTTTCTCCCTGGCTGGATGATTCACAGTCATTTGCTAATAAAAGTGTCTCTGAAATAGAGGGTAAATGGGTTATGCAGCACATTGAGGATAAAGGGGCACACAGGAAACCTCCTCCTCATTTGCATGGTTGTGCAAGGGCTTTGCACAACAACAAAAAACTGCCTCAGCAACACACAGGGACTGAAAATTTGGGAACAATGTGTATTCAGCAGTAGAAAGAGAACAAGATAAAGCCATGGTCCCACATAGGTACTAAGCATTACAGGCAGTGATGTCCAAGAACTGGTAAGAGACATGCAGAGATGATGCTTCATTCTGATCCATGTAGGACCCTGGAATTCATCAACTGTTTGCTAATGCCATGTGGTCCTACCTGTCATGGATCTGTAATTTCTGACAACAATTAGGACTGTGATTACTCATCCTTGCAATCAAGATTTCAAATTCCTTTCCCAGCCCTGGTGTCATTTTGTTCTGGATGTATTACCTGCCTATCACATTAAAGACCCTTCAAAATCAATCTTCAGTCACTTTGCTGAACTGATAAAGTGAAAACACGGCGTGGATGGCACCCTGTCCTTTTCAGGACTGCAAACAAACTGTGCTGCCATCATGCAAATCTACCAATACAGTCTCTTCCTTTTGCTGCTGTGCTTCTCCTGCCAGTGCCAGACAACTTACCTGATCAGGTTGAGTGCTTTTCCCACCTCCTGCCTGGGGGGAGAGTGTGCTGGAAACCTTTCCAGGTGCAGAGGGAATGACAGATGGCCCTGAGCGTGGGGAAGGGGAGAGCTGTCATCCTGGGGGTTTTCACCATATTCTTACAGGGCTGATTTTTTCCTGTGCTTTCTCTAGGGGCTACCAAAGACATGGGGAAGATGCTGGGTGGGGATGAGGAGAAAGACCCAGATGCCGCTAAGAAAGAAGAGGAACGGCAGGAGGCCCTTCGGCAGCAGGAGGAAGAGAGGAAAGCCAAATATGCCAAGATGGAGGCTGAAAGAGAAGTTATGAGACAAGGCATTCGAGACAAGGTGGGTAACTGGCTTTCTGCACACACTGCTCAGCTGGTAATGCCCAGTGAAGGACACAGCTGATTTGTGACTAGTTCCCAAGGCACCTGGATAGCACCAGGTAACTACCCTGCCACACAGAACTTTCTAATTTTGTGTGCTCTTCCTCAAGTCCTGTACCTGTTTAAACACACCCCCCATGGAGCAAAGCCCTGCAAAGTTGAAATAGGGAGTGAAGATGAGGGGAGAAGTCCATCTATTTTTCTCATCATCTATTAAGCACTCACATTATATTAAGTGTTAGAAGCTTCCTTGTCCCTTTGAGGATGCTTTCCAAGCTTGCATTTGTGGTTTGTGAGAAGAGTCATCATTCAATGAGTTTCTGAGAGATATGTTGCAGCTATCTTCTGTACTGATTCCAAAGCTTTATTGTGTTGACCAGTGATATGGGACAAATCTAATCTAGTGTTAATATTTAGGCTTCTACCACTCACATGGGATTCATCTGAAAGGAAGTTTTTAAACATTAACTATTAGGGATTGAGGTGTGGAGGGAGAAGACAGTTCTAACTCACCCTCGAGGCCATGTCAAAACTGTCTCTTTAGAATAACTTAGTTTTGTAAGAAGATGTCCTGGTGTTCAGACATCTTGGAAAGAAATGTGGGCAATGGTTGGAGAAGGGGTTTCTAATGATGAAGGCCTGTCAGGTGACTCACATCATATGCCACAGAAAATACCTGTAGATAAAATGAGAAGGTCTTGCTCAGAATAAGAGGTGTTCCCCTGTGCAGTTCCTACCTCTGAGCTCTAAGAACATGTCTTGGAACAACATAAACAGAACTAACTCTACATTGGGCCAAAATTCTGACCCAGTCCTTATGATTTGTAAAGGAAGCATGAATAATGGTGAATTTCTCTGGTGGCACAGTGCAGCTTGCAAAGAGTCACTGGAATAGTCCTGCAAATAAAGAAATTTAGGGTTATGCTTCTAAGAAAAGAAAGAATTTAGAGAGAATTTTCAACCTGTGGCACTGTCAGAAAAAGGTGTTCATATGTTCATTTAAAAGGTACTGGTTGACAGAGATGCAGAACCTCTTCCTGGTCAAAATTTGTTGCTTTATAATCATAAAATCATAGAATTGTCAAATAGTTTGGGTTGGAAGGGACCTTAAAGATCCTATAGTTCCAACCCTTCTGCCATGGGCAGGGACACTTTTCCCTAGGTCAGGCTGCTCAGAGCCCATCCAACCTGGCCTTTAACACTTCCAAGAATGGGGCAGCCACAGCTTCTCTGGGCAACCTGCTCCAGGGCTTCACCATATCTGAGGAAAGAGTTTCTTCCAAATATCTAGTCTAAACCCATCCTCTTCCAGTTTAAAAACATTGCCCTTATCCTCTATGCCTGTATAAAAAGTTCCTCTCCCTCCTTTTTATAAGCCCCCTTAAGGTGTGGAAGTTTGCAATGAAGTCTCCCTGGAGCCTTCTCGTCTCTAGTCTGAACAACCCCAGCAATAATGTATTTAATGAATATATATCTAGACAATCAAGTATATTAATAAAAGCATATCAATGTGTGTATAATATGTTTAATATGTGTTTATAGGTAGAACTGTTTCTAAGCAATGACAAAGGTCATGAGGGGAAAAAAAAGAGTAGCAAATTTCTGGGTTGCAGGCAAATGAGCTAATGCTCTGTTTTCACTGGTGACTGTCTCTTCTGGACTACTGCATTGTTCCTAGATGTAGATAGAGGTTGCCTTTCTCTTGCTGTTGGGAAAAGTACTTAAAAAAAAGCATTAAAAAAAGTCTGAGACATCGTCTGTTATAATTCCAAGGTGATCTCATTCATGAATAGGATGCATACAGCCTGAGCTACAGCCAGAGGGGATTTCCCTATGATACTGGTGGCTATCTGGACTTTTCTGAGCTGGCTGAGCATGAGTGGCAAGGTCTCTGAGAAATGCACTGAATCCTTGAGCAATCTGGCAAGGAGTTGGGTCTGCAGAAAAGGAGAACAAGAATACTAGGAGGAACATTATTTGACCTCAGTCAAGGCTCTGGACTGCAGTTTTTCTAGGGCATGGTAGAGTATCTTTGAGATTAGCATCAGGAAGTCCTGCTTTGGGCAGGCATCTGGATTGTGAGCTCATTTTCCTGTGGTTTTCTTATTCCTGGGAGTAATCCCAGATAGCATGCATTTGAAAGATGAAGGTGTTTTCTGCAGATTCAGGAAAGATGGATAAAGCTGTAGAAAGGAGCTNCTTGAGATTACCTTCTCCTGACCAAGAGATGGATTTGATGATATACAAGGTATATATATTGATGATATACACTGCTAGAAGACAGTAGAGATGACTGGTGGTTGGAAATGTGAAACAAATGTTTCAAGAATTTAAAAAGAGCTGGATTATTTCCTTCATTACTTGATTATTTAGACATTACCTTCATTTCTTCTCTAACTCCATTAAAAGCAAAAATACAGAAAAGAAGAAAGCTGAGACAGATGTTTTGTCTGATATGCATACAAACACAAGTTGCTATTAGCAGGTATGAATTAAATCAAAGGCATTTTAAGTTTTAAAAAGCTCCATTATGATATTTGGTCATTTCTCATGTGAGAGAGTGAAAAATGAGTAATTAGTTCAAGTGACTGAGTAGGAGCAGATTATTTATGCAGAATTAAAGTTTGAAAGTGTGTGTCCAAGGTTATGAACCCACAGTCACAATTATTCCTTAGTGCAGCTGCAGGACGTTAGGGAAGCAATCCAGGGAACCACATCTTCACTAGTGAGTTCATTTGGCTCTAGGTGAGGCTGACAGACAGGATGGACTTGTTGGTTTTGACTTTTTGCCTTGGCTTTCCCACATTAGTGATGAATGCACTCTCTTGTTTAGGGCTTCAGGAAATTTGGGACCTGTGGCAGAGCTTAAAAGGAATGATGATGGATACCACAGATACATTCCAGCCTGTGCTAACTTTTAAATCCAGTCTGTTAAATTCAGACATGCATGCCCTCAACCCAGCATGGCAGCTGGGTATAGAAATTACTTAGGGAGAGGGTATATGAATCACACAGAAATGAGGTGGGTTCCCCCCCCCCTATTAAAAATATGCTGCATTTTCATTTGGAAATGAATTTTTAGGAATAACATTTGAACATGACATTTTGAAATAACTGGGCCATCAGTTGTCTGAGCTTCTACCCAATATCAAAGTCCAGCTTCTGGTAGTGAAAATGGATTGAAAGAATGTAAAGAGCATAAGTGGGAAGGAATAACAGGAAACTCCTGTTTCCTCCTGCTTCAGGAGGTGTGCACACAACTTGCATTCTGATCTGATTTTGGTTTACCTGTCTTAGTGAGATGATGTCCACAGTTTGGCTTCCTGAAAATCTCACACATATTTTAGGCAGTCAGCGTTGCTGATGCCCTGTTGAAAAGTAGCAGAAGCTCAGAGATATCCTTACAACCACAGAGGGTGGAAGCATGGTCCAAATGGCCTGACTTTAAGGCAGAATTCAGAATTTAGGTTTGAATTTAGTCCATACTTGAGATGGAGCATGAGTAGCTCTTCAGTAGCTCTTATATACTCATTTCTCTGACCCAGCTTGTCTTCAACCAGCCTTATGTGCTGGTCATATGCCAATGGTTTATAGCACAGTTGTGGATTATGTGCTATAAAGCAGAAAATCAGTTACATTAATAAGGATTCCTGTGCTTACATTATTAAGGATTCATGTCCTACAGAGCACATGGTTTATGTCCAATAAAGCAGAAGTTTAATTATATTAATAAGGATTTCTGCCCTTCCAATGGAGCATGAAATCTGCATGAAAATCTGCAGGAAAAGCGTCAAATGGAAAATTCTAATCTGGAAGAATTAAAGTTGCCTCTACAATTGTAATTGTCCTTGTTGGATGCTGTGTAAAGGTTGTGACACAATGCATGACTTAATACTTCTATGAACCTCAACTCTCCCATTCCATAAGACAAAGTTAACTGTTTTCTTAATAAACAGATGCTCAGTATTTCATCCCTGGCGTGCCTTACAATTAATGTTTTCAAGCTCATTTACTATGCAATATCAGAATTTTGATGACAATGTAATGGATTTCCTCAGCTGAGGGTTTAATTCTCTGTTGCTATTAATATTACACTTTCAGTAACATAGCTGAGTTCACCTCCAGCAGTGTTTCCTCTGATATTTATCAGGGTGGGATGCAGAGTTTTGTTTAGTTTTTTCTCTTGGCAAGGTATGAATGCAGAAGGGTGATTATGTGATTAAAGCTTTGGTGGCAGAAGAATGTTAACAACTTGTTGCATCAGTGAGCCTCAATGGCGCAGCAAGAGATGCTCAGCACTGCTCATGCCTTTGCAGGTAATAGAGGAATGGCAAAATCTGGGCTTGAGGTTTGCTCCTGCAGGCAGCATGTCACACAGCAGGAGAATGTGCAGGCCTTGCTCTGTTTGAGTCCCTCCTGTCTCTGGATGTGTGCCACTAATTCTTCCCATATTTCTTACTGGGCCATTTAATGCTCTCAGTGATTAGGCAGTAAGATTCTCTGCAGTGTTTGGAATCACAGAAGAGTTTAGGTTGGAAGATCATCAAGACCTTAAAGATCATCAAGTTCCAGCCCCTCCCTCTTGTGGTCAGGGGCACCTGCCACTAGACCAGGTTGCTCAGA
>VZRX01007827.1:0-167613 GCA_013398075.1 Notiomystis cincta | reverse complement strand
GGGGGGGGCTTTAACAGCCACGAGCTTTCACCATTGATCTCAAATCTCCAAAGAGTAGGTGTCTGGATCTGCATCAGAGCCAGCTGCACATGCAGTGCTTCCTTAGAAAGAAAACTGCCAAGCACCTGCAGCAGCTTATACTCACTTAGGGCAAAAAACATCTCCCACTACCAGAGCTTTGCTACACCTTAGCTCATGAACTGTCATAGCACTGTGCAAGAGAGAATGTCAGAGTTGCACCTATAAATTCATGCCATCCAGCACAGCATTTGGGACCACTGCCTGCTCAGTAGGTCTTGACTGGCCTGTAGTGCTATTTCAGTACTTAGGTTTCAAAGGCACTTTTGGATTCTTGCTACAGTGCAGATGTCATTTCTGTTCCAGAAGCAGGACAGAAGGTGTCCAAATGAGAACATTCAGTGGCACAGTAAGCCAAAAATACTGGATTAGAGGCTGCTTTTCTCCACCCATTAAGACAAAACCCTTGTAGCTGTCATACTGCATACATTCTATTGAATTACTACAGCTAAATATAGGGTGTTACCTCTATTACAAGTTGCAGAGAAATACTCATTTAGAATTGGTGTTAAATTCAAGGCTCACAGGACAGCCAGGCAACTTCAAAAGCCTACAGTTAAGGAAAGCTGCTCTTTTTCAACTGCTTCACATCTGTAGGATGCTCTGCCTGGAATGAGGTAAAACAATGGCCTGTTTTGCAAACCTATCCTAAGAAGTGGTGTCACACTGCTTTTGGTGTTGAATTATGCTAAACCAAGTGTGATTCTTTAACCCCAGAGTTAAACATCCTGACAGCAAGGGAAAGATGTGGCAGACAGGGTAAAATATCCTCATCTAAAACCTTATACTATACTAGACTATACCAGTAGCTTTTACTTCTACACTGTGTAGTAAATAATTAAGATCCTTGTTGTCTAATCATTTATCATAAAAAAGAATTCATTTTTATATAACTATATCTGGTTTGCCATCCTTAATCCTGTAGGAGCAAGCTGTACAAAGCCTGAATTACACCTCTATAATTCCTTAGAATTAAACCATGGACAAAGTCTGGGCTAAGACGTTCCATCTTAGCCCAGGCTTTGGCTCCTCTTCGAGAAGGGGTTTAGAAAGCACGAGGGCCTCTCCTGCACCTTGTGACTCCATGGGAGGGCTTCTCCAATTAACTCTGTCTGAAGCTCCCACTCCACCTTTGACAACAACTCCGTTTCAGACTGAGTTTTTAAGATGTGTGGCCAGACGGATTAGACAGCAGGAAAGAAGCATAGAAGAAGAATTCCTCTCCAAAGGGCAAGGAGAGGCTACATGAGCTTCAGCAGGAGATCTGTCTGCAGAATGAGATGGTCTGATTCCTCTAAAAGGCAACACCAGGTACGAAATACCAGTGAACCAGAACTACAAGAAGCACCATACCTGAGTTATTTTCCATAACAGTGTAAATCAATTTGCAAACTCTCAGCAGCAGCATGACTTTCTTTTCAGGTGAATACATCTTCTGCATAGTCATGAACTTGACTTTAATCTTTTCAATGTCCACAAAGTCTGGTGTCGGAACAAACACACCCAGTTCCTGAGGGTTCCTCTGCCGCACCAGCTGCAGGTTTTCCTTCAGCTGTTTCCAGGAACCATCCGTGGTATGGAACTCTTTCAACATTGCTTCAATGTGACCCTTCAACGGCTTCAGAATGCACTTATGCATGGCCTTCTCCAGCACAACATCTGCAACAGGAAAACACAAATCCAGCTGACTTCCCCCTCTAAAGCAGAGCCAGTGCTAATGCAACCATTCCCTAAAGAGACCCTGTGGAGAAAAACCTACTTTCTGAGGCCCATTTATTACACAAGCTAGGCTTCAATATGTTTATTAACACAAAAACAAGAGGCAGAGCAGAATCTGTATTCCATTATCATTTATGGCAATAAAAAAACCAACCCCCACACAGACAGATTATGGATTGTTAAAAAAAAAAAACTAACAAAACCCACGAAAAACCTGTGGGTCTATTTAAGTTTTTCTTTGTTGGTTGGAAGCCTGCAAGTTTTATTTTAAGTTTAGACTTTAATTCCCAAACTGAACATAAAACACAGCCAAAATCATATTTTTTGTCTGCTTTGGCATTAAAGCCTGTCTTTCTTGCATAGTTTCCATTGGAAACTATAACTCAACCAAGATTTCCTAAAACTTGGCTCAACTTTGTCAGGATCTTTATGAAGCTGGACAGATTACAGGCTTTAAACTGTAAGTGAAAACCAAGCTGTGTTTGTCCAGTTTCAGATTTCATCACACAAGCTTATAATACAGCTTTGTCATCAAGTTCTTTGGCAACAGTGTGCACATGGCACAGTAACCACTAACTTCAGGGCTTATTTTTAATTCTTGTTCCACTCCAGTTTTTCTTTAACCATCATTCTCCATTTTCAAAGTATGCACTGTGTCAACTGAGAAAGCTCTTTGCTAAACATTTTCTCTGCAAACCTTTACTTTAAAAGCTAATTCCCTTTTCCAGTGTCCTTATGGCAACATAGCTTGCATTAGCTATTAGATTACATCAATTATTTGTACCACAGTGGGGAGTGTTCCTCTGCCATCCCTGCAGGGGAGCAAGGCAGGACCACAGCCTAGAGCAGGCAGGCGTACCAGAGGAGCACAAGGACTCAGAGTGACAGAGGAGAGGCTGTGTCACTGTCAGATCACATGTTTGCACAAACGAGCAGTGGACGTTCTCGTGAGTAACGGTGACTCATTACAGTTTCAGTAAACCTCATGCCCGTCCCAGGTTCTTTGTTTTTCTCTGTACTGTGTTTTTCTCAGACTACAGCCTCTTTCTTTTCTCCCTACTCTCTCTCCCTTTTTTTTTTTTTTAATCACATACTATTTCTAAGGCTTGGGATTTACACAGACACAGACACACATGCTCTCCAAACAAGCATTATTCTGTTTTCTTGCTCTTTGCTTTCAATTATCTTACCCTTGTGTCCAGCCCTTTTTCCTTTTTGGTCTCCATCCCTCTCTTTCCCACATAAACACACCCTTCACACACTCCTCCTTGTATGGTGCCGTGACTTCGTACATAGCATTTTTTCTGTGTTTGTCAGTAAAGGCATCAGGAAAGGCATGATCAGTCTGATCTTGGTGGCCTCTCACACAGCAGCCAGGGCTGGATCCAGCTTTTCACCAGACCAGAGCTATCAATTAAATATTAACACGTGGCAACACTTCAAACCACTGATCCTTATCTGTTGTACTTGCTGGAGCCACACAGTCAGCACCAAACCAGCCAGGTAAATAGAAGCAACACCCTTATGCACAGGGGCAGAAACTGCCTCTCCTTGCCATCAAAACAATCCTCAGGGCTCATGGGGCAGAAACAACGGCAGAAGCAATTTTCCACCAAGAAAATCGCACAAGTCTCACCCACAGGTATGCTGGCTAGCTAAATTTCTAGAGTGCACAAACCATTCCTTGCTATCTTCACTGATGACTGTATTTTTTGACAATTCAGCTTACTTGATTTCCAAAACCTGATTTTTTACAATAGGAAAAACAGCAACTGCTTTGCTTGTAAGAGGAACACCTCTGCAGTGTGCATTCCAAACACCTTATTATATTTATTTATAATACTAATACTTATTAAGTAGCTGGCGTTGCTAAACATCATGCAAAGTCAGAGAGCTCCATCCCCATGAAAGCTGAACTCCACAGGCTTCCACTGGAAGTTCTGCACATGAATACCAAGTATGACCTGTCCTGCATCTTGATAAAGGGGGGTCATCACCACATTTGCCTTGGAACACTCAATATGTTTCTGTATGTCACTGATCCTCTATAGGAGTAGAAGGCAGAACCAGTGCCTCCCCAGAAGCTACAGCAAACTGGATGCTGCTGGGAGAGAAAATTCCATCCCAGGGCCCCAGTCCTTGGCTGAGGCCAGGCTCGTTGTCTGTAGGTGAGAAGTGGGAGACTCATGCCTTCTGCCCTCTAGCCTTCGAAAGGTAGTGCCACTTCCACAGACGAACCATGCAGATTTTTACAGCTGTGCAAGATGGTAAGGAGATTTCTTTCTCACCTGCAATTTGTCACAGGCTGCAAAAGCAGTGCCTGGAAACTGCTTTGAAATTTACTCAATCACATTCCACGATTTCCATGGAAACCTGAAATAATTTTGAAGCAGCACAGAGGAAGGGATCACATAACTCATGTGGCTGTACTCAAAGCTCCACACAGGCACAACAAAACAAAGAAAAAAGCACAACAACCAAAAATCCACCAAATTACACACACAAAAGAACCCCAAAACAGCATACAGTCTTTTCTTCTCCCTTATGAATTCTTGGCACATACTTAAGAACCACTGGGTTCTGCCCTCAAATGAAAAAGTGCCAAAATAAAACAAGCTGGTGAGGCTAACAGCAGCAGGATTGATAAGGGCTGGACTGTTTTGTTAATGGTCAACAGTAATACTCACATGCATCCTAATAAATACAAAGCTTGCAAAAATTTTGTATTATTATTAAAGCCTGGAAGGACAGCACTTCTTGTGATCTGAGTCTTAGAACAATATTCAGTGTCATAGCACCTGTAAGCATATTTGGGGTTAGACCATCCAACTAGCAACCCTTTCTTCAGTACTGCTGCTTCTGGCTGCTTTCAGATAAAGGTGTTTCTGGATAAGATCCCACAAAGCATTTCTCAGCCAGCAGCTTTTTTCACTGTTTGACTTCTAATGGCCACAAAAAAAGATATGAGGATTTCCCCGGCAAATCAGCATCTAAGTTGTCAATCGAGGACTGATTATTTACCTTTATCTCTGTGTATTTTTAAGATCCAAATCAGCAACAAAAATTCTGTTTACTTCAGATGCATGTTTACTCCCAGGATGCTTACCACTCCAAAACCAAAACACTCTTCAGGTTTTTTTTTTCACTGAATATAATTTGAGCTGAACACTGTGTATCGTTCCTGAAATGATGCTTATAATTAGCCTGTAGCCTCAAAATGGGAACTAGAAGTGCTTTGATAAAAGAATTGTAAAGGCCAGCTAGCTAGTTTCGTTGTGACTTGTGGAAACACATCTGTATCCTGTGCTGGCATGGTATTTTTGCTTTGCTGTCAACCACATAAGTCTGCATCTAGACAGGACAACATATTAGTCATTGCCAGTGTCCTTACACAGCCTCCTTACAACCCGAACTTCCTCAAATTGCAGGCATGCTCTCACCTTTTCCAGGCTCTCGGTTTCCCTGCTACCTACCAGCTACTGTGGCTCCAACAAGATGACCTGTCAGATTCCAGTCCATGGCTTTACGCAAGGCAAGCCCTGTTTACCATGGCCAAACCATTCATCAGGAAAATCAGGGGTCAGTAGGAGACTGAGAACCACCCCAAAAAGGCACAGTCTTGCACAAGTCACACTGCCTGGGAGCTGCAAGCAGAAAGTTGCTTTGGAATACCACAGCATGTGCATGCATGACACCTGACTACACTGCATTTGCTTTGTTCTGCATGTTCCAAATACCTTGGAAGTTCATTGACTTGGCATGACCAACACAGACCTGTTTTACGGTAAGTCGTGTCAGGATGGCCAAGCATCTATTTCTTGCTGGGTGTCTACACTATCACATGCCTAGTCCATGGTGCAGACATGGGTATCTCCTCCACAGGTGCAAGACTTGAAAGTAAGACCTCACACAACCCACATTCCTTGATAATCAGCACAGCCCAAAGTCAGGAGGTAGGACTGAGGTGGCTGATGTACAGGCAGTGGTGGCAGAGACTTAGCAACTAGGGATGAAAGGTAAGCCTCCCCTCATTTGACCTATATAAAGCACACCAAAGAATCACACAACTATCTGTGCTAGGTGTGTTCTGCTTTAAGAAACTGTGGATTCCTTAAAACTCATGCTATAGCTGTGTGGTAAGCACTTGTCTTCTCTTAAAGTATCAGGAAAGAAAAGAAGCAGGGAATAAGTCACAAAGTAAATGCAAGGAATGGTCAGAAAAAGAGCCTGGTCCTCTGCTCAGTGCTTTTACCACTGCTTCCTACTTGCCCTTTCCTACCACTCCTGTGGTGAACGGAGGTGCACTGACGGACATGTTTGCAAGCCTAAACTCAACATGAAAAGATGCTACAATGAAGGACAGGGCACCAGAAAAAACGTACAAGCAACTATAAAGTAACACGGTGGAAAAACCAGCTGTCATGAGTTTTTCGAGCAGGAATAGTGACATACCATTCTAATTCCTTTAGGAGGATAACTGGATTAGCAAGGAAGAGGGGAGCTGGGGTGGACTGCCACTTAACCTTTTTAAGACCCCCCCACAGGCCTAATTCTGTGTACCTTCCACATAAACAAACAAGGGAGATACTGTCTTGCCGTAATGACCATAAGCAGGGTGCATGAACAAGTGCATCAAATACTGCACTGAGAACAGTTATGCACTGCTGACTGTCAAAGAAGACAGACATCGGAAAAGGGGTACCATGGGGGTCATTCCTGGGCTCCAGCTAATTAAGATGTCCAGTTCTGTCTGCCTGCAACTCCTCTGTAGAGATCCAAGGCCCTGCAACAAGGCAGGGACCACCAGTAAGGGGAAAACACATTCTCTCCAAGCTTCTTTTAACATTCAGCATTTAAATATCCCTTACACATTAGAAATACCAAAACAAGTAATAGACAGTGTTGTTTAGGCATGTTCCCACACGATCAGTTAGTACCTTACAGACAAATGGTTTAAACCAGCCATTTTTTGGTTCAGCGCCAGATTCAGGCACTGAGACTGAAGTTGTTCAGATGTTAGATCCCACCTGGCAAAGTGACAACATTCAACTTGACTCCGTTCTGTTCAAAGCCAGGAAAAGATGAAAAGACAAACAAAAACTCCCAAACATTTGCTGACCAAGCAGCTGTGGATTATTAGGGTCTACTCAGACCAGTCCAGGTCTTTATTCTGTAGATACAAACCGAGGTGTGGATGTCTTTTAAAAAAATTAATTGCATTCATCCTTAAACAATAAAGAGCCAAGTGCCTTACTCTTGATTCTGTCCCAACACTGGGAGTCCCATTTGCTTCAGGGAGGGCTAACAGCCTACAGTGCTAAGATTAGGAGGCATCTGTTAGGACTAACTAGAAACCCTGAAGCATATTTTCCCAATGATTTTGTAGAAGTTTAACAATTGGATAGGACCTCTGTCTGGGACAGAAGTCTTTTGCTTGTGGAGTCCATGTTGCAGTTCTAGAAGAAAAGCTACAGCATCGCAAGGATCATTATGGGGACATGGGAAGAAGTTCCAAACACCAGGGGCTTCACTAAATCTGGGGGTGCTGCTCCAGCACCTACTGAAGTTCAGAGGACAAAAGAGGGTTAAAGTGAAGCGTGAGTGACTCAGAAAGGAGGAGTATTATCCCCGAAGCACACACCCAGCACCAGGCTGACACGTTGGAGGAAAAAACTGCACCACGGAAGTGAACTGACGAGAGGATAAATGACTACTCACGACGTTAAAATTTGGGCTGCAATTCCCTATTGGAATAGTCAAGAGAAACTGTGGACGACAGGCAGGGCTCTACTTGATAAAAAACTCTCTATAGGGATGACTGTTTTGCTGTCACATAGTTATCTGCTTACATCAGCAACATCTGATGCTCCTGATCCACTGCAGTTGCTTGCTGGCTCAAGTCAAAGGCAGCAGATGATTCAAAACCAAGTTCTTTCTTTGTTTAAACCAGCCCACTTTATAAATTAATTGTGTTTAGTCACATGATCAAAACCAGACTTTCTGTCGCTGAAGAAAAACAGGGCAGTTTTAGTTGTTATATTTCATAGCTTATGTTGCTCCAAAGTCTGAAACATTTAATAGCAGACAACATTTTTTCCAGTCTTGGGAGACCCACAGTCCGATTTAACCACACCCTTGTGAAATGAAAAGCACATAACAAAGCTTTCACAAAATTACAACCAAACTTGATTTGTATTGCTTTGTCAAATATCCAGCGCTATACAGAAATGCAGGCAAAAATGCGCCTGCATCCTCTGCTTAATTTGGTGCTTTTTCTCCATGTAACATCAACCTAACAGTCTATTATTACAGTGAGAATATTACTTGTCTCCGCATCTCAATACTGGGGACACTCTTCACATTTTTGTATTTGCTTTAGCAGTCCTTGTGACTTTTGTTTGACTGTGTAAATGAAGTTGAGGGTACGTGAGAATACTTCCTCTTGGTCAAGGACAGACAGAATGTCAATATAAAATTACCCTCTAGTCCCAGGGAAAGAAGTATCTGCCAATTTTTCACTGAGCCAACTGTTGGGTCACAGGGGTATGGAGAAAAACAAGCAAATTAGGATTGAAGTGAGTTCACAAGGAAAGTATTCTGCCCTGAGGCAGAATACTCTTAAATGTGGCTTCCAGGCTCTTTTACAAATACTGTTCAGACTCTGCAAGAGAGGTAGCAAGATTTCTGCTGCAATAACGACTTCACTTTTTTGGATACACAAATCTTTTTCTGCTGTTAAAATGGATATTCTAACATATAGCTCATCCACAACCACTCACAAACACATATAACAGAGAAGTACAGAAAACCAGAGATCAGCAGCCCCTTCTCTCTCTTGCACACATTTGTTTTCTAAAACTCTTACATATCTTTTTATTTAGTTTCAAGTGCAGGGATAGTACAGCTTTGCTGGAAGTGATTAAGAATATCTGGAAGAATCAGTTTTATTTCAAAACTAAGTTGTCATAAAATGTCTCTCTGCTCTCAAAAGTCACTGATTTTGAATAAATTCTAGTTCTACAGCTACAATCCATATGGTTAGATTTGGCAGTTTTAGACCAAACACTGAGAACTACGTCAGCCCAATTCAGGGAAAAATATATGTGTGCCAGCAAATAAAGGATTCTGTTGTTAATAGTACAGCAGCTAAAAAAGTGGTAACTACAGGTAAAAAGTCCACATTGTACCTATTTTAAGGATAACTTCTTATGAACAACTTTGTAGTGTAATCATTCCAAACCGATGGGGAAGGGGGAGGGGGAAATGTTATTTTAAGACTCAAATACTTAGTGGCTCAAGCTCTACAAGCCAAGTTAGCCCCACCTTTCTGAACTGGACAAAGACCATCACAATAAACACAGATTACACATTTTCACCTTCCTCCCCACAACACAGGATAATGTTTCTTACCTATTTGGTCTTCGGGAATCAGCGATTCGATTGGGGGATCAAGTTCGGAGCTTTGGGACAAATAGTTCTTGACTTGGGTCATGAACTGACGAATAGTTTGCAGCAGATCAGTGCTCGAAACATGGCACTCCTTGTTTTCTTGGAGAAAGCTGACATAGTCCTGTACTAAGCATCCAAAATAGGTGCGTTTGTCCCGGGACATCTCCGCAATTTTCTTAATCATCCTCTTCTCGGGGGTCATGAAGGAACTGAAAACTCCACTGACTTTCCGTAGCTGAGATTTCACAATCTTGGGGAGAACGAACGAACTGCTTCTTTTCTTCTTGGGCTTCAAAGGGGGTGCCATGCTCTCCTGGTCACTTTCCCCCTCAAAGTCCTCCAGGCTGCTGTTTGTGTCCCCCTCATAGCCGAAGAGCGGCATGCTCCGGTCAAAGTCCAGCGAGTCAGACGAGGAGGTGGAAATGCTCATGTCGCTCAGTCTCTGCTGGCCTCCATTCCATGGGACGTGTGACTCAGAGATGGCAGCTGGCGTCTTTTTGGAAGCTGCCTGAGCTGGCTCAGGCAGGGTTTCACCTGGAGCAGCAGCTGCCTCAGGCAGGCACACGGAGCCAGGCCGGATCACCGCTGCACTCTTGGGGGCATTGTCTGCCTCAGAGCACACAGCCTGCTTCTTCAGCCGAGGAGGCGGAATTGGGGTGGGCTTGTTCTGCAGCAAATCCAAGCCTCTCTCCTTCGCACGGTTGACTGTTTCTGGCATGCTCGCCTGCTTTATAGTCCTGGAAATCTGTGGGCTCATGAGGGTGCTATTAATAGCAGGAGGTGGCGGCCGGGGTGGGGGGGAGCGAGGCCTTGCTGTGCCATTCACATCTTGAGTTCTAGGGCTCTGCCTTTTCAGACTTCCACTGACATCCTGGTTGTGCACTTTCAAGAAGAGAGGATTAATGAAACACAGCGCTCCATTGGTCTGGCTGCACTCCAGCTCTGAAGGCGTTCTGGTTCGTATAGAATGCACTCCATTTATAAGGCAGAGCTGGCGTAAGTCTTTGCGAGCACTGTCCAAAGGCACAGGCCTACAGGGAGGTGAAGGATCCGGGGGTTTGCTGTTAGCCAGGGAGCTCCAAAAGTCTGAAAATCATCATTGCGTTAACATAAGAATGCAAAACAGCATGCACATGGCTTTCAGAACATTCAGCTCAACAACACCAGTTTAAAGTATCAAGAACTTCAGGCAAGATTTTATTAATTCAAAGTGGAAAAAAAATCCAAGTGAACCTCTTAAAGCACCACCAGACATAACTGCATGCTTCATTCCTGGGCCTGCCTTTACCCATTTATAAACACCATAACCAATGCATAGCTTCCAATCAGCCCACTGAACTTAAAATTAAACTGAAAATCAAACAAAGGAATGGAGACTGTAACACAATACTTTTTACTGGCTTGAGACTGAATTGAACACAAACTGCTCACTAGCATCTCACTCAGGAGAAATAAGGCAAGATTTTCAGCTAGTATTAATAAGCTCACTTCATTAAAGACTATATTTAAGCTGATTTATACCAGCTAAAGGGCACTTATGGAAACTCCACAAGTATCTTGGTTTGGTTTCTCCTCATAGCGAACATATACATGAAACTATACATGAAAAGGCAGCTCACACTTTGCCGTGATGCTAGGCAGACCATGCCTTCAAGTGTCTAATAAGAGCACTGGCCTGCTGCCCAGCCTTTGCCATGGGGACAGACTGCCTGAGAATACAGACATGCAGAAACACGTAACAAGACCCAGCGTGCAGTCTCACACCAGCAGCACGGAAAACTATGCTACACCAGCAAGTTGCAGCTGCAGTCTCTGCACTTACACCAGCAAAGTGTCAGCATGTTCGTGCGAATGAGTCACTGCTAAAGAGCATTGGCTCCTGAAGGCATGAAGATTGAAACCAGATGTGCCCTTGAAGGCAGCAATCCTGCTGAAATAAGGGCAGAACAGCAGAGGAGGGAGATTTAGCTAAAATTTGCCCATCTTGACGTGGCCCCTTTTCCCATGGTGTGTCAAGATGGCTCACTGGAGGCTACTGAGCAAAGACACCTAGGCCCAAGTGCATGAATGCCAAGCATCCACAACAGGCCCCTGCCCAACAGCCGTGTCCTGCCTGCGGGGCAGGAGACAGGAAATAGCCCATGGTCACAGGCCACGGCCAGAGAATGTATACGGGCACAGGCATGTTCCTCTACACAGTCATGCCATGTTGCTGGTGTTCCCAGCTTCATGACTTCATATCCTGCCTGCAGATCTCTCAGTGCCTGTGCCTGGCACGTGGCTTCTGCAAACACATGTGACGTAAGCACTGCTGCAGGTGAAACACAAGGGAGACTGAGAGAGAATCTTCTGTTGAGCTCATGAAACCATACAGGTTAGCAACAGCATTGAAATCTTTACCAAAAGTTCCTCCTGATGTGGTTTGCTGGACTATATGTTGTTGACCTGTGTTGTGCAGCTCTTTGTCTGAGCCTACTGCACAAGAGAGCTCTGACAGTGAGCACGACCCTGTGCTCACACACCACGGGGTTCTGTGCCTACATGTTCCTCAAAGAAAACTCACACTTAACAGGAAGGAAGGGCTGTTGGGAGTTTCTAGGCCTCTCTTGGGTCCATGGCATTGAAGGGCTGACTTTCTGGTGTGCCCTTCTTCATGTGGACACCTAAAACTCCATCAAAATCTCAACACTGTTGCCTGGCTCTATCTCATGGAAACTGTGATCTTAATCTGGATCTTTAATTGATCCCAAATACAGCAACCACACAGACACCAATCCACCAATCTCCTCCTCAGCTTTCAAAGCTCAGTAGCTAAAGAAAAAACACACACAATGCTGATACTATTCAAGAGCAAGACTAATTCTGCAGCAAGTAGGCCACAGTGCTCTGGGGTACTGGTGGCAAAGCATGGTTAGCCTAGAGAGCTTGATCAACATTACCATTATCATCCTCTCTGGAGAGACTCACCTCACATTACTTTAAGGCTTCCCTGTGTCAGTGGGAAACTGTCTTCATTACACTGTATCCCAGTCAGAGGTTTTATTTTCTTTTTGTCATCTAAACATTGACCTCCATAGCACTATATTTGCCTCTATTCCCATGATAATCCATACTTCCATCTGATTACCTAACCTCGCAGATGAGCAGTGCAGAAGTAATTTACCTCCTCTCTAAAACAAACTGTTTAATTGCATTGCTACTGCAGCAAACCAAAATGCAAAGCACTGCAATACATCCCCGTGTATGGCTTTACTGCAAAGTCCCACCAAACAGTTCAGGAGATCCTCATGCTAACACTGATTTAGAGAGGATCCTTTTCAAAATCAAAGATGATTAAAAAATGTACTGCAACAAAGACTGCTGACAGTCAACCTTCCCTTCCTGCAGAAGGAAATGAGGCCACTCAGCACTTTGCTCAATGTGGAGTTGCTCAATGATTCATCTGGGTGGTGCCCAAGTTTCAAATCCCACCAAGTTTTGCATCCGTCTCCTCTGAGCTCAAGGTATGCTTTACAATGAGCCTGTGTTTGGCTGTAGCAGCCAAGCAATGCAAGGACTTGTCCTTGCTTTGTCTTTTGGACATGTCCTTGCATTGTCCTTTGTATTTTAAAAAGTGCTCCCAACCAATGCCCATGGATACATTCTGCAGATCCTATATGCACACTCATTTTCTAAATGAGGCCACTTCATTGAGGCACTGATCTCAAAATTCACCATTTTAAGTTTGCACATCAATCTGAACAGAAGGTTTATTAACAGGGGACCTCAGGCCTACACTCTCCTCACAATAAATTATAAAGCCAGTGCCTGCTATGTGAGCACACAGACAACATGAGGTCTTGGAGTAGAAGCTACATCAACCTCTGTGTGGGGACTTTGAGATTTGCTTTGCCCAAGGGCTGCCGAGAGAGGGGAGAGAAGAAGAAAGAAACAGCACTAACAAAAATATCACAGAAGGCACAGAAGGAAGGAAGAGCACCACTCCTTGGCCATAAGGAGGTCTGGCCTTTCCAAATAAGAGAAACTGCTTTTCCAAATGAAATTTGTATCATCACTAACCAATACGAGCTATTTCCTGATACAGCCTATTTTTTCAGTGTTACAGGAGTGCTACAGGGAAGGATATCTACATAGAGATCTACTTACTCAGTCCAAGCTGAGCAATCTCCTCAAGCTCGGCTTCTTTCTTTGCTGCAGCAATTGCATGAGGCAACTTCAGTGTGAAAGGAAGGACATCCCTGTTTTCAAAGAGAAAAACCATTATGGGTCTTCAGCCACATCCATAGTTTTAAAAGCTTTTTTTCTTAAACACTGGAAGTGGCTGATCTCTGATTATTTTCTTCTTGAGCTGTGGCAGGTAGCAAGATCCTTAAACACACAGCACAGTTAAACATTACCAACCCCAGGGCTCCTTTCTGCAGAGTGGTGCAGAAGGGCAAATGACTTGTTATCTGCCTTTAACACTTCAACAAAGCTTCTTACTTTCTGAATACACTGTTGACTGCTATTCCAATTTCCAGAATAAAAATTGTAGTGAGTAGTTGCACAGCTACTCTAAAAATTTCTAAGCAAAAGCTATGTTGGTATTGCTCTGTTCTAGGCTAGAAACATTTAATTTAAGAAGGTTTTTGTAATTTATTCTGTGGTTTCACTTCACTGCATACTAGACATTCACTGGACGTTTTCAAAGGGAGATAGATGCATGAAGAACAGCACATGCCAAATCCAGTGTAAAAAACTTTTAGACAGAGATTTTAAGGGACAAAACCAAGTAACTGTCTGTGCACTGTACAATCACTGCCATCAATCAATACTATATCTCTTGCATGCCCAGTTGGTACCAGTACCCTCAAACAATAGTGCATGCTAAACTGCAACATCTGTAGTAGAAGTACCCATGGAATTAAGACTAAATGAGAATCCTTCACAACTGGTGTGAGCATGAATTTTAGTTTTAAGGTTGCGAACAAGCCAGTCATCTGCTCTAGCATGGACAGATAGTGGGTCTTTATCACATAAATATTCTCTATATTGTATGTTAGCTTCTTGAAGAAACAGGATCTCAGAATCCAAGTCAAGCATATGCACGAGACTGATACACAAGCTAAAAAGCATCTGAAAGGCACTTTACATGGTACCACAGAAAACCCAGAGCCCAGATCATAATCATGGTCTCAATTCAAAGACAGGTAAATCCTGACTCCTTGTAAAACCAGGTTGGGTACCTCCTGCAAGAAAGTCCCTCTAGTTTTAGAAAATCCTCTTGGATTTCCTGTGATGTACCAAATGCTACTGTCTCTTTTTCACAATAGCTACCCATCTGCCTCCTTAAGTCTATACAAAGCAACTTTGAACCTTCAGTGAAAGAAAATGGATAGACTAACGCCAGGAAATCTCCGTTGGCTGCATGATCCTGTAAGTACTTAGAGAGAATTTACAGGAGCCTGGCAAGTGGGCAGGACTGAAAGGGTGACAGGATAAGGAATATTTCCTCATTAGACTACTTTTAAATGCATTTTCAGCTAATTTCTCATCTGAGTGTTGACCAATTACCCATGTGGTATCGATGCTGCTTTTATTACATGCATGTACAGCTCAGCTAAACAGAGGCTGTAGCAAAGGGGGCTAAGATGCTTCTCCACCACAAAAAAAACCAGCAAGCACAGCAACCCAAGAGCATCCCACACCAGAAATCACCACAGTCAGCATGAACTGGCAGCCTTGATGCAGTAAAAGGCCCGAGACCATCACAGCTGCCTCTGCCTGCCTCCTTTAGAAAATATGCATGTGTGCAGTTTGGTTCTATCCTGTCTGTGCATACATACAAGGCTCAAGCATCAGGCTGGAAGTTTTCACCAGTAAACTGAAGTCAAGTTGAAAAAAAAAAGATTAAAAACACCAGCTACTTTTTTTTCTGCACACTACCTGGAAAACAAGCTTGTCAACCCTAAACTGCAAAGCTGACTAGGCCGTTTTTGCTGTTCACCATTTAAACTGACATCTCTCAGTTGTCATATTCTACATATCTGACGTTTTTCCATTATGCTCCAAAAATTCTTTTCACCAGCAATTCCAAGAAATTTGATTGTTTATGTTTGTTTTTATATGAGCTACAGAGCACTTAAGAAAGCATAACAAGATATCAGCTAAAGTAAAGTTTAGCTTGGCACCACTTCACAGTTGGGTGGGTAAAGTCACAGCAGCCTCCCAATAACCAGTATGAAGTAAGACAGGGACACTTGCTTCCAAGAATCATCTCTGATTTCTTCCATTTTCTTCTAAGACTACCCAGGAATATCTGCAGATTGGCAACATAAATATCATGCTGAACCAACTCCTCCAAACTCTGTTTCTGGAGGCAGTCTAGCAGACGTGACTTGGAACATAACACCATCTTACCTGCTAATACAGTAGAAAGCAATGAGTCTGAACAGATCAGCAAAACTTATTCCAGACCCCTCCAAGGAAAATGCTGCAAAGAAAGTTACAAGAAAGAATCACACATTCATTAATCCACTATTTCTTGAAGAAGTTTAATAAAACACATCTTGGATTTCTGCATGGAGTTACTAAGTTTTTACCATCAAACTAGCTACTATTTGGTTAAGAGAAAACAACTCTGTAGAGGAGTATATATCTCTGCTGAAGGCCTTTTCAAGAATATACTGATAATCTTGGTGGCTGCTTTGCTTTTGTATTCCAAGCATATGGTCTACTTCCTGTAAAACAGAGTGTGATGAGGCCTGCACAATGTTTTGCTAATAGACAACAGATCAATAACTGAGGCTTTGTTTGCCCAATGCACTAATATACCTAATTTTAAATCTCTCATTTCCTCCTCTTGGAATTCCATTCTACTCACTTGTCTTTACCCTAGGTGTGTAGAACCTAAAGGGAGAAAAATTTTCATTCACTCCAAGAAAACTTTTTAACCTCAAAACCCTTAAAAAACTCTTGACCATTCTGTTGCATGCCACTGCCTTGCACAAGGGGAGGAAGACATGAGCAATGCCCTTCATTTTTCCCCACTTCATACCATTGTTTCTTATTGATACAAATACTTGTTCTCAGTAATAATGATGATCACCTCAGGTTCTCTCTGATGCCAGTAGCAAATCTCACCCAGTGGCTACAAAAGATCAAGCACAAGAAGCTCCTAGAGTGAAATCATCCAGATCTTTTGCCTCTGGTCTAAAACCTCAGCTGTGACAAATGGCTAAAACCATCAGTAAATACTTCCCCCTTGTGGAAAAATTTTGTTCATAAAAGACAATATATAATTATTTTCTAGATGGGAATTTATTAGCATAACAAGCCTATAACCACAGCCTTCGATCACACCTAGATCAACTATTATTGACAACTTTCTCTACTCTTTGCCTTGCCTTGCTTGTAACCGGAACCAAAACCAGACACATGGAATAAACTTCTTGTTCCTGGAGGCAGGAGAGATTGAGATAAAAAGGGAAAAACTCAACTGAAATTATGTCAGTTTACAAAGAGAAATAGAAGTTAACTATAGACTCTCTGTTTCAGGGCAGTTTAACTGGAATTGTTGCTAATTTTATCCAGTTTTCTCTTTCTTGTTAAAACTAAGTATTTGCTCCACTTGTAGTTTCAGCATCACATATAGTCATCAGCTGCAGCTTCCTTTTTTCATTCCTGAATCTCAAACTTGTTTTTCACACTCTCCCTTCTAAAGATATGAGAGCATTTTTGGTTCAAAACAATTTGGAGCACTAACATTTGCTCATTTCTACTAAAAAAAAGAAAGAACAAATATAGTTTGAATTAAAAAATCATTGATCTTACAACAGAAACAGTTCTAAAGGGTTAAAATCCATTTAGCTATTACACTGAAAAAAACCCCACCCCAATAATCTATCCTAGACCTAAACTGCAGACAGAGAGAGCTCATGACAAAGTTGCATCCAAGAACAGTCCCCTGAGTACAAGCAAATGCAAGGACATTTCATTGAAAGCAGACAGGATTACAGGCTGTGTTTCTACAAAAGACGTGTAAGTTTCTAAGAGGATAACTACTCATAAAAATAAATGAATCCTGGATTCAGCAAGGTAGACAATGGTAACATTCCAGCTGCAGCAGCCTCAAGTGTTTCTGTACATCTTCCCTCCTTCTGGCAGAATGTGCCTGACCCACTGCCAGAGCCCACCTCAGAGAGCAGCACAGGCAGCTCATGACATTACTTGCACGACTTTGGGTATCCAGCATCCCAGAGGGAAGAAGTGCCTAACAAACAGCTGGAAAGTATGTAATCACAACTTACTGTATGTACTTTCTTTTATGGCAAATTCTTTCAGGCAGGACCCACAGTCACTGGACAGACGGAGAGAGATGACTTTCTTCTGCAGCTTTGCAGATTTCCTGACCAGAAATATCTGTTGTGGAGAAGGCAGAAGGACATGTTTTTAGCTTCACCACAGATGCCAGAATAAATGCACATCATACACAAAAAGAACCAGAACAACCTCATGATATCTGATCTAAAACATACTGTAATTTTACTCGGTCATTACTGTATTGGGTCCAACATCTGGGTGTAAAATGGCAGCATAGCATTTGGGAAAAGCACCTCCTCAAAGAAACTGAGATTCTTCTTACCCCAGGAGGCTGTGCCTGCAAAATTTCCATGGCTTCAGCATCATTCAGACCAAGCTGCAGCCAGACAGGGTGAGTATGGAGGAGCTTGTCCAATATGCTTAGCTTGTTGGATAGGCTGTCATATCCAGAGTCTCGGGGGCAGCTTTTTACGTCATTCTTCTCAGGAGATACATTATCCATGTCCTTTATCAGACTGTGGAAAATTAAAAAAAAAAATTAGACATTCTAACCTCCTATGAACAATCACTCAGGTCAGCAAACAGAACTATCACAAAGCTCATGGCACTGCTGGTACCCTGGGCTGATATTTCTCCTGCTGAGAATTCATATATTTATTATACACAAAAATTCTCTTTAAAGGTTCTCAATTCAAAGCCAGCTTGAAGATAACTCTTCTTAGCAATCTTCTATGAGGTTGGAGAAATTCAGCTAGCTTCAGATAAAATTGTATGTGCAGATGTGATTGACTGAACATCTCACTTGTCTTCTTTGCTATGCTAATATATGGAAAAACTTCTTTTCAAGGGTATTTATGCAATTTGGACACTTTTATTCCCAGATTGATTGCAAATGCTGTAATCCACAGAAATCTTCCTCTCTCCTGCCTGCCAGAAAAATCTGTTCAACACTCTGACAATGGAGCAACCCACTACCTATTGGTGATCACTGCACCAGACACAAGAACTTAGTCTGTTTGGAGGGATTCTTTCCACAACACAAGTACACAAACCAGCATCACTTCATCTTATGCCCAGACTACTGTCTGCTCCAGCAGCTGTTGCCTTCACAGCTGCATATCCATCTTTGCTCCCCTCTGCTAAGAGGTCAGAGAGGGAATAGGTGAGAAGGAGATGAGAAACCCAAGAAAGGAACAAGAAAAAAATGCTACACTCTCAAAAAACCCTCCCTAAGGGACAGCTTCCTTAAAAAAATCTCATAAGTGGCAGTCCCTTTTTATGGTACTCCTGCTAAATTCTGTAAATATTTATATTTTTTTCCATTTTACCATGCAAGGTCCTTACCTCGCATTTTAATACTACACTTGTCAAGATCAGAAACAAGTAATTGTATACTTATGCTACAAATTCATTTGGCTGTGTACTGACTCCCATGTGAGAAATAAAGGCTAAACTAAGTGTGGACATGGCAAAGTAATGCAAGGTTAAAATTTATTTGAGGCAGGGCATCTAGTTACTGGTACATTCAGTAATGAAGTACCGTTCTTGGAGGCTACAGATTCTTGTTATTAAAAATACAAATAAACAGAAAGCTTTGAGAACTCCTTTTGTTATGCAAAGCTTTACCATCATCCATATAATACAGAGCACCCAGTACAAGTGCATGTTTGTTGCTGGGTCAAATTCCTTACTTTTGAGCTAGAAGGAGAATCCTGTGACTCTCCTCATGCTAGAAATCACAACAGAGCAGTTACTCTGGTAACAGCTTCCTGATGACAATGTTTAGGAACCAACAAAAAGCACCCTGCAAGCTTGACTGGCTCCCTGAGACATCAGGCAGAGGATGTGTTCCCCTTACAGGCCCTTTCTGTCACAGAAGAGGCCCTGGACAGCAGAGGGCAACACAGCTCCACCTCCCCAGTGTACACTGTGCCGCTCTTCTGAATTCCGAGCTTTGGACAAGCCTTAAGCATCGCTAACAGCATTCACCAGCCCCATTATGCCAGCTACTGTACCCATAACAAGTGGCTGCAGAGCTCACAAGCTCTGGAGCACCGAACACTTCAAAGAAAAAGCCTCCCTCCATGCCCCTCCCCCCCCAAAAAAAACCCACAGCAAAGAAAACAAGCCTAACCAAATTAAAACCCACCAACCAAACAACCAAACTGCTTTCTTCTGGCTTTGCTCAGCAACTTGCAGCATCTCTGGAGAGGGCAAGCAAGTAAATGGGGTAGAGAACTTTCACTGCATGATCAGATAAGAACAAAATCATTTGACTTTTTATTACCTGGATCAATTACCACTACCAGTGTTTGCCTCTTTTTGCTTATTTATGATGTGATGCTTTTCAGATTTCCAAGACATTGCAAATGCAGATGAATTCCCCTCCCACTGCCCACAAGCATCAGAAGCTTTTATTAAACTGCCAATATGCCTTCAAGGGTCACAAAATACAGAAACACGTTGGGTGCAGGAGGGAAGTACTGTTTACATCAGTCATGATCGGGTATGAAACTGCCTCAGTAGGAATACTGGGTTCCCCTTTCAAGCAGTCCCAGTGGAGCCTAGTGTCGCAATGGATGTACCTCCAGAAAGTCAAATCATGAACCACAAAAGTGTTTTTCCTGAGCTGTACCTCCAGTAAATATTGTTCAGAAACTTCCCACTCGCCCTCAGTGCCATTACAAACCAAAGGGAGCTGTGGCAAAGTGCAAATGATACACCAATGCTGGCTGCAAGCTTTGACAGATATAAATAATTTCTATTCCTTGGTCAGGAGGTTCAAACTAAACACGCTGCAGGGGGAATATGTCCAAGAGGGAAAGTTTTTTTGCCTACTAAAGACAGCTACTTCCCATTCAAAAGACAGTGTGCAACTGGTAAGAGCTGGAAAAACTGGCACTGCCTGCTACCACAAAACCACCTAAAGCTGGCAAGAGTTTTGCACAGACATGTAGGGTCACAATGCTCCTCCTTGGTACGACTGGCTTCATGTTGTCCCACACTCCCTAGACCATTACAAATGGGAAGATTAATTTGATTGGGGAGCTATCAGGTTTTTGGAACCTCCATGTACTTACATGCACAATCCCTCTCACGTGCTGAGATCCAAGGAGGAAACTCTCTGACCTACATACACAGGCACCTCCTTGCTGTAGCTGCTTCTGCTCCCTCAAGAAGTAATCCAAAGGTTATGAATATCTGATGATGACCAAATTTCTGCCACTCCTAAACACTAATGGTTCAAACAACAATGATGCAGCTCAGCTAAATCAGTACTAGAATGCCACTGCAATCTGTGGTGAGGTAAACAGGAATAGGAAACACTTTAAAAAAATTATTTCCTATTCCCAAATAATAAAGAAGGAGGCAGAGAGAAAGCTCAAACCTGGTAAACTCTGGAAAGAGCACACCTTGGAAAAATCACACCTGGCAAACCACACAGAATCCATAAGAAGCCACTTCCCAAGGCCTAGGAGTAAATGCAGTAAAGAAAACCCCACTGGTCTGATTCGACAGCCTATTTGCAGTGGTCTAGCACTACTGAGCATCATATTCCCAGTTAGCTATTTATTCTTAAAATAATATTAATTAAGAATCTGGGCAGTAGACATACAGTCAAACCCTGGCACAAGAGAATTCTTGAATTTTGTTATGTGTTAAGAGTTAGACTAAAATTATTTGTGACTGAGATTGTATGTAACTACTTTGGAAACAATTGCATGGAAAGAATAATCATTTGAATTCATGAACAATGGATTAACTCAAGTTTGCTGAACAAGAATAAGAAGCTGCTATAACCTAAATGCCAGCAAAATATGCTGTATATTATGTGACAACTGAATTCCTCTTCCGGTTTTACTTTCGAGTTGGAGGCTGGTTGGTTGGTTGGTTGGTGTTATTTGTTTGGGATTTTGAAAAAAAAAAAAAAAAAAAAGACTCCTGATAAAAGACTATCTGACCAGGCCACATTAAACTCAAAACTGAAACACAAATCAGCCCTAATGGATGGTCTGCTTTAATGCAGAGCTGCTAAACGGCTCCTCTTCAGTGGGAAAGGCAGGTTTCAACAGTACCCACAATGAACTAAAGAAAACACACGATTCGTGTGAGTTTCCTTAGATTTGAGAAAACCTCTAAACGTGGGAAGTAAAGGAAGGTAATTGCCAAGATAAACAATGCTGTGCTGCATGCTGATTAGACTTAGCTCACAGTAAAAAAACAAGGAACAGGTTGAAGTCTGTAACCAGGATGATCCTTGGTCACGATGTGAACCTTGCTCCAGTCCCACCAAAGTTCACCACCACACAGTTTACTGTCCACTGAAAAATGCGTAGATTTCTGTAAATCCTGCAATCCAACAGCTCTTAATCACCCCAGCCTAGTCTATACAGTCACACAAACATCGGCTGGGAGGGGCACGGAGCCACTGGTAACTTCCTCCTGCATCCTATCACAGTTGAAAGAACATGACAAGGCAGCTGGGAAGAAAGTTGTTGGATACTTGCCTACCTGCTAGCAGTAACAGAAGTGGTTCTCTATGCTAGATAGAAGATGGCTCTACTGAAGTTAGAAGAGCTGTGGAAAAGACGGCAGCATGAGGGCTGTGCAGTGCACGACACAAGGCAGGGAGCAAAGCTCTGCCCCCATTCCTTCCACGGTAAAAGAGCAGGATGGGAATAAGCTGCTGTAGGTGCCACCACCAGCAAAGCATCCCTGAACTATTCCGCAGGCACCATGTGCCCAGGAAGATGGAGCTTTACAGCCTTCCCTACAAAGAGACAGCAGGAAGTGCCAGCCCCCTCATGGACATTCACAGAGATATGCAGGGGGTCTGGGGCCTCCTGAGTGATCATCCAGGTGTATCCAGGTGACACCAGTCCCGTCCCACGTGCTCCTGGGCTGCCACTGCATGCAGAAGCTCTCTCCTTACTCTTTCAAATGTCATTGGAATGGCAGGACAAAAATCTGTCCCACTAATTCCCTTTCCTGACAACTCTGCTCATTTGCATTATTGAGATAAACGTCTGCACTGGGAAAAAGGCCAGGCATCAAAGAAGGGGGATACTGAAACATTTTTGTTTCAAAGCATTTTTTTTTCTGCCTGGCTCTTACATATTTACAAGCCAAAGAGGTAAGCCCTTGAATCATTCTCGATATTACTTGGGCCATATATATGAAAAGGAGAGATGAGCCCAAAATAAAACTGAGGTGAGGAATATAAATCTGGAAGTCACCACATAACCACTAAAAAACTCCACACCGCAATATTAAGGTTGCAGACATGCAATTTCACATCCTTATTTTTCTGAATTCGGCTAAGAGCACTGCAAATGCTGCCTTTCCAGAACTGCTCTAGGTGTCTGTGGATAACTGCTAGGGTGGAAAAAGAGCAAGGAAAATGGACATGCCATTGACCTCAAATTCCCCTAGGTGCAAATCCAAAGGTGATATCAAGATGCCAACTTCTGAACAGCAAAACATGCAATAAGAAGAGCAAACTACGTTAATTGCTGAGTTTTAAATTAACTACAAAGATATAAAGTTATGACAGTAAACATGGCCTTGTGAGGTGTCTAGTTTAAACAATAACTCTGAAAAACCTTTGTTGAAATTACTATAATCTTGCTCTGTAGCTCTGTATTAAAAAAAAAGGTGTCAGCGCACAACTAAATTACATAATTTATACCAAATTTGATACACCTTCTTCCTTACACAGAAGCATGCAGTTCAGAATTTTGTAGTAACAGAAGGTTTGACTTTAGTTTATTTATTCAGACTTCATATTTCACATTATCATCTTGAAATGACAGATCTTTTTTTTTGATGGTTATTATAATTTTTCATGGAAATTGCATTATTCACTTTTTTGTATTAGGTTTACTTACGTATCTTAAACAAAAATATATTTTACAGTCAAGAAAAACAAGATTAAAAATCCATTAGAAAATCACTAAAAAGAAAACTCATGATCTGTAAAATGGGGAGGTTTAGTTGACTGTTTCCAGCTAAGTGCTTCCACCAAGATTTTAGAATCAGTAGACTTTAGTCTTTCAAGCATATGTTGTATTCAAAGATACAAGAAGCCACTTCTTAGCTGATAACCTCTGAAGTTAATTAGCTGAATTCACAAAATAAAGAAAGTATCCTTCCTGCTCCTGTAAAAGAACTATGCCCTCAAAAGCTTTAAAACTTGAATAATGTTCAACCAGGCCATAACCAAGGACTTTAATTAGTTCAACTGTCTTATGTTCTTTACCACCTGGGCAACAAAGCTGCTGCTTGAACTTTTTTTTTTTTAAATAATCTACATATGTTTTGTAGTAAGTTCTAGCAGATTTTAATAGAATTCATAGGAAGAAAAAGAGCTAAAAAGCTTGGATGTAACTCTAAGTAACAATTTTCCACTTCATTAACTCAGTGCTAGAAGGACAAAGCCCACCAGACGAGCTCCAGGGTTGGCCAAGACCATGGAGTCAGATAAAACATAACACCTACACCAGTTGCTTTTCTCTTGCAACAAATATTTCAGATAAATACAAAAATTTGTTCTCTTCTTAACACAACGAGTAAAATATTGGTTTTGCTCTAGATGTCAATTTAGCAGATGTGACTGGTCAAGAAAAACCAAAACGCTGAGGTCCCACTCTGCCCACTTAAAGGTACAATTTTTTATTTTTTATGTACAAGTTACTCATATATAAATTAATATGAACACATAACCCACATATGCATCAGGTCACAGCAGTCAATATTTTACTTCCTAATCTGAGAACATAAATAAATCATGTTACTGTATCTTGAATCTTCAAAGAGCCACTTGAAGCAATGGACATTTTGTCTTTACAGTGTGAAAGCAAAGCTGTGCCACAGACAATGGTAATAATGTTAGTAGTTTCCTGCTTTAGACATTCATCACTATCCAAGTTTTTTAACAAGGAAGTAGAAGTGAAGCTCAGTTGCAATTAGAAGATATTAAGGCAAATACACCAAAAACTGAATCTCTGGGCACTTGTGAACTAAGGCAAATTCCTTGGATCAAGAGCAAGATTATCTACACTTCCTATGCTGCCAGGGAGAAAAGTGCTAGGACATAAGCCACCCAAGAAGACAGCACAATTAAAACATTCCTGTCATGGTAGACCCTCCAGAACCATGAAAATAAACATTTTAATCACCTTCGCCAATCAGCAGATTCATCTTCCACTGTGAGATCTGTCTGTACCATCTCCTGTTTCAGTTCTCCGATTTCTGAGGCAATTGTGTCAATGAGCTAGAAAGGGACAAAAATAGTATGACATCAAGTGAGTGGAAGAAGCGTGGAAAAGAAGCCGGGGCAAGTTTAGTCACCAGAGGTTACAAACTTTTTCTTTTTTTTGTAAAATCACATCCTATTTGGACTTCCCCTTGCAAAGAAACAAGTAAGGGCTGAGGCCACTTATAAAGGTTCTCAGAGGAAGAGCAATTCCTGTTTTGTGCCAGTACAAAACTTTCCAGTTTGACTAACCTTTTAATTTAAATGGATTAAATCTGTAGCCTCTCTGTATTATACAACATCTTCCAAGAACTAATTAACTGTTCATAGCATTTACCATCTCAAAAAAAAATTAGAAGAGTTCTATCTGCAAGAGTTTTATTTCAGAAGGGACACAAGCTAGCGTTATGATACTGTGGAGGATGAAAAGCAATGAAGCAAGAAGAGAATGGGTGGCTGCTTTTTGTATTAGGTTTTGGAGTCCACTTAAACACAACAATTCAATTAAAAAAGAATTTCCTTTCAACCTTTCAGATCAGGTAGAACACCAACCTAATTCTGGGTGTCAGGGCAAAAACTCATTTTAAGGTGGGCAAGATAAGCACTAAGGTTGTATCCTAAGAAATGCAGAATTTGCTAGCCAGACTTCTGGGAAAGATTTTGTTGAGCAGAAACCAACCATGAAATTTGCAAAGCCTGCTCTCTTCAACACTTCTTTGTAGTCAATACATCAAGTTTGCTCACCACGCCACACCAGGAGAGCCTACAAACCCTAGAAGGGGTCCCTCTCTCCTGCCGGGATGGAACCTAATGAAAGGTTTGCAGTGATGCAGTGATCTCGACCACCACACCTGCAGATCACAGCAAACAAAAACCCTGGCACATGAAGCAAAACCAGCTGTGAGGTCCAAGTCGGAACAGTCTTCACAGCTGCCCACAAAGTATGAGCCCAAGTCCCACTGAGGGCAGGCAACTCTGTACAGCAGCATTTTCAAAGAATTGCAGGCATCATTTTCCTAAATTGTTACATTGGAAGTTTTCCTCCACCTCAGGAACTGACACTCTCCTTTGCTGTGCAGCATTGTTACAATCAATTCAAATGAAGTTTTAGTCTCCACTTAAAACTGGCCAGCTCCAATAAATAAACCTTATGTAAGAATGAATTATCACTACCCACACCCTAAGAGTTTTTTTCTGTCCAAGTCATAGCTCCCAGTCTTGGAAACGACAGACAGTTTAACATTTTTTAATATAATTTTAGTCAGGGCTTTTCTTTGCCTTTGCTCAGGGGAAAGGAATTGAAGTTTCTTTTCAAAAGACTCTTTCAACACTCAAGGCCTGATAAGCTTAACATCTCATCAGATTGGGAGCAGCACAGAAGATAGACAAAAGATAACAACCATTAACAAACATCACTTCCAAACATCACCCCTGGTATGGTCAGAGACCCCTGGTCTGGGAAGAGACAGAAGAGAATGAAGAATGAGTACCTAATCAACACTGAAGTCAAAGGGATCAAAACCCAATAGGAAACCAAATACTAAGACCTTGGGACCCATGAACATTGAAGTAACAAATTTCTCTGGGTGTTGACTGAATGTGAAAAATCCAGTAAAAACTTATATGTGATGGAATGGTTTTCTATGCACAATCAGAGCAATATGTGCATGAAATGATTTCTGTTGCACATCCTGGCTAAAACAACATCCTAGTTGGAATAAGGTTCCTTGATTCTCTAACACTAAAAACTGTTGTTGGGACAATTTTTGGTTTTCCTGAAGTTTCAGTGACACCAGCCCTATGTACCACTGACACTGCAAAGGCATTCCAACCTGCTGATTCTCCAACACCCCTGAGTCCCTGCAGTCAGATGTGAGCAATGCCTCCCTAATTGTTAGAAGGGGCAGCTGGAGGAACACAGGCCCATCCTCAGGGAGCAGCTGGAGGGACCCAGACCAGCCTCAGGGAGCAGCTGGAGGAACCCAGGCCAGCCTCAGGGAGCAACCAAAGAAGCCAGGCCAGTCTCAGGGAGCAGCTGGAGGAACCCAGGCCAGCCTCAGGGAGCAACCAAAGAAGCCAGGCCAGTCTCAGGGAGCAGCTGGAGGAACCCAGGCCAGCCTCAGGGAGCAACCAAAGAAGCCAGGCCAGTCTCAGGGAGCAGCTGGAGGAACCCAGGCCAGCCTCAGGGAGCAACCAAAGAAGCCAGGCCAGTCTCAGGGAGCAGCTGGAGGAACCCAGGCCAGCCTCAGGGAGCAACCAAAGAAGCCAGGCCAGTCTCAGGGAGCAGCTGGAGGAACCCAGGCCATCCTGACAGACCTGTCTCTCCACACTCCCCAGGAACAGCTGTGTGCTGGGCTCAGGTCAGTTCATCCCTCCTTTTGGATAAGGGGTGAATCCAGCCCCCCACTGGCTTTCCACCGTGAAAAATCCACATGACATTGCTGTCCAGTGGGCACCACTAGAAAGCTATTGCATCCCCAGTGCATGGCATCTTGCCATGGCTACAGACAGCAGCATCCCCTCAGTGGGGGATTAAGTTAGCAGAGCAGCCTTTTCACTAAATGAGCAGTGTAACTACCCTCCCGTGCTGCATGCGCTGGTCAGCCTGTCTGGTGCCCTTCTACAGGGCCCAGGGACAGCACTGAAACCAGAGATATTACTCCCAGCTCCTTCCATTTTCTGCAATATGATAAAACCTAAGGCCAGTCACACAAGCACATTAAAGACAGTCAATCTCAGAATAATCAAGCTGGAACTGACCATCCAGTAGTCTTCAAGGGATTCTAGTCAAACCATTGGAAAGGGATTAGGTCAACTCTGCATGGCAACAGATGTGTCTCTTTCAGCAGCCTTCCTTGAAACACCTTAAGATTCTGCTTAAGATTCAAGCAGAGCACAACAGACTGCTTGGCAATTTGATGGCCATCCCCACAGAGGAGTGGGTGGGCTGCAGCCAGCTCTGGGCAAGTATTTTCCCTGGTGGGGATCATGGTGCCTCAGAGTGGTCAGCAAAGCCAACTGTGGGCCATCAGAAGGGGTGAATTTATGCATTGCCAGCAAAACATCCCTGCAGAGCTGGTTCAGCTGGTGACTGCATGAAAGCTGAGGTGCTACTCCCATGAATCTGCTTTGCAAAAGGAGTTCCTCTTCATGGGCAGCATCACCTCAAGTCTTTGCACCCCTAAGATGAATTGTGGCCATAAAGAGCCATCACAGTGGTATGCCCTGTTGTCTGACACATCCCCAGGCCAACAGTCTGCACAAAAAGGAGCTTTTCAGCACTTCTACCTGCAAAGCCTACAATGTATGAGCTCTCCACAGAAGTGTCCATGTGTTTTCATCAGCCACCTGCCCCATGCCCACCTTCCTACCTGGCTGGCAACTGAGTTAACTCTGTTAGTGGGCTTTGACCAGAGATGCAACAAAACCCACCTCCCTCCCAGAAAACAAAATCTTGGGGAGCTACAGAAAAGAATTCTCATCCAAACTGTACTAACAGCAAAGTAATCGCAATGATTTTGAATTTTTTTTATGCCTGCCTTGAAGAGAACTCTGCAGGAATTATCATTCCTGAAAGAAATTCTTCCATGTTTAGCAACCTTGCTTCTTTTTCTAAAGAGGACTTAAAACAAAATGGCATGTTTCAAGCAGCCTTATGCTCACATTCTATTCTACAGGGTAAATTTCTTGGCTATACTACAGAGCCTCCATGACAAATCAGTCTTCCCTTAGTCTCTGAAAAGTCAGTACACTTGGGAGAAGGAAACCAGGTCAAAGTGTAGCATCAAACTCCAAACTGACCTGCAAAGTTCTCCAGGATGGAACACACACTGCAGCCTAGCCGAGACATCACCTACCACCATGTACTCCACCTGAACTGAAACACTGATGTCTAGGAAGAAACTCCTCATTTTTTTCCAGAATAATCCACCAATATTTTCTGCAATTTCCAGCTAATTTTCCTGAAGTTCTCTTTAATGACAAAAAAAGGTTGCTCTTCTCTTGATTTAAGAAAAGAAAGTCTTACGGAGTTGCATCATTTGTGTATCCTTGCAGTTAACTGACACATACTGTTACAACAGCATTTTTCTATCAAATAACATAAGGTATACTCATGATTTCAGGACAGCATTTCCCAGTATTTAGGATCAATGAAATTTCTGGTGATTATACAGCACACGTGCTGCACATGTGATTAGCATCATACAGGATGAGCTGTTAATAACATGTTTCTACAAAACGCAGGAAGGAGCCTGGATATATACTATTATTAGATCCAGCCCTGAGGAAACAAGCAGCAGAAGAAGACTCTGCATTTTTAGTGCTAGGCTAAGAATATCAGAATTCTTCAAAGAGACTTCTCTATTTGCAACAAGTGTGGTACCTCTTCGGCTGGAAATAATGGGAAAACTCACCCCTTTGTTTCAACAGACTTGAAATCAACACAGTAAGAGGCAACCTC
This sequence comes from Notiomystis cincta, assembly GCA_013398075.1. Classification (NCBI taxonomy): domain Eukaryota; kingdom Metazoa; phylum Chordata; class Aves; order Passeriformes; family Notiomystidae; genus Notiomystis; species Notiomystis cincta. The sequence goes on along the minus strand of VZRX01007827.1, from coordinate 138,349 downwards.
CAACGGAAAATGCAACTAAAGTGGATGTATACATTTGTCAGAGGCCACTGTTAGTGTAAAACAGCATACATGAGCCTAAAGACTTAAAAAGTAATCAGAAGAAATCTGTTACAGACTCTTTAGGTCTGTGAAATAGATATTACCCTGCTACGCTATTGAAAGAGGATGTTTACCTGAAAAATGCATTTAGAAGTATAACATCTTTTGAGGTGGTTAATTATTTAGTATTTAAAAAAAAAAAAAAACTAAAATGAGATCTTATATAACACGATAAACCAGCTATCTTTGTGTGAAATGATTGTCCTTCAGAATTTATTTCTGATAAAGCACTGTTCTGTAAATTCAAAAGACATTGTGGTATAACCACTGTAAACCCAAATAAGAATTATGACTCAGGCAGCACGAATTCACATAGCAGCCCAGTACAGTACTGCCTAACCAAATCTATCCTAAGCATTAGATTGCCAAATACCCATGTACTAACTGTTGACATTCCTAACATCCATGAACGAGATAATGAAATGCAAGCATCTTAAACCAAAGCATTTCCTTTCATAATGCACCACGCTCTGCTTATTGCCAATTGATTCTGAGCTCAATGAGACTGAGCTCAGCTTTTGGGAGCTGGCAAAGGTGACAGTGAAACTCTTACACACAGACCACAAACACGGTACCTCAGCATACCAGCATTCTCTCATCACAACACATCTATTTTGCTTTGCATCTTTCAGGGTCTTGTACAAGCAGCAAAAATCAGAGCCAGTGGGTTCACCACTCCCACTTGTGATACTTGTGAAGCTGCTCTGTTGACACATCACTGCCATCCATCAGGGAAAGCCCAGGACCAGATATTGACAGTGCCTCTCCCAGAAGCCCAGCATAACTACAGCTCTTCTAACTCACTTGACTTGAAGAGTTTCCTGTTCCCAAGAAGAAGACAGGTGGCTTTAATTTGATGTCTATTCCCAGACCTTTTTAGAAAAAACTCCGTGACAACTGAATTCCTGCTTTTTGTGTTGAAATCTAGATAAGCTTGCACAGACAATTAACAAAACTGCCATCATTCTGAGAATGCACTGAAGAAGTCATCCAAGATGACCACTGCAGAATGTTTCCAAGCCCTGAGATTTACAAGAGCTCGAGAGGAAGAGGTAAAAACGGGTGCTTCTAATCTGGCAAGGGGACACAGGCTGAAGACAGCGAGATCAGTATCAGATTGGACAAATGAGCCTCAGCATTTACTACTCCCCCTTCCTGCCAGCATCTCATTTTTCATTCTTTCTGGAGACCTGCATCCTCTTTGGCATCACATCTTTTCCTTCCTGTTTTGATAAGCAGAACATAGCAACCCTCACAGAGGGCCCAGTGTGGTGAGGTAGCCAAGTGCCAGAGACAAGCCAAACTGGGAATGCTGCTTCTGGATTTGTGCAAGTCTCTGAATACAATCCAATATTTTGATACATGGCTGCAAATTCTGGTTATTTTGCACAGTGAACTATGAATTCTCAGGGCCACTGACACTGTGCACATCTTATTCATCAGAAACAAAGTTTTACCCGATGCTTGGTTTTGGAACAGAAAGGCTTTACTGGTGTAAAACCTCTGATGCCAGATCAGTAAATACTGGAACATTTTGATGATAAGGAGGGTAATTCAGCAAAAAGGACATTTGTCAGAGCATTTGTCAGAGATATATATTCAGCCCCTTGCCTTACCACAGACTCCCTCTGTAACCACCGGCAAGCTATTCAGTCCCAGAATTATCCAAGATTAGCCCCATCTTTGCCTCATTTTTACTACTTGCCAGTTCTGAGCATTCACCGATCACAAGGTATAGTGTCCACAGAATTTAGCCTCTAAAACTACAGACTTCTGCTCTGTGTAAAATGGGGACAATACTGTTTGCCTTGTGTATTAACAGTCAAAAGAATGGCTGTGAAAAAAAACAACTAAGAGGTGGTTAGAAGCTGCAGCAATGAGAACTGCTTAACAACCAGAAAAAAAAAGATAAAGTTGGAATTTCCCACTGGTATTTGTCAGCGATTTTTCTGGCAAATGTTGCTGAGAATGGTAAGATACTCCCTTAAGAAGATTTAAGTGCCCTGAGAATCTGCATACCAGCGTGGTAAAGGTTTCCTAGACAACTGCAAATTAGCAAGCACAACATGAGAGCCATATGCAAGTACACTGCACAGTCTGTGCATTTGGGAGAGTATTCTGAAGAACAGATCAGCAGGGATAAAAGGTCTTATCTTACTACGTCTCCTAAACACAGATAGACAAGGCAACTTAAAATAATGTAAACTCAAAAAATCTGATGGGCCAAGTATTTTTCTTGCTCACTGGCTCAGCTGTAGTAAACAAATATAACTGTTGTCACAATTCCACTCACATGGGGGAGGGATGAAAAAAGAGTAATTTCACTGTACACACACAAGCAACTAGGTGCACTGCACACAGGCTAGGCACACTCACTGCCTGCAGCTTCCAATCTGACACTCTGTGCTCAGATCCGTGGTCCAACAGGGATACTTCCCAGGGATGGTGAGAGGTCTGGAAAAGTAGCTTGGAGGCATCTTTTTCCCTGTCAGCATGTCCTTAAGAAAACCTTAGGTTTTCTACCTGACAATGTTTCTTGAAATTGCCTGGGCAGACTGCAGACTGCATTTCTAATCGTTTCGAGTAACTACAGCCCCATCATCATGCAAAACAGCTCTTCCAGCATCTATTTTCTACAAAAGAATTACACACAGAGATCCCAAAGGACTGCACAAAATGACTGGGTGCTTGCTTACAGTCCCATCTGACATCAGAAGTCCTTCAGCATACATGTAAGAGGCAACCTAGAGATATTTCTTTGAAATGAGACGGTTCCTTGCTGTGATTTGAAAATTTGGCTGTGGAGTGCTATCAACAAGGCTGATGGTTGTCCTCCTGAGTTATGAGAGGGAGCTGAAGTGTGTTGCAGAACTGAGAGGTGCTTCTGGTCACTGGATGACCCTGTTAATTGCTGACCACGTGAATTGCTGGGCAAGACAAAAGGAAAACACAGTGTCACTGCAGCGCTGATTGTTCACTTCTGAAAGATTATCCTAAGGGAAACTTCTGTCCCAGAGGAAGAGAAGGAATGGAAGCAACACCCCGGGATGGCAGCGTTAGCAGCTTTCACTGGAAGAAGCTCCAGCAAGTGAGGAATATTCTAAGGGATGTGATCGTGATAACTTAATTCAGGGCTCAGAAGCACCTGTAAATTCTGATGGCTCCCCAAAGCAAAATCCTGCCCACCAAGGCAGCCACAGCGACCCTGGCACATAGGGTCAGTCATAATAGGATTCAGTCATCTTTTGAAAACTGCACTGATAACTCCTACTGCACCCTGGCTTTTTGGGATGCCAGTTGTTCTCAAAATAGGCGAGGAAGTGAAACCAATTTTCAGTCCAATAATGGAAATCATAAACTCGTACCACAACTTAAAGTGACACAAATCCAGTTTATGAAGGCTCCAATAATTTTATGCCTGTGCATAATAAAGCTTATGTTCTCAGCATTAGCAGCAAAGAAAGCCATGACCTATTTTACACCAAATATTCTATTCCATGTACAGAAAAAGTATACATGTGAAATAACTGGAGGGTAATCTAGCCACAAACACTACTTGTAAAAAGAAATGCTCAAGAAGTACTTCCCGTTTTACAGAAAAGGCTTACTATGTATCACAGAGAGTACTGCACATTCTGCTGTGCTCATTTCACGTGAACCCACATACTTTCTGTTGTGTATAAATATCCCATTTACCTTAAAGAAACTTCCTCTTTTGTCCAGATAATGGGTTTTCATCGTCAAAGACGACATCTTCCCTGAGAAGACTCCTCTGTATCCCTTGATCTCCTAAAAGCAGACACATATTTGTAGTGGTTAGTTCAGTCTGTGGTAAATTCCTCTGCAATTCTAAGCCACAGAAACAGCCACAACAAGCCTTCTGCCAAAACCCTTTCTGTCAACATCATGCCATTTATTTCCTACCAGAGTTCTTACATATCCCTTCAGTCCATTATTTTTCCATAAATTGCTTCAAAAATACAGTGCTACTCAGAGTTCTGTATTTCTCCCTTCTTTTCACAGCTGATCCTGTAGCTGTGAGTAGATTTTAATGTGCTCATTAAAAAAGAATGCTAAAACGTAATGATTGCTTTCTTTGTTTGCTTGACCTCAGTCTGCAGTACAAACAACAAAATGTTAGATGTCATTACAATCACTCTCAAATATTACAGTATTAGCAGGACTTACCAGGAGGGAAGACACCAGTTTAAAACCACCCACAAGAGAGAAAACACTCTACCATTAAAAATAAAAACCAACAAACAACAACAACAACAACAAAAAAAAGCCCAAACACTGCCCAAAAATGCTGCTTCATGTTTCATATCCAAGTCAGGAACTGAAGATGAAGTTAGGCATTTTCCACTATCAGGTAAACAGAACAGTTTAACACTCAGGACAATACACTAATGCATCACGTGAGGAATGCCAAGAGTGTGATCTCCGTCTGAAAGTAGAGCAGCAGAGTTCCTCTAAAGTCAAAACCAATTCACACCAGTAATTTGTGAATCAGCTTCTGCACTAAGCAGGAGACAGTTCCATGGCTAAAAAGTCCTTCTAGGATTTGTACAAGCAAGATATAATTGTATTTAAGCAGTCTATCTCTTCTCCTTGCCCACATGTTTACTAACCACATAGCAGGGAAGTTTCAGTTGTTCAAGGTTTTAGTTACCAAAAGGGCAAATAATGCAAGTGCAAAACATTATAGAGCAGAGACAGAGACACAGCTTTTCATTTGATACAAGCAGAAATTAAAATAAAAATGTCTGTCAGCAGCAGTGAAAACCAAATTTAGTGGTGTGGCTGCAGAGGGAGATGCAGCAGAACAAAGCAGGTGGGACAGAGCATGCTGACAGGTAAAACCCAAATTTGACACATACCCCACACCAAACACACACATGGTTCTGCTTCCCGCTAATGACTTATGAGAAAGAACTGACATGGGCAAGAAAGACCAAGCAGAAGGAGGAGCTTAAATGAAAAAAAAAAGGGTTACATAAAAAACCCTAGCAAGCAAAAGTACAAGAGAAAACTGAGAGGTACAAGCAGGAGAAAAGAAACAGTTTGGTTTCAACATGTAGCAGGAAGCTTTAAATAATTCTCCCTGTTTCCAGAGGTCCTACCACAAGAGTACTAGAAAAGGTTATATTTTTCCACTTGGATTCTGGTTAAAAAGCAGCCATGCCAGGAAGCTCAGGAACCTGCCTGTTTTCCAGGAAAAGTCTGAAGAAGTTTCAGACTTTCAAGGCTGAAAGAAAAATCTTGGATTCTGCATTGTTGTGAAAATCAAACAACAGGGGATGAGCAAAAGAAGACAAAAAACAGTGCTGAAAAAAAGAATTAAAATAAAAAAAAATCCAACTTTCTTCCTAAATCAGTATATTTAAAGGATAAACTCCTGGTGAAGCTCTAAAGAACTGTGAACTGTGTTTCTTTACCTAGAAGTGTGCCTAAGTAACGTGACTGCAGTAATCCCATAAGAGATGATGTTCAGTGAAGCGGGGGCTATTAAGTGAGTTAAACTCTGTCTCCTCATTTGCCACATACACAAGAGTACAGACCAGTTGTTCCACTCTAGGGAGCATAAGAAATTATATTAAAAAAAAAAAATCAAATCAAAACAACAAAGTCTCCTTTAGATCAATTCTGGAAAGAAAATTTGCAGCTGAGAGTATTAAGGTGGAGGGAGACCCAAGAAACCCAAAAAGGAATTAGAATAAAACCTCAGATTTCCAAGTTGACCCTATTCCCGTAATGACAACACTGAATAAAATGTCACAGGAAAAAAACTCAGTGATTTTTAAGGAGTTACATTAGAGGGTTATGAGCAAGATTCTGCAGTTGTCTGTGCATCTCTAGTCTCAGGCATTAATCACTCCATTTGCAAACAACAACCCTCTCACAGGAAATCTCATGGGTTTTAATTCTTCTTTCAATTTAACCACAAGGACGTCTGCAAGCAATCCTATGACCAAAATAAGACCATGCTGGGATTTTTACATGACACATAGTTTTTGTCCTTCAAACAGTGGTATGACTCCAGTCAAAAGAAAGCCTCGAACAAAATCACTGCTTATTTCACTTGTAAGAGGTTCTGGAGCTCTGAACTTCATGAAAATATCAGTCTAGACCGTAGGTAGAAGCTAGTAAAGGTCAGCTGATGTCAGGAGACTAATGCTGATTGCTACCTGTCAGTGTGTTCCCTTGGCCAGCTGTAGGGTACAGCTGGAATACAATCCCTACTGTCTCATACCAAAGAAGCATGGAAGCCAGGTAGGAGCTACTACAGATGTACTTGTAAAACCTATGGTGAATTAGTGTTATTCTAAAAATCAATTTTTACAGCAATTTATACATACATAATATTAAACCAACCAAAATTAATTTGCTGAACCCCTTTTCTGGTGGGTTGAAGTGGAAACCAGGAACAGGAAGGATAAATACATTTTACTTAATTTTAAGAAGTAAAAAAACCCCACCCTGCTCAAATGCAATTCTACACTTGACAATATGCCAAGAGATATATGCAGAACTTCAGATTTTCAGCAAATGTAATCATCCTCATTCAGTTCATTTTCCTGTTCTCCTAGCACATTTGGACAGTCCCAGGGAGCAGGCTGTGTTCATCTCTAACCTACAAAGCTCTGGTTTGTCCAATTACTCTGACCTTATCTGAATCTTGGCAAAATTAAACTTTTCCTTTTGAAAGTATTTCCTCTGAGAAGCTGACTGAAAGCGTCCTTCCAGGAACATAGATACAACTGAGCACAGTATCACTTTGAAAATCTATCAAATAAGACCTTCAGTCTGCAAACTATCACTGGTGCCAGGATCTGGGAGACCTCTCAACTCAAATGTTGCATTGTGTTAACACAGCTGTACCCACAAGCAAAATGCGAGGGGATTATGCAAAAAGAAATTCTAATTTCCATCATTGTTCTGGCTGCAGAAAGGGTTTACAGTTTGTTTTTTTTTTAATTCAAGTAATGCAAGGGCACATTACTTGTAGAAAACAAGACATACAGCAGAAACGGCAAGTCCCTCTTTACACATTAGTGGATTTTTGGAAGTAACAAAAATTTCCTCACCCTCCCTTTCTTTCAAGCACTCTTTATACTTTTATCTTTGCTACCTGAACATAACGTGTTTGTGTGAGCTGCTCCCCTGAAGAAAGCCACCAGTTTGATGTCAGCGAGTACTTCTCAGTCAGTATTTCTGCCCATGAGGTAAAAAAAAGATTTTACAAAGACAGACATTCCCTGCAGGTGTAGGCAGAAGGGCCATGAACGACTGTTTGCAAACCTTTTCAGGAAACAGCACTGTCTTCAGAGGAAATGTAAATATGCAACTTTTCAAAGGCAGTGATGGGGTCTCAGGTAAACTGTATCAATGCTGCACATCCCGCTTAACACAACAATGCTGTTCAGTCACAGCCAGCTCTCCAAGGATGACTCCATCTTACCATGCATTCAGCTACGAAATATCAGCCAGTGCTTCTGAAACTGTCACCTGGACAGACTGATCTTCACCAGCTGTGACAAGAAACTCACCCGGACAGACTGATCTTCATCGGCTGTGACAAGAAACTCACCTGGACAGACTGATCTTCAGGGGCTGTGATCCAGTCAGCCATGGCATAATTATCCGAGTCAGCCTAAAGTGGAAACATCAGTGCCAGACTTATCCACTGATCTTTCTACAGCTGGTTTCAGTCAGTCACCGCTCCAGCCTCAACCAATCTTTTGCCTGCAGGCTTATTTTTTCCCCTTGATTCCAGATCCTACTCACTGGCAGCCTTTTATGAGACTAAAGGATAAAGAGGAGTTATTACTTTGAACTTGTTTCAACACAGCACTCTCAGGAGAGGCTTTAAGTCCCATTTGATTTTGGGCAGATCCACTGTCTCACTCACAGCCGTCTACCCACTTCTTTTATCTATGAAGCCATAAATTCAGAAACGAGAGCATCTGAAAAGCCCATCTGAAAAGGGCACAAGAATCAGCCTGGCTCTGCTCCCACCAACATGAGCAGACACAGCATCACTGTTTCCAGCAGGAGCCTATAGTTATGCAGACGCTGAATGTCTCAGAAAACCCCATCCCCAGGCTCTGCAGAGCACAGCATGCTACCAGGAGAGTTCTGTCTGCTGCTAACGCTCTCTCTGTAACCCTTCCCAAGTTGCTTCTTCCTCTCTTCCACTAAACAACCTCTTCCTGCTTGCTCCCATGGCATACTTTCCACATTACTGAAAAGGAATAAAAACCCCAAGTCATTTCCTCTGGCACAGCATTTAGTCATGGAGGATACTACCAAATCTCTTGTAAGAGAATGACTGTTTGTTGATACATTCATGTCTTGTTTTGCCTCTGGAAATGTCAGAGAAATACATTTAGGAGGAGATTGACTTTGATTTAGATAACCTTTCAGAGGGTTTCTGTTCTTCCCAAATTCCCTGGCCTAGATACCTCACAAAAACTAGCGTTTCTTGCAGTATTTCTGTAATTTCCACTTAATAATCCTGCCAAAACCACTCAACAATAAAAATAAAAACATTCACAAGTGTTTTCAAATGTTTAACATAGGGCTGCCCTCCTTGGAAGAAGCAAGAAAAAGCAATTGCTTGATTTAGAACATTAGCTTCAGGGTCTAGAGAAACTCCAGAATTCATGGTGACACTTGAATGTGAAGGGACATGGGGTTCAGCACCTGCATCTAGATGGACATGCACAATACAACCACCTGCTGGGCTTGACCATGGGTTATTTTAGGCACCTGGGAAAAGCATCTCTCCCGTGTGCCATGAATACCAGAGCAGGATGAAGGTTTCAGTGCTCAATTCCTAGCTCCTACCTCTGGGCCCAACAGAAGCATCAAAACAAAGCTCTGTCCACACCACTGCCAGAGGTGACAACCCTCCATGCAGCAAGGGGGAAGAAGAAACCTGACTTCTTGATGGTTCAAAGAGCCTGAACACTTCTATCTACTCACATATTTTCATGATCATAATACTGCAGAATGGCTTGGAGATCTAAAAGAGTCCCATTCCACCTTCCTGCTGTGGGCAGGGACACGTTCCACTATCTCAGGTTGCACCAGGCCCTCCCCAACCTGACCTTGGATATTTCCAGAGATGAGGCAGACACAACTTCTCTGGGCAACCTGTGCCAGTGCCTCCCCACTCTTCACGGGAGCAATTTCTTCCTAATATCCAATCTAACCTAAACTTACTCTCTGTCAGTTTGAAGCCACTCCCCCTTGTTCCACCTTAAAACATTTCTCCTATGTGGCAGAGTAGTATGTACATCAAAGCTTGAGCTCATTTTGCTCAGTGCTTCCAGAAAAGCTTCAGCTGATTTCCAGTAAGAGCAATTCTCTTTTTAGAGCTAGGGGATCACAAATTCTTTTGATAAATTCTTCTTCACATAATTCATTGAAAAGGATTGCACTTTGTTTACCCAAAGCAACTCACACATGGGGAAAAAAAGGCAGATGGATCTAAAAGTTGTTTGACCTTAAAAGTAAATAAGAGACATGGACTGCAAGACAGAAAAGTGATCTTAACAGAACTGCAAAACTTGTGAATTTTTTTAAACTCTAATTATCTTTTAGGCTCCTGAATATTAAAAAAAAATTTAAACATTAAATAGTTTGTACACTGAACAATGACAAAACACAGCTTCTTTCAATTCTAAGGCAATAGCATTTTCTAGTTGTGTTTGTTGCATCACCAATACGCTTAATAATAGGTATCTCCTTGTAAGAAAATAACTCCCTTATAACAGCAAGCAATGGTTTCGTTATTCCCTGTGAAATGTTTTGCAAAGCAAACTGCTGTTCAGGAGGCAGCCAATGCCAAAGAAACTACATCCTGCATTTTGTAGAATCAACAGAAAAATTTCCACTCACGGCCATAATTACTGGAATGAGTTCAGCACAGCGCACTAAATGGTGCGCAAGAAGAATCTGTAAAGTCAGGAGCCCCTTAGGCTGTTATTCCAAGCTCCATTTAAAAAGCTTGTTCTGATCGCCTTGGGACCACTGAATATAAATGTCGAAAGTGCCATTTGCTGTGCACCTCAGCTTCAGCACAGGGCAATGATTAAACAAGGAACAAACAACCCCTCTTTATTCTGGTGTTGAATTTATGCTCATCTTCCAAGTGACACATTTGAAAGATAATATGTAAATTGTGCCACTGATCTAATGGTTTAGCTATTAACTAAGGAACCAGATAACCAGAAATGCACCACGCTTGGCACCTTATTTTTTGGATAGCTCCCAGTGACAGCAGCTGCTCATTTCCAGTACACAGGCTGCTCTTCCTCTGAGCCGAGTAAGCTAAGGCAGTTAAATATAGAGTACTTTATTTCAGCCAAGTCCATGGTAAAGGCTCATATTTGAATTCCTTAATCAAAACTGTTAAGATGTTATCACCTGGGACACTTCTCAGTTTAGCCCTCAGCATTAGTAAGGAACAACATCACCCTTTGTTTTTTATTCACACTTTCAGTGTATCACATAAAATAGTAGTTTTGCGGATCACAAAAACTCAGGCTTATATTAAACGCTATGCTCACACGTATCAAGGAGACAAATCTAAACACTGTGGCATCATCTTCAGAGGAGGAAGATGTCTTGGGATTTCAGGAAGCACATGTGACCTCTTTGGCCCTTGCACAGTCCCATTAGACAGGAAGTACCAGTAGTGAATGCACTGTCACGGTTTAAGAAACAGGCCTCACATTTGGTGAGAACCTTGATGTGTAACCAGTTTTCGTTCCCCATTAAAATTGGGAACAGTAGTGTCCTATGTCAGAGGGTTCTCCCAAGGAATAAAACACTCCCTAGTGACACTTTCAGACACTGCATTGATGGGGGTGACCCCTCGCTGTCACCAGGACACGTGCAGAGGAAAGAAAGGTGTGACCAGAGGAGAAGGAACAGGGTCCTGAGCTCTTGATCAGCCTGCAGGGAGGGCCAGGCTAGCTGGAAGCCCCTTGCAACCTCTGGTTCTTGCAAAGAGGTCACAAAGCAGGAGGGCAGAGAATACAGAAGTGTGTGTTGGGGAGATCAGGTATTATTTCTGGTGCGGTTTTGGCTTTTTCTTTTTTTTTTCCTGCTTCTTCTGCAATACCAAGATACCAGAGGAAAAGCATGAATTTTTCTTAGTCAGTTTCACAAAGTGATGGGAGCCCTCCACCGCGCCAAAACGCATTTTTACATTTTATCACACAGGATTTGCTCCACTTCCATAACCCAAAAGGAAGCCCAAAGTCAAAAAGCGTAATATCAGCTTAAGTAAGTATTAAATTAGACTTTTAACTTTGTTGGTACACACCTGAGCACACATACACACAAACTGGGTGAGAAAACATCTAAACTTGGAGTAAACAATTTAATGTACTATTGGAACTACATATCAAAAGGGGTAAGAAAATTTTGGATGTATGTTTTTTACAGGGACAACCTGACTAAACAAACCACAACTATTACTTATCTACCACTGCATAATATTTAAAAATACCGTGGGCAGCTCACCTAGTGAACAATATGCAAACATTTACCTAAGTTTAAACAAATGGGGGAAAATTACAGTGACTGAACCTGATTTTTCACCTCCTGAAGTAAGTACAGACTGCCAATGTCAGCCTCAACCAAACTTCCTGGCTCGGGTCCCAGTCCATGTAACTTCAAAGTCACGTAAGCACAGGTCACCCTTCCTGTCCTTGCGGTTCTCTTCGTGATCGTCCTTCCAAGGACAATTGTTCCCTCTGACTTCTCCCTGCAACTCTTCCCTCTGATAACCCCGTCGCCTTCTGTAACTAACTTGTAAATTCATCAGCAGTGCAAAGGTTACTGCTGCTTTCCCAATCCTATTCCCTTTTCCCATCAGGTTGTTTATCACTAGCACCATCCTCTTATTCTGCTTTTCCTGAGCAGCCCCAGACTCCCCTACCACAGCCCCTACACTCACTTTGCCTTCACTCTTGCAGCTGAACCCCTGGGGATGAAGCCTCATATGACTTTGCCAGCTTCCTTCCCTCAACCTCTTAAGGTTTCCATCCTCAAACCCAATCCTCCCTTTTTCAGTTTTCACTAGTTTCTACTTCCTACTAAACCTCCTCTCCTTTTCTACCCCTTTTTCCCAAGCCACCTGCATAAGGATCCCAGACATGCAGGATTTCATCTTCATAGAATCACAGAACAGTCCAGGTTGGCAGGGGCCCTAGAGGTCATCTAGCTCCAACCCCCCTGCTGTGGGCACATACCTTCCACTATAAGGTGGATGCCATGCATGCTCCACACCACCTACATTTTATGCAGGTTTGAGCAGCCTTCTCATCCCTTCCCCTTTTTCCATCACATTTGTATTTAAGAAGGTGGACCAAGATCATTACACTTTGATAACTCCCCTGTCTGCTTCTTTCCTCCAATCCCTCCAAAGGCCAGGACAGATAAAGAGGGAGGTATTGATGCCACAGCACCAACTGGCTCTAACAGTAAGGAGAACAGCTTAAAGCCTCTCCTAGGCTGTCTTCTTCCAGACTAGGAGGAATGAAGGTCCTCCCTAGGTTTTGGGATGAGCAGTTTTCCCTCCTCTAACTTCTTTTTGATCCTCCAGTTGAATAGGGGATTATCCAATTTCTTTCCTCAGCAGTATCAGCAGTCACATCAAGACTCATTTAATCAGAACTAAAGTTTCTCCTTACTCACTGGATTAATGAGTTCATAGAAACACTGTGCAGGGGAACTCCTGAAGAAAGAAGCGTGGGTGTTTAGTTCTTCTATGTTAGTTTGCTTGTGTAAACAATTGGTTTTCTCTCTCCTGGGCGAGTGTGTTTTTAAATAGGCGTTTTAGAACAAGTAAGTTTCATTTGTTGAAATGGCAAAACTGGGTCCAAGTACTTCCAAAAGCAGAGCATTCTAAATACATTGGTGACTCCACATATTTAATGTACTGGGGGGGGTTATGCCATGCACATAGGTCAGACAGTCTGTTGGTGTCACTTTCTTCTTTCGGATCTGAACCAAATGCACTCAAATCCAGAAAGCAAGGCAGCAGTCAAGTGACAGGCTATTTCCTAGGTTAAATCTTGCTGACACACTGGTACCAAAAGATTCCCATGACTGCTGGCAACAAACATTGGCAATCATTGTGTATGGTGAACTCAGACTAAGCATAGCAAAATACATGTTTGCTTAGTCCTTTTAAAAATGAAAAATTAAATTGCTTAACAGCCAATAAATTCCATCACACTCCTTCTGCAGCTAATAAAGAGGAAGCTGCCAATAGGTGAAAATATTTCTTAGGTTACACAGCACAGTTTGAAGCCTTAACATGGCATTAGTTTATTGCTTCTACATCTGGTGCCAGTTATTTTTATACAGCTTCTTTGTATAAATTCAACAACATGGAAAAAAAACCCTTCCAAGTCTATAAACTACTCTTAAAATAAACACCAACAAGTCCATCTCTGTCTTCTGTACCTCAGTCATGACGTATTCCCTGCACAAACACGAACCTATGTCCCTGGGGAGTCACAAATCTCTCGAGTAACTTGACCTGCCGTGACTAAGTTAAGGGAACTCAGTCTAGCCATAAAATTAATCTTTCTGTTCCTAGTCAGTCTGCCTTTGTTCCAAAATCATAGCACTGAAAGGCAAATCAAGGAGAAAACAAAACATCTTCCACAGTTTGTGGACCATGATGTCAAGTGGCCAGGACTGCTGTCTCTTCCTACTTGCAAAGTCCTGTTCCAGTGCCTACTGGAGAATGTGAACATGAACAATGCCCAGCAAGGAGCTGGCATCAGCTTCTCCCTAAAGACAAAAATCAAGTATATTCCTTTGTTTCTCCCAAGGCCTGCCGCATACAGAACAACTGGAACAGCCCAGAAAGACCCTGCTGAAGCCAGTACCCAAGTATTTAGCTACTATTTGATGTCGAGTATCCCTGGAGAATAAGGAAAGCATAAGTGTGTTGGTTCCCTCTTCCATGCCCTCCTTCACCTGCCCAGCAGTCTGTTACACTCAGCCAGTCTTCCCAATCAGAGCTCGAGCAGGAGCAAAGCTCCTTCACTTGCCTTTACAGCCCGAAGTTTAACAGCAGCAGCTGCTGTCAGCTGCCAGTCTGACTGCTCTCAGCTCATGCTTCCCACATTTATTCTCAGGATTGAAGGGCTGGAACCATTTTTTCCCCCTTCTGCCCTTCAAACAGAAGTTGTATTCTGCAGAAGGTAACTGCAGTGGTCCCTCTCCTGTCTGGGGAATCTAGCGTTCATTGCGTTACGTTGTGCACAACGCAAAGAGATCCAGATTGTAATCCAGCTTTAAGAACATGTAAATCACTCTGCACCCTGGAACTCCCTGTCTTCTTCGAGCTCTGTCCATCCTGCCAATGACACCTTAGCCTAAGGTCCCTACCACTGCTTCTGTGTACAGCAAACACCGGCTAGCCTGTGCTACCAGCACTGTAGAATTCTGCAGCAGGAGCTACTTGTTTGAAACCTGCATGTTTTTTTGGCAACTTCTGCTTGTTAATCTCTTGATCAGAAATGGATTCCAAGCCTAGCAGCACCTTCAAACAGCTGTCATGCCTCTTTAGCACCTTGCCACACAAAAGCACCTCTCTCCAATCTCCTAAAACACACAGTAAATTCACATAGGAATATTGCACAAACACGTTTCACACTTACACATGAATTATACACTATCATACTCAGGCCTGGAAAAGTAACAGTTCAATTTGCCATTCTATGACCACCAAGGCTGCAATGTAAGAAATCACCCCTAAGAAAACATAGTTTTGCCAACTGCCCCAGACATTTACATGCAGCCTTGGAAGATCTGACCTTTCACTGATGACCATCCCATGTGCAGTTTGGAGTTAGTCTATGATTTCACAACACAGGGTCAAGGACTCCACAGTGCAGGTGCTTTGCTGAAATGGATCTGAAAATGGAAGATCTGAGCCCTGCTGTGGTGAATGACTATTTGAAAGACAGGGAAAAGACCATAGCCTAGAAATGGATTTAAATAGCCAAGCAAATAACCATATTGTCTTCAGTTAAAAGCTGGCCAGCTTGAGACAAAAGCCTTTCAGCTGACAGCCAGGTTTCTGTGCTAGCCACCGGACAGTGGATGAATAGAAGGAAAAGATTCCATAAAATTCTGAAAGAGTCACCCTGCAGGCATCAACTTTGCCAAAATTTTACACAAGCTACTCTTCTTTGGAGTATTCATTCAGACTAAAAAGGTGTGTATTACAGATGTCAGAGACCATGTAGGCAACCTGTGAGTGATAAGGGCTGATGTTTTATCTTTGTCTGGACCTTTCCCTAGTTTCCAGAGTTAAACATGATCTGTTGGCTGAATTAGTGCTATTTTAACAACATAGATATATAGTGTATAAAGACTTTGCTGAATGGAAAGCTTACTGGCAAATGACCTGAACCTACAATCTACCTTTCTTAAATTTCTTGTCCTTCTAATGCACCAGGTTTCAGTAAAATGTTCCAAATGAAGGTTTCCACTAGCAAAATAAACTCTGTCTTGCCACTCTGTTGGGCCCAAGGGCATGCTCCACCTGACATGGGGCAAATGCCTGTAGCCAGCATTACAATGCAATCCTATACAGCAAAGGAAATATCCCCACGGACAGAACTGTGCAGGGAACACAACATCCACAGGCACGTGGGAAGTGGAAGGCCCAAAACCAAAAACCCAAAGAATCTTCCATCACAACTGGTGCATTGCCTCCTAGCAGCAATTTTAACCAAACTGATGCCTTTGGGAACGAAAAGCTAGTATGAAACAATGTCTTGGTATTAAGATTACTTTCTTCAATTCACTGCTTCCAAGTTAGGGTCTCAATCCAGCAATTCTCAGTTAATCATACTACCCAGCTAACCCCAAAGCCCAAGACTTCCTCAGTTTTACATTCTGTACTCTGGTGATGCAGCCAAAAGCCTGCCAGGAACATTACTGAGATTATGTGAACTAACATTCTTCTAGGCAAGATTAGAATATTTATAGTAACTATTGAAAAACAGCTCTCACTCGCTGTATGTTCTTAGAACACATAAAACAGTGAAAAGAAATACACATAGCATCAGTGGAACTGCCACAGTATTATGTACTCCTTGCCCTGAAACAAACCTTAATTAATAGGTTGAATTTAGACACACCTCTCAGGGTGCCATACTAAAAAGGAGACAAAAAGCAGGTGCCTCCTCTAGCCCACTGTGGAGCAGTGAGAGCAATGGTTCTCTGCGCCATGGCAAACAGAAGGCCACCAGCAGCCCAGGAAGGTGCTCGGTGTGTCTGCCAAGAGGCTGTGCACATGGGAGTACTCCACTCCAGCAAGGATCAAATCACACAGGATCCAGCTAAAACACTTCTCTGGCTTCCAGAGCTGTTGTAAACCACATGGAAACACAACTATAACAGCGTATCACCAGAAGTGATAGCTAACATATGCCCAGTCATTCATGAAATACCAAGGGATGAAATAATATTTTTCATATAGACATCAAAAGATGAACCTGCACTATAACAAACCAAGTATTTATTTTGGCAGATCATATCTTCTAGCAAAAAATTTGCAATAAAGTTAAACATTTAAAGGGACATACTCCAAAACAGATGCTGAGAATAACTTTGTAGAGATTCCTGCCTAAGTGGAGGAGCTGTGCATCCATCAGTGCAACAAACATGAATCAAGAATTTTTATGGAACCACTAAATAGAGACTTTGAACTATCCAAAGGAAAGATGGTTACTCGCTTCATGGTGAACTCATTTTTAGCTCTGCTAATGCCAAGCACTACAGTTTGCAGAAGATATACTGCATAAATGAAGAACACCAATACAAGTTAGAACAGAGACTTTCTACCTAATTCCTCAAAGATCATTTCCTTAAGTTACAATTACTTAAAAGCAGTTTACAAAGACTTCAGCAGCAATTCCCAGCCCTAGCACACATTCAGAGAAACACTTCAGGATGAGTTTTACTGCACCTACTATTTAAGTCAATCCAGTCCAAGCTACCAGCACATTTTCTGCTTCCACCTCCCAAAACTGCATTCTCATAAACCTCCAAAACAACCATCATTTTAGCAGCTGTCTCTAGAGAGATCTAGTAAAATCAAAGTAAAAATTTAGGGATATGCTGTGGCACAGGTGCATACACAACTTAAATAACCTAGAGCACCCTAAATGTTCCCAGTCATGCATGCAGACAAGTTGTGGCCCTTAGCAAACAAAACCACAAGAACCCTGCTTCCTTCTCCCAAGCTATTCAGTGTGTCCAAAGTCTGATTTTTATTCTTTCATTAACTACCAAGAATGCTGTGAGTAAATTATTCTTTTTTAAATCCCCAGCTGTAGCTAAAATAGCTTATTACAACATTTATTGAGGGCTGACATTTCATAGCTGCCAATATCTAACTGCTTTCCTAAGAAATTACAGTCTCAGCAAGTTATGCAGCATAAAGCATGCCAAGGCCCCAGCTGGCACAAGGATGCATGTTTATTTTTGTGAAGGTTATGGGTTTGGTTTGTGGCTGCAATAAAAAAAAAATCAGCTTAAAAACTTAACTTCTTTACAAAAGACAGTGAGCAGCTTCCCACACAAGCAGATCCAAAACTGGCAGCAGGCATCCCCAGGGCTCAGTACAGGCCTTCTTTAATTCCCAAGTTAAAATTATCACAAGGCTCACTTACAGAACCAGCACAAAGCTAGAGAACACAGCAGCACCTTGCCATGCTGGCTCAGGCACACAGGTTCGGCTGGAACACAAGAGCTGAGAATTCTGCCCACTGCTCCTCACAGGAAAATACCTCTGTGCCACAGCATCTGGCTTTTGCACTGAGCACCTGACCAGGACAGCAAGATAACTTGTAAACAGCACTTCTCTGGGCACTGGCTCCCTGGGCTGCTCTGACCACTCACTCAGACCTGCCTCCTGCCATCCCCATGTGCTCCACAGCTCCAAGTCCTCACCTGAACCGAAGAGTCCAGTCAATGCTCCTCTGATCTTCCACACGTTCACTCCCAAATGCATTTAAAGACACGTCTTGGCATATGCTCAAAAAACATCATCCATTAGGAGAAACTATTAAGCAAAGGATTTGGAGGAAGACAAGGCTACATATCCATAGCCAAGTTAAGAAGGGAATGTCAGCATACGCAATACACATCATGCCTGAAGGCAAAACCAGTAAGGTTTTGAGTTATTTTCACGTTGTGAAGTATGTATGTTTCAACAAAGTCACCATTGAGGAGTCCTGGAGATAATTCCTGGAACACACACATTTGTATTTAGCAAATATAAAGTAGAATCCAAAGCATCATTTTTGATTAAAAAAAAAAAGAAAAAAAAAAGAAAAAAGAAAAAGCACAAAAGAAGCATTTAAAAGTCAAAAAAGTATCTGGTTATTGTGGGTTTTTTTGTTTCCCATACAAGCCACTTGTGAGACTTTGTTTAGAGCACTGTATTTAGTCCTGGGCATCTGGCCAGACAACATTCACATTCTGGAGCTGGTGGCGTGAGGATAAAGAATAGTTTTGGGGTTTGTTTTGAGAAAAGTCCCACAGAAAAGAGTTGTGTCTGCCTCTAAGCATGTACACATGAGGTTGGGAAGGTGACTTAACATCCCTCACCAGAGTTAGCCTGCAGTGCTCTGCTGGTTGTAATGGACCAACAGCAATCTGCAGCAAGAGATTTGTCCTTTAGTTTCTGAATACCTTACAGAATGATCCAGTGCTTTCAGACTTTTCAGAACTCAGAAAGACAACACCTGCTTATGGGCAAAGTAGGGCTTTTATTCTTCAAAGACAAGTTATAGATAAGACATCTTCCAAGAACATTCATTTACAAGGCTGTCTTGAAAACCCTGTTCCAAGATCAGGAGGAAAAATGCACTTCCCTTTTCTCATCCTACCCTCTTACTATACACACACTGTTCATGGACCAGAATCCTCCCTGGTGCAGCACCATTATCTGCCTTCTCACACAACACCCAACACAAATGGGAGGTGTGCTAATTCCAAACAGTATGTGACGATCACATACCACAAAATACTATTATTATTCCTGTCAGAGGACTGGTAGGACTCCAGTAACTTCCTTTTGCTACTTTCACTCTACCATGGTGAAGTCTTCATACTCCTCTCCCATATTCACACTGATGGCAGAATCCCCACCAGCTCTAAAGGGAACTGTACAGCATTAATGCAAAACAATTTTCAGCTGAGCTAATTGTTTAGATCAGAATTTCCAAAAAACCAGAATGAACCTACTGACAGAACATGACTGCAGCTCCAAAATTTCTCTTCCTTTATGTGTAGTTTCTGTCTGCTGATGTCAAGGCAGAAATACGACTTTAGTCATCCTGCAAAACTTTCAATTTTACTTAAAAAAAGTAAACAGTGGGTTCTGTGTATCCAGGCTCATAAAATCTATGTAAGGCAACCAAAAGTTACAAGGATAAAACCAAGCTCTTGGGCCTGATTCAGCATTCACAACAGCATAAATTCCAAAGCAACTCCCCTGAAGTCAATAAAGCATAAAACTTACTGTCAACAGAGGAGAATTAGACCCACCCTCCTTCAACTAAAGAACGATCCTCACAAAGAATGGACTTCAAAACCATGAGAGGACCTGGGAACGCTACGCTACGCTTTATTATGCTTTTTATTTTGTCTGAAAACTTTAGGCAGCAATCCTGAGCTGAAACAGGCAGCTACAAACACTTCCATGTTGAGACTCCTGCCCAGCCTGCTCAGAGGCAGAGCAGTAGTGTGCACTTTATCCATACTTTTCCCAGCAGTACAATACCTGGATGAGAAAAGGACCTGTACTTCCACACTGCTCAAACCTCTCTCTCTGTCTTGCCAATCACATCATCAGCTGAGACAGGGGATGCTTTCTGGGGCAGAATGTCCAACGTGGAGGCAGCCATAGACTCCTCTGATCCCTGGCAGGTCCTTCACCACCTTTCATTTCTGCAGCAGCCTTGTAGAAGAAGGAGGCAGAGAAAGGACGGTGTGTGTTTGCTGCGGACTACCTACAAAAAGGTCCTCCAAGCCAAATTAACACGGGCTGGGTTATAGCACAGCACGTCTCCCCTGCCAGGTAAGCACTACACAGGGCCCAGACCAAAAGCAGGATCAGACCACTTACACACTTCAGACCCTACAGCCAAGAATGCGAAGCAGCAGCAGCTGCCTTTCCACAAACAAACCATGTCATGGCTCGCAGCAGCTGAGACAAAGAAAATTCCATGCCCCTGCCAGCTCTTTGTCCTTGTCCTGCTCCAGCAGGAGCTGCAGGACTCCTGAATATGTATGGTAAGGTGAACCAGAGCACCTCAGCTCTGGGTAACTGCAGGTGGTAGAATATCAGGTACCAGTAATGTCCACAGTAGTCCCACTCTGAATCACAAGCACTATAAATGCTAAGAAGCAGACATGACCTCCTTTCTAGCTGCCAGTAATGTGCTCCTCGAGAAGACATGGGATAAGGGTATTGCATTGAGTGTCCTGATGCAGCATTTAATGTGTCAGGAAAAATTTACTTTCAGTGTTCTGAGCTAAGACATGTATTGGAAAACTAGAGCCTCCTATCCATCCAATTCATACTTCAACAACCTCCATGGTTTGCTATACAACATTTCAAAGTAACGCAGGATACCAAATACTCCGCTACGCTCACAACCCCTGTTCCTCATAGGCATTACCAGTTGAATGATAAGTGACTCAAACAAAAAAAATAGTAACTGGCACACCTTACTCTACCTAGCATTCTCTCCGCAGCAACTCTTCACTGTGGAATTTGAGAGGGTTTTTTTGAGACATATCCTGAGAAACCTCCAATTGCATATTAGAGGTACATAAAGCCTCTTACTCTCGAGATCTGTATGGCATGCCAAGTGTTTGTTAAAGCCACAGGCAAGTCCTACACAATCATAGAGCCTGCAATACATTTGACCACAGAACCAGTTTTCTGTATGTCACTCCACTGATATTTGAAGTCACTGTGTCTGCAAGGTACGAGCATGATTTTGCTGTTGATGCCCTTTGTCCTCCTGACACAGAGCCTCTTAGTGATTCTACAGGAGCAATAAACCGTGGCTGTGAGATTTAAAGAAAGGAACCGAGTCCATGTCTACTTGATACAGTACTCCAGCAATCCACTGCTGCTGATGGGAGATGAACTACCTCACTTATCAGTGCGATATGACAAATTATTCTCATCCATAATAGCACCTCTTTAACTGCTACAGTAACAGCACTGTTCTCTTCTTTTTAAAAGCAGTAGGTCCCTTCTGAAAAAAATTCAGTCACCCTGTTGTTCATTCAATCTCTCACTAACTACTGCTTGAACTAGCTTTAAAAACAACTCAAAAATGCCCCAACAGTCAAGTAGAAGAGCTACTCTTCTTCTACATCAAGAGCAACAGGAGCCACCTCTCCTGGTCCTCTCAGCCACACACCAGAACACCTGCCCAGCTGCCCACCCACCAAATGCCTCAGCAAGGGTGGGAGGAGGGGACACTGGAGCAGAGCTTCACAAAGCACAACCTCTTTCCTAGAGGTGAAGTGAGAGACACTGAGCTGGCTAGGGTGACACAGTGATCTACCACAAGAGTCCCCCAACTCGCTGTATCCAGCTGTGCCCAGCAGCACTGGCTGTCAACAGACCCCTGGCCAGCACAGCCTCATCCCACTTCCTCCTGCTGATGTAATTAAATCGTCGAGTCCCAAGTAAGCAATTGGTATTTTTAGAGCTAAACAGAGCTAAAACTAATGAACCTTAATATAGATCTGGCCTGAGGAAAGTCAAGGGCTTGGTTGCATGGCTATACTGGCATACTTTTACTGCAACAAAACACAGAATTACACGTGGAACCAGAGCAGACACAGCTAAATTGAACACAGAGCTGCTGTGGAGCAGCAGAGACACGGCTGTTGAGCCCTTGCCTTTGTAAGCATTGCCCCATCAGCCTTCCAGCCCCAACTAGCACATACACACCTCTGCAGGTACCATGGACTCCGCTCACCCGACCAGTTCCTCAGCTGTTAGCCCAAGCTATCTTCTGAGGGAGAAACGGCTCTGGCCAGCACTGTCCTGTTCACCCCTGGGGCTTCTGCTGCTGTCATGCAAATGCCTGGTGGAATTTCTGTTCTGCTCAATCCTCATCAACTCAGCTGGGTCGGAGAAGGCACATAAAGATGTTCCTTACTTAATAGGGTTTAAGAGTTACACTTCAGAAAATCTGCAAATAAAACAAATGAGAGGTGAGTAGCCTGGAAAGACGAAACCACGAACTAACACGGTCTGCTTTTCTACATCTACCAAATCACACCTGCGTGATCTAAAAGAAACTTCTGACATAATACTTACAAGGAAATATTCCAGAAGAGAACATAGCAAGACATACACTGCATTCCCCGCGTTTTAGGCCCCAGAAGGCCCTGCTTCAGACAGCAAAGGGAGCGAGCGGATGCCCAGACTGAGGGCTCCTCGTGGAGCAGGGGCCGGACTGCTGCGCACGGCGTGCGCTGCCGCGGTGATGCCAGGGCCAGGGCCGCGCTACGAGCTCGCACCGCACCGCGCTCCCCTCGCGAGTCCGGGACACCCGAGAGGACAGGGAGGTGGCGGGTTGGACACCAGTAGGGTCCCCAACCCGGGGCCGCGGGGATCGGCCCGACCTGGCCGCCCTTGGCTGGGAAAAGGGTGAGAGCAAGACGTGGACAACGCTGCCCCGCGGCACCGGGGGCCGCCGGGGCTCGGCTGGGCCCGGCCCGCCCGCTCCCGCGGTGCTTTCGTGGGGCCGCTTTCGATCGGGCCCCGCGACCCCTGCNGCTGCCTCCGGGTCCGGCGCATGCGCCGCTCCCGAGTCGCGCGCGGCGCTCCGGGTCTGGCCAAGCACAGTCCCTGAGGGCGCCGGGGACACCGCGAGCTCGGAGCCCTCGCGGAGCACACCCCGCGCCAGGAGCTGCGCGTGCGGCGGGCTGGCCTCACAGGCAGCTCGAGTCACCAGCACTCGAGCGATAGGCGCAGTTCCCCGACTATGGGCCGAAGGAACTGGATCATTCACAGCCTCGATGCCGTTAGGCTGCGCATTTTCCACTGCTCACTCCAGGATGTATTTCAGTGCAAGGTATTTCAATAACAAAACAGTGAGAGCAATATTTTCACTCCATTCCGGGAGCTGCCAGCAGTGCCCATATTAAGATGCCAGTGAGCACAGTGAGGAGCAGCTGCCCTGTCAAGCCTGGTCACAAACATGTCTGTCCATAGACACACCACAGTGGCAAAATCTGCTTAAAGGGGGTATAAACAATTCCAAAATCGAGACCATTAAAATGAAAAGTCGATGCTTACCTAGCTTTGAGAAGGCAGGCCAAAGGAACGCTGTCTCATGTCCAAGAAGGTGATTTCGATATTCATCCACAGCTTCCATGAAAGTTCCCATTTATTTCCAGTCCTAAGAGCCCTGGTTGGCCCAGCCGAGCAGCTCCTATTGCTGCAGCAATCTACAGTTGCTGCCTTTTGACAGAGTTGTGAACTTTGGCGTGAGCTGAGCAATCCTGCTTGCCAGCTGTGGCACCAAGTGGTGGGTTCTACAAGGCGTCTCCAGGGCCTCTGAGAATGGCTCCACCTGCATGAATACCACACAGAACTGGGACATTAAAATGCATTTATCACAAGCTATATCGTGACTGACTTTTCAGTCCAATGGGAGCTGCTGGTGTTTATTCAGCAGCCTAGAAGATGGAACTGAAGTCCTCTTTTGCAGTGCCTGGTTTGGTTAGAGCCACCAGAGCCCTTGGCTGCCCTTTTACAGAGAGAGGGGAACACACCACTGCCTCCCTCTCCCCTCACCAAATATTTAAGAGCTATGAGGTGGACTGCCAGCCACAGAGGAAAAGAGCAGAAAAGGCAGTAAACAAGAGGCAGGTTAGGACACAGACACCAGCCCTGCCAAACTGGAGCAGAACTGAGCTCTAACGGCTGGAAAAAATTCACTGGAAAAGCCTTTGCCTAGTACAGCCTTTGAAGACTCTGAGATACAGATCCTGTTTCATGGCTTGTGTTTCTTATTAATCCCTGAGACCTCTCCCCTCAATCCAGCTGTGAGATGGGCTTGGCAGGATTTTCCGTACATACAGTAAGCCTGCAGAACAGCAGTTTTTTCCAAGCCCTGAACGGCTGGGCTGTATTTCTCATCACACGGGTGCGGATCAGAGACCAGTGTGTAGGCAGAAGGATTTAAGGTGGGATGCCCTGAGCATCTGACTAGCCTGGACAAGACTGGCATACAGCCTTCTCCAGGCTGCTGCTCCACTGTGTTATAAACCATGGAGAGGTGAGGGAAGCTTTCCCATGGAATTTGGGGTTGGCCAGGCCAGGGCAGTATGCACTTTAGCTATAAAAATCACATCCTGAGCACGAAGGAAAAGTGTGTTACCAGGATGGATCTGCAGTGTCCCGAGCAGATACCACAGGGACACAACATGGACTTGTTTATCTATTGTCATGCCACAGCAACTGCAGCAAGGAGCAGTAACTGTCAATTCCTTTGGCTAGGTTCTCTCATGGTAGCCAAGATTCCTGTGTCAGGACACTTTTCTCTTGCTCTGGCTTCTGCCCTAGATGCCTGTCACACTGCTGTGAGCTCTACAGGAGTGAGAAGAGAAACTGCAGCACAGAAAAGACAGAGGAGTCTCCTGGATCTCCCTCCTGCGAGGTGAGCACATTGCTGCTGCACCACAGGAACGACTGTGCCATCTCCCAGCCACGGAGGTGCATCCACCCCAGCCTCCACAACCAGGTCGTGTCCACCAATGACTTCAGAGTGACCTTTTCTCACCTGAAAACGTGATGAGTATTTCATTTTATAGCATCTGACAGCGATTACTTCAGGACATTGCAAATCTTACCCTTGGCAGCATTATCTGTATTATACTTTCGGCTTCAAGCTGGATTTCTTGTTCTGATTTGCACTCAGCTGTTCCTTATAGCAGGGAAGGAGGGAGATGGGAATTGAACTGCATGAAGGAGGCACAGCAAAAACTACTTAAGAGCAAAACAGACTGAGATGTTTTGAATAATTTTCCTAATTACTTTTTTCATACAGTGATCAGAGGGAACATAACTACACATATACCAAGAAAATAAACCACCAAAACCGCCCACGTAACAACAAGTGAACAAAACCCCACAGAACTGAGCCAACTAGTTTTTCTGCAAGACTACTGGTTTTTTGTAGCTAGGCTAGTATTGGGATCGTGAGTTGTTCTGTGCTCTGTTCTGTTCCCCTGCAATGTACAGTGAGGCAGAATCTCTCCTTGTTCCACTTCTCCCTTTCTCTCAGCCTTGTCCCATGAAGGTAGATCTGGCCAACAGCTTTCCAACACTCCCTCACATCAATATGGATCTCCACGGTGGGGTTCTGATGAGAGAGCTGACAACAGCTAAACTTCCTGATAAGCCCAGGAAACGACAAAGTGGAAAAGCTGCATAACTGCAACATTTCCAGCTCACCAGCACTTACTTTTTACCTTCTCTCTCTTTTAATTTCAAGATGTTTCTGATAACAGTACTCAAACAAATGTGCATCCATACAGGGATGTGCAAACACTCGGACATCTCAGCTCCCAAAGAAGGTGTGCACCAGAAGCCCAAATTCTCAGAAAGCCCCTGCAGAGTCAGAGCAACACAGAAACACCACACACGTCCTGCCCTCTCTGAGCACTGTGTAAGGAAGGTGTGAGGGCCATGGCATCTGATCCATCTCCTCATTAGCAGCCTCACAAACTCAGGGAGCAAGATGGGAGGTGCAATAATGAGCCTCCAGCTGCCAATGAAAGCTCATTCCAGCTGTGTATCTGCCAAAACCTATTCCTTTCTCTACAGTCTAAGGTAAAGTAACATGGCAGTAGAGATGAGCTCTCCGTCAAGGGAGATGATGACTGCCAGACACTAGATGTGAGTAATCCTCAGGAACCTGGGAATGATCAGAGCAATATTCTGATCCCACCACTGAACATGTATCTGTTTTTTAGGTAGGTATCTGTGTGGGTAGGAGAGAAGCGGTGATAGGACCTGTGTCTGGGTAAGGACCTCCTCAGTGCACCTGAGTTCTGCATCCTTGATGCTGTCTCTGACCCACTAGTGAATTACAGCAACTTGAGTTGATCCAAGTTTGGACTTGGAAGTACTAGCTACCGAATAAACCAGCCTCTGCCTTCATTATGGTGGATGGAGTCCTATCAAAAATTAGCATGCTCTTATCACCTTCAAAAAAACCAGGCTGAAATTTCAGGTCTTTCTCTCACAGCTATCTTAACTTGCAGGAAAGTAATGAATCTGATTAATCCTTTTATCTTTACACTGAAGAGAGAAAAAGACAGTGTTTGTAGCCTGGCTTTAAAATTGTTTTCTATATAAAATCATCTGTGGTCCAGATCTCCAGTTACAATGAGGAGTGACATACACCACAGCAATTTATGGGACGACACATCATTAGGGAGAACTGTGATGAATCAATTACTTGTCACTTCAGCATCACATTTTAACAGTGCCTTGTTTAACTAGACCCTACAAAAATTTAATTACTAATGTACTTTATGCTTCTTGATTAATATTGTTAAGATCTAACCCTTCCCCAGACTTGGAGTGCCCATAGACAATACTGTTCTAAGGTGGCAGCAGGCATCGGCCGTATTACCTCTTGGTAGCCAAACCAGACCACTACGAACCTGGAGGAGAATCAGGCTCCCTCTATGCTCAGATAGGAACAAGAATGCCATTATTCCAGGGGAGGAAAAAGAATTCCTGCAGCTACATTAAAAGCTCTTGTGTTTACTAGTGAAAGTACTAACATTTCCCAGTATGCTTTCAAGTTGTAGACAAAGTATTTTGACTTTGATTTGGAGCTGCTTGTAAAAATGACTAAGTAATACAAGACCAGTAACTTGAGGATGATCACCTGCAAATGTGACTCTGACAGAGATAGGGTGAAGCTGGTCTAGAACCTGGTGTGCAGCTTTGGGAGTTAGAAGAACATCCTAAGATTGGTTTGGGTGTTAAAGCACTTGCTATTCTCTACCGGGGAGCAAATTTGTGTATATTTGCAGAGACAAACAGTATTTGTCTGAAGTGCCATTAAATATTGCTACCATTCCCTAGGAAGGCCAAACATTATGACTTCAAATGGCAGGAAGCAAGAGGAAGAGATGGTAAGTAAGGTGTAATACCCGTGAGTCCAGGATCGTAAGTCATTACTGCCCCAGACCTCCACCAAACCCAGCAGATTGTTACCTTGTATTATATGGCACTTCAGCCAGGAGTAAGGACAGTGCTGTAACTGGGCCAGGTTCTTGAGGTGTGTTCAGTTAATGCAGAGCGGTGCTCTACAGGCAGCTTGGTTCGAACAGGAGAGCCTCAACGACACGGTTAGTAGCTTTGAGTGAGGATGACAAGATCTGGCCTGTTTAATATTTTTAAATTAGGTTTATATATTTTTTAATATTTTTAAAAAAGGCTTAGTATTTTAATGTACTGCCCAACTGTACTGCGGCTCTAATCACAGCCATGGCGGATTCCTCGAGTAGCTGAAGATTAGAGAGGCCATCGGTAATCCCTGCTGAGCTGCATGGATGAAAGCTACTAAGAGGATTTAAGGAAGAAATAAGGTATATCTAGAAATTCATTACGTTCCAGTTGAGATAAAGCAATCCGTTAATATCTGACACTGAGCATAGTCCAGAAAACTGGAAGCAGATCTTGAAAGTGAGCAAATGCCAACAGGCCTAATTCAGATGTGACGAATCAATTATAAATACTCAATCCAGGAAGCTCTGTCACTAAGGATGGATAGCATTCCTGTTGGTAACTGTAAGGCTCTATACCCTAGATGGCATTGCTCTGCAACATTAGAAAATACACTTCTAAAATCCAAGCTCTCCCTGCAGTCAGCACAAAAGAATTTCAGGCAGTACAAGTGTTGATTTAAGTTCACATAGAAAGCAGAGTTCTCTTTTTAAAATGTTACTTGTTTGAGACATTTGCACTGCAGTTGATAAATTAATAATGCCCCTTTTCCTTTTCCCCAGTTATTCTTTAAAGGCTCACTTGTAAGATCTTCTTGTGTGCACAGTTTGAAGTGGTTTCACTGCACCTGCTCTCTCCAGGCTGTAGCATTCAATTGTTTTTGTTTATTCTGTGCTTCTCTTCTCTAGCAATTTGCTTGGCACTGTAAAGAGAGTGCTGTTTGTTCCCCACAGCCAGAGGCTGAAGAGCAGCCGCCTCCTCTCTGAATACTGCAGCCTGCTCAAGGCAGCTGGACGGGAAGTGGGCAGATGCTCAGCTGTGCCCAGAGGGCTGATCACCATTGCAGCAGGGAGGAAAACCACGCAAAACCAACATACCTGCAGCTCGTCCCATGTCCTGTGTGTCTCCACACTGCTCTCCCAAGGCATGGCCACATGCTGCCTCTGCTTCAGCTTTCCAGCCAGCATAATATTCTGGGAGTACCTGTGTCCATCCACATCCCAGCGTCTGGGATTGGGAGCTGCACTTCCATGAGCTGTGCAGCCCAGCAGCAAGCCAGAGGCTGCCAAGTTTTAGGCAGCAGAACAATTTTGTTGTGGCACTACAAGGTCCAACGATGATTAAGTCCCTGTTCTCCAGGGTGTGGTTAGCATATGTAGGATGTCCATGTGCTAGATGGGGAGAAGCCTCAGGTGGGAAGTCTCACCTGGAGCTGGGAAGTGCGCATGAGAGCCGTACAGAAATGCCTCAGCCTTCCCGCAGGGCAAAACCCCACTGCTTTGGGATGCCAAGCAGCCCCACGTCCTGTCCAGCACGGACACGCTTTTTCTGTTGGAATAAACAGGTCAAAATCAAGTGGGCAGAGCCTAGAAGGAGATTTTTATCTGCAATTTACAGAGAACAGATCTCACAGATCCCTTATCTCTGCAACTATTATTCCAATGCAAATAACTTCTAGGCCTCTATAAAGCAAGCTAGGAGTGACCTCCAAAGGGGAAAAAAAAACAGGATGTGTGCTCTAGTTTTGCATGTTTAAGACAGTAATGTGGGAGAGGAGGGTAGTTTTCTTTTAACCACTTTGTACTTTTGGTCTGATGCTTCATTTTGTTTTCTGTTCTGCACTAAGAATTCACATATTTGCTTAGTAAGGGTTTGTGACGGTTGAAGAATAACTGCAAAGGCAACACAGGAAAAGCTTCTAAAAAAGCAAAAGTGAATACATGAGTATGAATATATATACATCCGTATCTACTCAATTGAAAGCAATGATGGCTTGCCTTCACACTCTGATTTTTCTAATTTTAATGGAAGTGGTTAGAAATTCAATTACTCGCCTGATCCCTGAAAACCAATTTCTAACTTTCCAGGCTGCAAGCTACACAAAAACTTTCTAAAGTGAAGCACTAACCAGGCAGAATCAAAAAAGATGCACATTTGGCATATGGCTGTGGCAGAGGGTAGGAAGTGAGACTATCTTCAGAGTCCAACAGCCAACTGGAGCTGCACCAAATTGTGACAAGAAGCGAGATTATCTTTGAAGCAGGAAACCAGTCACGGGGAAGTATCTACAGAGATGGAGCATCTGTATGGATTCCAACATATGCTCTGGGTTGCGAGCACACAGAGATGGAAAGCAAACAATCACACCAATGCAAAATATTTTCAAGACAACCGCTGGGCTGGCACTGATCAAAGACATTTTCTGCATTCACATCAAAAGCTGCACCTCATCCCTAGCCTCGTGGACAGAGGCACAGGGTCAGCATGTGTGCCTTTGCTGCACTGCAGGACTCTTCTGTACCTGGAATGGACTGTGCATGTGTAAATAATCCACCTAAGACACAGCACTGCTGCTTGCAGATGTGGCAGGTACTTCAGAAGAAGCAGATCCTTTTGTCAGCGGCTGTTACAAAGACACAAGTCAAAGAGGTCAAGGTGAGGCTGCCAGCCCCAACTACAGGCTTTTTCATTGCAGGATCTCGAGCCCTTCCTTCAGGGAACGTGCAGTGGGATGGGGGCCAGCTGAAGGGTCCCAGGGGATGAGGTAGGAGGAAGAAGCATCCTGTCGCCAGGGCAGGCTGAGCTAGGCAGGAAACTGCAGCTCCCTAGCTGGTGCCGAGTAGAAAAGCAGCACAAGTACTTCCCTCTCTCAAAGCACAGGCTTCTGACCAGCCCTGCCCACAAGCGCTCTGCAGCGCTCTAAGGGAAGCTGCCTGCCTCCTCATTATTATTCCAAGCATTACCGAAAACATTACTTGAGGAACTGGTTCAAAGGGAGGACTGGCTCGCATCGCCGGGGCTGTCAGTGGCTGAGCAGGCACGGGCATGGATTCCTCCGGCCGGGAGAGTGACAATCGACATCCTCTTCCCTGTGCTAGAAGAGATTAACTAACTCGAGTGCAGTAATTTCAGATCTGTACTGTTGTAAAAGAGCAGAATTTGACTCTTTAGAGAATAATAAAAAAAAAAAAAAATCCCAGAGCATTTTTTTTCTGCATACATTCCTGCATGTACTGGATGACTTCTAAAGGAACTCCTGAGGTGCATGCACCTTTACGGCAAACACACATTCAGTGGCACAGGCAATACAAAGCACAAAAACTCTCTTTTCTTCTTCATTCACGCCTTAATCTGATGCTCAGGTCAAACAAGGGGGTATAAAGTGATCTCAAAATTAAGCCAAAAATCAGTAATTCACTGGGACTGGAACCCACAGGGGTGCTCTACTCCTGTGTCCAAGCACACCCTGAAATGTTAAGTTAGTACAAAGAGAGGATATTTTTATTGATAAACATTATATTGTCTTAGTGTAGATGTCTGACACATTATTAAATCAGTTGACAAAACATTTAAAGTAATTAATTCTAATAAAACTTTCTGATATTCCATAGACAACAGTGCTGTGAATTTCGTTTATAGTATAACACATTAAAAACACAGAAATACAAGTTTCTAGTTTCATAGGTTACCAGCAAACAGAGAAAAATGCATGCTTTCATTTCTGTTAGATTTGTAACTTACACAGGCAAGTGGAACAGCTATGAATAGAAGACTACTCTACAGTAAGTTGTAAAACATACAGAAAGGCTGACCTTGTAACACTTGTACAAGTATGACAAAACCACTGCAACTGATGTCAAAAGGTAACAAATGTTTTGTCTGTGGCTCTACCATTTCAATACTTTTAAGCTGACTTAACAGAAAGCTATTTTGAGTAGAATTGTATTACTAGAAAACACTGCTTATTTTGCTTTCTGGCTGGTTGTAAATGAACATACATTTTATGTACATTTGCACTCAGTTCCACCTACATTTTCTTCCTTATGATCAGAAGCATCACAGAATTGCCCAGAGACAAGGGACTCAGACAGTGTCGTCTGATCCCCAGTCAAACAAAAAATACTCCTCTCAGTTACTTTTATTGCTATGCTTCCTACAGCGTGGATGCTGTGACTGTACCACAAAGCAGAGAACTCTCTCACCATGCCCACAAGTCAGAGGCTGGCACAGTCTCAGCCATCTGGTTTAGAACAAGCCACGGCAAGGATTGCATTCAGCAGCCTAAGACTTCAGCAACAGTACGAACCCAAATTTTCCATTATAGCTGTNCTGCTGGCCCTGAGGCTGTCCCCACATGCCTTGGTGATGCCCGGCTGACCGTGGGTGCTGAGTTTGGATTCCTTTGGCTTGGCACCACGTACGCACAACAGTTTGGGCTTGGCTTTGGGAAAAATGCTGGAAGGGGCTAAAACTTGTGTCTGTCCGCTCACCTTTTCCTTCTGTGGAGTCCTGATTTACCTGAGTCTCGATTCCCATTGCCAGGCCTGTGCTGGAGCGCTTGACAGAAGCAACCCTTCTGCTGCTTGCCACACATCTGGGCCCCGGAGAAGCGCCACTCCTACCCTCCCGCACGTCCCTCTGGCCGAAGCTCTGATGGATGCACCAGCAAGGGGAACACCCAAACCATTGCCAGACCCTGCCAGGAGGGTTCATATTGCACAGGACTTTGATAGACATTAAAAAACCCCGAACAAACACCAAATCTCCCAAACCCTTACAAACAACTTCCTAGTAGGGTTTCAGTCTTGAAAGCAAAGATTCAATGTAAGGATGAACATTCCATCAGTACTCTCACACATACATACCGCCTGCATAGTAGGGATTCTCAGCTCTGCAAGGGGAGATGGTGAAGCCAATCACACTGCTCCTCAAGGGAATACTAGCTAAAATTTATCCCTAAATCTTCAATGCACTGCAAAGTTCGCTGCACACCAGTGAACTCTCAGGTACACACACACTGCCACTGGCACATCTGTGCAGCCAAGGGTAAAGGGTTGGAGACATTGGCTTAGGCATGTCTCTCCCTTCTCCCTGAGAAAGGACAAAGTACTTCTCTCACCTTTCCTGACCAAAGACCAAGGGTTGTAAAGACCAAGTAGCATCCAGGCAAATCTTCATATAAATG
This sequence comes from Notiomystis cincta, assembly GCA_013398075.1. NCBI lineage: Eukaryota > Metazoa > Chordata > Aves > Passeriformes > Notiomystidae > Notiomystis > Notiomystis cincta. Next base: position 105,719 of record VZRX01007827.1, on the reverse strand, counting down.
TGACCCCTGTGAAAATTGCCAGTATCTGAATTACAGTCAGGTTTTTGTGATGCCATACTATTTTCATTTGCACTTGCTCTCCAGTGGTGCTGCATGATTACAGAATCCCACTTTGTGTCCCTTGCTTCTGGCATCCATTCAAAATTAAAAAATTCCTTCAGAACAAAGTTACTACACAAACATCTTGCTTTGGCTTCTTTCAAAAACCTGTTGTAGTTCAATCTCTGTGCTTGCTCACTCCACCTAAGCAATTTCACAAGGCAGTTCCATGATACAGAAGTGCATGTTACACTCAGAGGTCCTGACTCAGCAGTGAGAAACATGAGAGAAAAAGGTTGTTTCTGAGAATCAAGGATGAACAACTCAGCTGAGCTCTATGCATGACAGAATATGGGAGCTCCCTCTATGCAAAACTTGAACATTATATAAACCTTCATCAAAGACTATGGCTGCACTTTGTGCAATCAGCCTCTAACTTCCAATTCTTTTTCCTTCCTGATCTAAAATTCCCTCATGTCTTTAAAAGCTGGCAAAATAAAGACTTCCCCCCCACAAACACACATTATCTGTAAAACGAGTCCATTGTTGCTGTTGCATTTTCCCCCAGTAAGCCTTACTGTATCCTCACTGATAGTGATAGTTTCGTCTGCACTGGGGATCTGCTGACCCCCCTAAAACCGAACCAGTGGGGTGGAAATAGGAGAGTATTGTGATTGTGAATGGTGGGACTGTTTTTACCACAGCATTTCAAGGTGGGAGGTCCTTGCCTGCTGTAAATGGGAACAACCCTGTCATAAAGCTGGGACAGTAAATATCGGCTTCCCCCAAGCACCTGCTGGCATGTGACACTGGTTTAGGGGGATCATCACATTTAACCAGAGCCAGCCACTTACCGTTAAAAAGAACTGGTGAAAACAAGCCAAAGGAAGATTTCTCCCTTAATGAAAATGGGGAATAATTAAAAAAAAAACCCACTCTAAAAATAGTGATTAAAAAAAAATCCACTTGTGGGAAGCTTATGAAATGTGAATTTTGATTATTGCAAATGGTATCTTGTGACAGCAGTATTACAAATATTAAAAGTGCAAGGAGTATTTACTATTTACATATTTCTACTCTTACGGATCAGCTGCAGATCATCTTTGGATCTCTTAACATTTCTCAGCTTCTCTACTAGTAGAAGTTACAAGAAGCATTTGAGAAGGTCTTACCCCTTTTTGCAGCCATTTAAAAAAGATAGAAGGATGCTTTAAATAGCTTAGTCTGCTTGGCCCCTCATTGAGGGAAACCTGGCATTAGCTTTGGGAATAGGACCAAAATTAGGTTCCTAAATCTTCTGCCAGCATGGGGAAATGTTTTCTTGAACCAGGGGCTCAGCATGCTGTGTTTGATAAATAAATAAAATGCATAAATACTGCAGTGCAGAACTTTCTGACCTCCTCAATGTCTTGCACATGCTCTTTTTTTCCCCCTTGAAGCTCACTTTATATTCAGCAATAGAACTGAAATTTCCAATGACTAACAATAATTAAAAATATTATTGAGTGTACACAGATAAGTTGTTTAGGCTTTTGACCTGATATATTACAGATAGGCAACTGCCATGCACCACTCACAATATCTTGCTAAACAAATAAAACCTTTGCTTGAGTTTATAAATAGATATTCGTAAGACTGTCTTAAATACTCATACACTTTTAGCATCTTAGCAGCTGCTATGATAAGAATTTATTCCTATACAGAAACAGCTGGTTACCACAGGGCTTCAGTTTAACACCAGTTAACACATATACTTTACTAGGTAAAGTGTACATATATATATATGCATAAATTTTGTATTTTGCTTGAATACGTATCTACATTCATACATTTAAAAAAAATAAACAAACACTAAAACCCTGTCAATTAATTATATGAACTTGTGACCAAGTCCCTCAGTAAAACTCCCACAGTATAATCTGGCTTCACAAAATGTAAAAGGCCCAGGCCAGATCTAGAATCCCTTAATTAGATCAATTATATGTATTGTATAATGCATGTCTTTGCACAGGGTGCAAAATTCCCTTGAAATAGTCTCTGAAGACACATGAGAAGTGTCCCCACGTACTGTGCAGTGACTAATTATCCCAGTGGCTTGGGGCGTTTTCCAGGCAGGCAGCTTGTGCTGTTCCGAGTCAGGTGCTCAGAGGCTGTTGTCTCCTTGCATTTTCTCCCATCAGCTCACTGTATCAAAACCTGCATGCTGTTTCTGCTAGCCCAGTGCATTAATTCTGTGTTACAGGATGTGGGCCAGCCTTCAAAGCCACAGGAATGCAGCTTATGAGAAAGTGGAAGCAAAATTCTGAATCTTGGCAACACAAGGAGCAAATTAAAATAAGGAAGCAAGCAGGTGGCTGCTGAGTGTACAGGGATGTCTGCTCCTGGGAAAGACTTCATGGAACGTCCCAGCATTTACATGGGCTCTATCCAAAGTCCTCCTGTGGCACAGCATCTGCCACCCAACATCTGCCTGTGAACAGAGCCCTTGTTCCTTCCCCTGCTCTAGCATTTATCAGCCAAAAGCAACACTGACCAGAGCTGAGGCAAGACTTGGTGCTCAGAGAAGTACATGTCCCTGCTCTGAAAAAGTAGCAAGTATAATTCCAGGCTGGCAGTAGCAACCAGTAGCCCAGAGGCCTGTGCCCTAGCAGCCCTCTCCTCTCATGACAGGACAAAATGTTCAGCAGCAGGCATTGCTCCTCTGGGAATCCAAGGTCTTGCTTTGCTTGTCAGGAACGCCCACGGAAAACCTCAGCGACAAATGCTCAACACTGGAGCAGATCTGCAATCAACTACAAACATCCTCACAGGGTCAGGCATACAGCAGTGTGGTTTTCCTCAGCTGGCAATAAGAATGTTATGTTGAACTGCTGCTGTAACATTACCATGTTGACTTTTAGCGCCATTCAAATCCTACCTGGCAGACAAAAATTACACTGACAAGATTTCTGTCAGGTTCTGGTGGGGAGGGTTTTGAACTTGTTCTATTAGAAAAACAGAAACCTATCTAAAAAATACCACAATAAAGTCACTTTTGCTACATAAGTACATTTAAAAATATGTTGCTTTAAATAATCTGTGCTTCTTTTAGAAACCTTCCTGAAATTAGACGCTTCTACTCAAACATGGATAACTTGGTGTAGACATCAGACTGTTTCAGGCTAGCAAATAATCGATTTCATAGCCAATTCACATCCCCTGGCACAACAAAACAGATTGCCATTTCTTACCCTATTGCTTTTGCAGGAATAAAGTGAACTTCTCCAAAAGGCAGGGATTTGTCCACACCAGAGGTTGATTCTGCAGATTTGGCCAGACAAGTCCAAGCAGCTTGGGCAGAAATAGATGCATTTTGGATCTGTGCTTTAGATTTGAGGGCACTAAGTGCTAACAGAATATTCATGTAAATTCCCTTAAAGGTGCTTCGTCTTATTAATTAATAGTTATTTTTCTGTTCAGGTAAGAAAAAAAAAAGGTCACTCACCCAGAAAAATGCAGTGTTCCCCATCCCTTCCAGGACTCACTGCTACGAATACATCACTGACCCTACAACAGTCTTGAGAGTTCTGCCCCTGACTTCACAAAGTCCGATTTCACTCAAGTCTCTGAATACTGAAAACTCTCTTCCTGAAACTAAACCTTGCATTCTGCTTGGTACATCCATTCAGTACACTCAAACTCTGCACCTCCTTACATCTGAAGTGGCTGAGGTCTTTCAAATATTCAAACTTCCACTGTTTTCCTCAAAACCGTGGCTTTAAACTGATTCAGTTAAAGCTGCACCAACCTAAATGGGACCTCTTTACCTGGATTTAAGTCTCTTTTAGACTAACTTGCAGTGGGCTGCTGATCACGTAAAACTTTGGAAGTACAAGGCAGAATTAAATCCAGGTAAGCCTGGTCTACTGAGATTGATTTTTAAAGTATATTTTTAAACAAGTTTAAAGCTTCAGTGGTGTAACATTGAACTAGAAAAACCTCACACTACTGCATCTCTGTGAACGTCAATTGAAAGGATTAGGGTTTCCAAAAATTCTTAATATAAGAAACATTTGTCAATCAGAAGAAAGCTGTGGTTTTCTAAAAAGTTATTCAACAATACTGAATTTACAAATTATCTCACAAGTATCAATTGGAGAAGACATATAAAAATCCCTGTTCTGACAGCAGGGTATTAAATGTTACCTTCAGGTTGCTCCACCTGCCTCGAACATTATTTTTTCTAAAACTAGACTGCCGTTCTACCTGATTTGTTTTGTCAAGAAAAAAACCCAGTCCTGCATCTCATTCTCCACGAGCACAACCCTCACAAATCCAGAGCTAATCAATTGATTTCAGTGACACAGCTGAGGACATAGAACTGGAAACTAAGCATGCAAGAGGCATCACAGCCAACTCAACAAATTATGCAAGTGAAAATCTCCCATGCACGCATTTCATATTGGTGTTCCTATCACAGAAAAAGTCTATCCAAAAGTGCCACACATGAAAAACAAAAAATAAAACCAAACCAAACCAACAACAACAAAAAAGGAAAAAAAAAAACACATTAAAAGGCGAGTAAAAAAATTCACCTTTTGTAGGGACAAAAGCCGTTTTCCTAGCATGTCTTAAGACCATCTCCTATCATACTGCCTTTGAACCACTGTCAAAGGAAGGCCATCCATATTAAGCAGATCTGAAGCCAGCCAAGGATCACATATTTAAGTCAAAGTCAGAACTGCAGTGAAGCCTCTCCACAGAGGAAAAGGCTCTTTAGTCTCCCTTTGAAATACTCATTGAAGATGGTCTGAAATCCCTAGGAATGGAAACAAAAACAGTTGACCAGTCCAAGAACCAGAGCAGCCTCAGACACGAAGGTGACCCTTGCTTTCAGAAGATGAAAACTGCAAATTAATCACAGTCACACTAAAAAACCCAACACAACCCAGCTTCCCCGGTGGCTCCCTGCACCTCCCCATGGGGATACTGAGGCCAGGCACTGGCTGTCCTCGAGAGCCTAACCCTGGGGGGAGAGAACCCCTGGGAGACTCAGTGCTCTGCAAGGCCCAGTCAAGCTCTGAGCACGCACTGCATCAGAAGAGAACCACTCAGGAAACTTTTGGAGACAGCATACAGGAAGGATGCCCAAAATTGTGGGTTTTTCCCTTTGGGGCTGCGCGAACAAAAGTGAGAGGCGTGCTCTGTCCTGGCACCACTAGCACAAAAACGCACACTAGGTCTGTCCTGTTCCAAACCAGGCCTGGACTTGAGGATTTAGCTGCAAATCATAAGCATATTTGGCAGGAAACATTGCTCTAGGATGTGCTTGTCGAGTCATCTGTGGCACAGGTAACGGCAGTTCAAGGTACCTTTTGCTTCTACTTAGAACAAGTGACTTGTAGGACACTCTGGCAATACACACAAGTGTCAAAGCAAGGTATTCCAGGCTTTACACACAACACAAAACTAGTCACTACAGTATTTAATGCACACCAGTAGGAAAAGTTCCTAAAAAATACTCGTGCAGTTTTTGTGCCATGGGATAGGTAATGGCTATTTCGCAGAAATAGATCCAACTGGCTCCATTGGAGCAGCAGTAAAAATATTCAAAATAGAAGAAATAATAGGCCCTGATATGAAACTTCTCTTCTTTTTTTCCTTCCCTTTATCAGCAAGGACACGCTCTGCTTAGGAGCACCTGCATCTCACTATGAGAGTGGAGCTGCGTGTTTGTGGGGAGGCTTCAGTGACACCTGCCACATTGCTGCAAACATCATTTGACTTAAGGAAGTATTTTAGGCATTTTAGTGGTTGTTATTATTATTATTATTATTCATCTCTTTAACAACAACAACAAAAGAAACAAAACCCCAACAACAGGAAGGTACACTGGGCTTCCTAATGCAAGAAGACGTCTTGCGGGTGCGAGAAGGCTGCTCAAACCTCAGCTGCAGAGCTCACCGAGCAGCAACACAATTGCTTTCCAGGATGAAAAATGGCCATGCAGGCATGTCATCGACTCTCTCTAGTGCCTATCCCCAGACCCTTCCTTCTTCTTGCCAGGGATCCACTGGCACATATTGTTGCCCGAGTGAGGCTGGCGGGACGTGGCTTTTCCCACGGGATTTCGCTGCCACGTACAGTGCAAGAGCTGCCACTGCCTCCAACGTGTTTGGTGTAACAAAGAAAGAAAACCAGGTGCTGAGCTGAAGGGAAACCACAAGGTGTAAATATTTTCATTTACAACATATTGACGAAAGAAAATTGGACTGATAAAATCACTTCCAAAAGTGCAAATGAAATTGCCTTTTCGTCTGTGAACAGAACGCGGATCTCTTCTTTTTTCTTTTAAACCAGAGTTCTTTCTTTTCCTGCTACAGCTTAGGGTTTGTTGTTTCAGGTTTCTTTCCTTTCTTTCTGTTATGTAGGGTTTGCTGTACCTTTACTATCATTTGCCGCCGTTTGTACCATAGACAAAAACATTCACCTAGCTGGTAGTCTCTTAATACATTTCATAGCAGAACATATACAAGAGGAAAAAACATACCAAATGGATCAGAAGTGATCAGTGCTTAAAGTAAATACAAGAGTTGCAGTGGCAAGAACTCACAGTATCAATACATACAAATGAAGCAGTGATGGTGTTTCTCAGGGGTGGAATCTGCCTGCTTATTAATACAGAATTATACAAAATCTAGCAGGGATATTGGAACAATGAATAGCTAAACTTTCACAATAACTTAAGATCTGTGAGCAAGTCTGCATTGAAGATATTCCACATTTCAAAATGTGCCATCTCTGTCTGTGTCTTCCTCCCTCCTGAAGGAGGGGTGACAAATCTACATGATCCGATATCAGGTAAGTTCAACTGCTTAAGACGACAAGTATCTGGCCAGGTCCAGTGTATTCTTTAAAGAATGGCAAATTATGACTTCAGTAACTACGTCTGTGCAAAATATGCCTCTTTCCTCTGAAAGAAACCAGTGTCTGTAATTCATTTAGAAAAGTTTTGACATGTACTTATGTTCTTCTCAGAATGAATAAGACATGAACTATTGAATCCCCCCCAAAACAAGAAATCTGATGAAGCAGAGAAAGTTCTGACCTTTCATTTCCATGTGCAGACCATTATAAACCAGGACATCTCCTTGGAAGCCCTCCTGGGCTGGCGATCAAGTTGCTATTGCTTGGAAATAGCAAACACCCTAGTAATAAAACTCCCAACATTCATAGCAAAATGGTAGCAGTGTTTACCCTTTGAATTCCACATTTAGCTTGCATTCTTTAACACACCTGTACAAGGTTAACTATATATAGTAAAAAGTCATCAGTTTTTTTCTTGACAATCTTCTTTTATCCATTCTTATGCTGAGTACCTTGAATTGCATTTCTATTTTACTCTGCCCTGTGGCCTTTGGATTGTTACAGGAGACCCAGCATTCAGAAGGAGAAGACGCAAGACAGGACGTTGATCTCTGGCAAGTAAAAAATAAAAAAAAACCAAAACAAACCAAAACCAACACCCCCACCCCCAAACAAACAAAAAACCCATGCAAGCCCAAAACTAAAAGCTAAAAACAAACAAAAAAACACCCCGCACAACAACAACAAAAAAATCCCACGATTTTCCTTGAAAGTCAACAACATCCATACAATGTACCCTCTTCTGCATTGTAGCAATAGTCTTAAGTCATAAATTAATTAGTCTTCCATCAAATAACTTAAAAAAAAGAAGGAATTGTAGCAGACCAGTTTTGACTGGCTTAACGCCAGTTAGCAGCCAGTTCATTTTGAGTCCTAGTCACACTGTTCAAAAACTGAGCTAGGAAATCACACAAATATTAAAAAAAATTCTTCACATCAATGAAGGATTGTTCCAAGGTTGTGGGGGCCAGGGAGAGGGCAAACCTAGATGGGGCCACGGGTCCTGTGAACAGTGAACAAGATATAGGTCACGACTTGGAGGTGCACTGCATCCAGGAGATGCCAGCCGTGGCTTGTATTGCACAGGTAAAAAAGAAGCTCCTCCCAAGAGTCCGCCACCTGTGTTAGTGATCTCTGCACATTGGCAAGTTCACGAAAGTGAAAACATTGAATTCTGTCATGATGGAGAAACACAGGAAGATGCCGTAAAGGGAAAGGCACACACACCCTAGCTTCTTATCCAGTTTCCATTTGTTCATGTGGACACCAAAAACCTACAATAAACACAAAGTAAGCCACCACAGCAGGAACATTTTGAATAAAGTGGTAAATCCCCTCCTCAGCTACAGAAGCCAAAAGAGGGCTGTTCCCTTACTGATGATGATTAATTAGAAGCAATCACAAACTGCACCGAGTGAGCTGAAAACCACAGCTCAAGTAAATCACAGTGGCAGTCACAGAAGCCACCTTGACTTACACCCCCTCATCTTAAGTTTCTGCAGTGAATATAATTTTGGCAAGAACAATCCCATTTAATTCAATCAGAAACAGATTTACAGGCCAGGTTCCTTACAGGCCAGCTCAAAATGCTTCATGTGCTCCTCTGCATCTCAGTCTAGAGACACACAGTCTAAGACTGCTTGATTTTGCATCCTTTGCTCCCACCAAAGATTAAAGTCTTGTGCATGTGGGAATTGTGTTGCTGTGCATTGCAGGGAATGTTCCCTGGTGTCCAGATTTGGATAATGTCACATCATTCCTCATCTATCATTTCTGAGAAAGGTCAGGGAACATGAAGCACTGATTTAAAACTGTGTTGTATTTCAGAAGGGTCCAATGGAGGGCCAGGCAACCTGCTCCGCATTTTGTCTGCTTGTCTCACGGGAGAAAGGATCTCATCGTGCATCAAGGGACCTGCTTCAGCTCTAGCATAGAAATACCTCATGATTACCGATGGCTCTCCCAGGTTCCTCCCGTGAAAATCTTACAGGGAGGAGTGCCATCCCGTAGGAGTGACAGCTCCTGCAAAGAGCTGGATCAAAGTCTTGGGAACCTTTCAACAGCAGGGAGCACCCCTGTCCCTTAACAACAGATTTTGCAGCCACTATTTCAGCTGGAGGTGAGAGAGGAGCAGATGAAGAAAATGTCTCTAAAAACCCCTCTTTTAGAAAAGAAGAACAAAAGACTATATACATACTGTGACAAAAACTGATGCCAGCAGCAGACCAACAGAATAGATAAGTCCTCTGCTGTTTAACCGAATCTGTAAAAGAAGGAAGTTTATCAAACCATCTTGCAATTTCAAACAGTATTCCTCTTTGCCTGTATTTCCATAATCCTAAACAGTGGCTTGCAGGCTGTAAATGCCAAATCCAACCATTACATCACAGATGACTTTGCCTACTCCCTATTTCACCAAAGAAGGAGTGTTATTAGAAGAATATTCTTAGGACCTGACAGCATTTCACAGTGCTCAGCATCCACGTGAGCTCTGCCATCCCTTGTACTACTATGTCATGACATTTTCTAACTCCTATATGAGTCCTGTAAGAACAAACAGGGGAAAGAAAATTTTGCATTCAATCACCAATTAATGCTTCACAGTGGGGAAAACCTTATTTCTTCCCCTGCTCTCACCTTGTTTCTTCCCTACTCTTTCTCCATTTGGTGAAGTGAATAAGCCAATAATCTCAAAAACAGAGCCTCGGATGCTGAAAAATTGTCTGTATCAATGCATCATGGCACACTAACACAGGCTGGATGTTGGATGTTGGATTTAGCACTGAGGCAGATCAGACGAAGAGACAACTTACTGCCTGCACCAGGGCTGTGCACCAGGCACATCACAGGCTCTGCTGTCTCCATGGCAGATCCTCAGTTACAGTCACTGTCCAAGACAAGAACTGAGATGCAGGTCCACAAAGCTGGGAAGCCATTAAACTGCCACTTCTAGAGGCTTTGAGGTCTAACCTAAGGCACTCACCTGCATCTTTAAGGCCCAAATACTTTTTAAGATGTGATTTTTGTGAGACATAAACTTAATGTTACAAAGGAAGGCTACAGGGAGTAAAGCCACCTCTCCAATCCTGCTCCTCAGATAGGACCACACTTTCCCTTGGTTTTCCATTCTTCCCTTGGGGAACTTAGTCATTATCCTTTTGGGCATCTTTATATGACCTTCTCAAACAGCATCACCTGCAGCATCATCAGGGGACCACTCAATGGAGCCTCTCAAGGCGCTTCTCCAGGAGCTACTGTAGGAGGGGATGCCCTTCTAGGGAAGGTTGGCTTCTCAGTGCTCCTGTCCTTCTAGTTAGACTCTAAAGAACCCCATTTGCAAGAGAAGTGCGTATTGCTAACATGACAAGCACCACCACAATATTAAGAATACAGGAATGCTGATATACTTGGATCATTTTGCTCCACAGTCAGGAAATCCTTTTCACTCCAAAATTGCTCCTAAATCCAGAGTAATTATTTAGATTCATTCCCCAGGGACCACTGAGAGGAGAGTCTGACATGTAAGAGTCAGAAAGGATGATCAGTCCTGATACTTTGAAACTCTGAGCCTGCACTGAACTCCACACACCCAGGATCTTCTAAGCCAATCCATGCTGCCCAAGCTTTGCTGTTCCTTTCACACATGTTAAAACACCAACTCACACAAATGGCACCTTCTCCTTCCCTACTGCTTGCGGACATCATAAAAAAAGCTACAGTCATGATGATCATTTTGTCTGAAAGGTACTGGAGGATTTCTTTAGGATCTGTAAGGGTATGGATGGACAGCAGAACCATTATAATTCCTATGGCCATAACATGTTAAATACAGTATTTTATTCCATTATATTCCTATGGCCATTACATGTTAAATACAATATTATATTCCATTATATTCCTATGACCATTGCATGTTTAATACAATATTCTCACCAGACTGCTCAAAGAAATGGAGGATTTGGGTTGCTTCAGGGCATGAAGACTGATTTTGGGACTATCTGCATAAGTGAAGATGAAAAATGTTGTAATCCCACTGCTAATGTAAACTTCAGAGATGGACTAGCCCACTCTGCTTCAGTCATTCCTGTGCATCCACTCCGCCTCTCCTGCTTCCACCCATCAGAATGGCCCACAGATAACAGCTAGCCTGCATTTTTATTTAACTTACTATAAAGTACAAAAAAGTCCTATGCTAACTCTGTGTACTAAAACCAAACCACAAATTTAAAGCCGCCTTCCCTGCTATCTCAAATGAACAGCAGCTAGGAAAGAGATACTATTTTATAGTAAATTCCTGTCTGGATTTTGGTCAGGAATTTTGTTTGACCAGTGCAAATATCTGTAAAAACTGTCAGTATAAAATGTATCAGCTGGAAAGGGATCTACAGGGAAAGGAAGCAAATGAAGAAGATGGAATTATTTTAGCACGGAAAATGTCTGAATTCAACTTAAAGTGCAGACGCTGCTTCTCAGTTACAACTTCATCCTCCATAAAACCAGCAGAGCATCTCAAAGGCCTCTGTGTCTAATTTGCTGAGGACAGTCCTTTGAAAGAGAGGCATTTGGGGCTGCTTTCTGCAGACTATCTGCAAGGCTCTTCCTTGGAGGTCATTTAGGGGAATACAAGATGCTGTTAGGGATTATTCAAAAGCAGAAAACATATGCTAATTATTTACAGCAGCTTTACCAATCTAAGAGCCACAGACATCATGCTGTTCCTGTGTGGGCAAAGCAAATGTGGCAACCCCTTCTGCAGCTTGAAAACAAAGTTCCTCTCGCAGGGTTACCACAACAAAACACTGGAGTTTCACTCCAGGTTAACAGCTCTCAACTTGGGGTCCAACTGTCCTGCTGATGTTTCCTATTTGATTCTCGACTGTTTTACAGCTCTTTCCACACGTGGTTTCTGTCCTTCTCTATCCCTCTTTCTGCCTGCTCCATGGCAGGGAGATGCCATGCATATATCACCTCCTGAGCCTCAGTAGAAACATCTGGAATTCTTCACATCTTTTCCAGTACTTTGAGCTCACCAGCAAGGCTTTTTTAAACTCAAACAGTTGCATTTTTTCTTCCAGAAACTCCAGCTGTGATGCATATCTAGTTCAGCCAAATGAGCTTCCCGACAAACCCTTTCTTTTCCTGCATTTGACTTAGGACTATCCGCTGCTGTTTCTCAAATTTCCCATCAGTCTACAGCTCTGGAAATACAGATTTAACTGATGAACTATTCCACTCCTCTGGTAATCACCACAGCCTACCCCATTTCTTATCATGACTTTTAACTGTGAGCACAGAAGCTCAGAAGATTATGAAATTTGAAATAAAAACTTAAGAAAAATGTGTCCTCGATCTGTCAAATTAGGGCAGAAATCAGTCAAGCAGCCCTCTTATGAGATGAGTGGCATTTCCTGCAAGAGGCAGTAGAATACATTTCCTTGGGATATGAGAAAATATGCAAGTTCAGGGAAAACAAGGGCAGCAAAACATTCAAAACTCACAGTAAGGGAGGAGATAATTTCAGGTTTTGGCAAAGACCAGAAAAAGAGTCTCAGTTGGAATCGTCTTAATTATATAAGGAAAAGCCCAGTCCCCTGTTCATTTAAGAATAGAAAATGCCTCTTCCCCAAGAGAAAACTGTCTGCAGATGAAGCTCTCCCTCATACTGCAAGGAGGAAAAATCAATATTCCTAAATTCCCCTCTGAGGACAGGCTTGTGTCTAGGGGCTGAAGCAAGGCAGAAGAATGCTTTTCTGGCTGATCATGCACAGAAGCGTCTGCACGTTCACAGCCTCCTCTGTCAGAGTTTGAGGGGGGAGACCTCCCTGCTGTTTGTGCAGGGAGGCTGCCACCAGCTCCAGCCATTCCCATGCTGCTGTGGCAACCAAGGCTGAAGCTAATCAGCAGAGGAAAAACAATGGAAATAGAAGTTATTCTATTCTTAAGTTCTTTTCTGGCAGCTGCTTAAGAGAAAACAAGGAGCTACTGCCAAAAACCAGAGTGGTTTTGCTTCAGGGCCCAAATATGACAGAAATTACCCCAGTAAGGAATTTCAGAAGGACTATGCTTTGTTTCCAGTCCCTCAGCTGAAAAAGCTGCAGGTCTTCTGTATGTCTGGGGATTCTTCTCCTTCAGGGTCTCTGCCTGGCAGTGGAAATTCAATCTAAATCCTGCCTTCCCAAGGTCTCACCACAAGACAGTGGTCTCAGCAAACTGGAACTTCAAACATGTGCTGCATTCCTGCATGTTTAATTGGAATTTCCTTCTTAAACCTGTTTTTAGACTCCTAAGAAAGTTTCCCAGTTTCGCTCTGTATCACAGAACTCCCTTTGCAGAGGGTACCTACCTGGAGTGCTGTACGTGGCCAGTCAGGACATCACACGGGAGAGATGCAAGAGCTATGGCTGGAGAGAACTCCTGCAATGCTAGGGGAGGTTTGGCAGGGACACTTTTGCTCAGTATAATCATCCCAATAATCCTTCTGCCATGAAGCCGGCTTTGTCCTAATGTACCATTCACCCTGGTACCTTGGAATTAAACCAAGTGAGTGAAAATCAACTGGTCAGCGAGGAGCAAAGCAGTGATGCTTCCTGTCCCCATGTGTGCTTTGCAAGCATTTGCTTCCCTCTGGATTCTCTGATGCCTAACAACGATTGCACTGGAATTATTTCTGCTGTCTTAAACTGCTTGTTTGCATGGAAGGAATGTCACATCTCTCAGACTTCTAATGTACTGTCAAATTTTGCTGAAACTGGCTGAAGTTATCAGGCAGAGGAGCAAATTGGACCGACATGATAATACTCCCAAATGCTGGCTGTTTATCCTTAGGCTAAAATTCATATTCTTTAAAATATGCCTGCATGACATCTGGCTTACATGCAAAAAAATGTTCCAGAGGGAAGCAACTGGATGGAAAATACAGAGCAAACATCCTTCCACTCTGCCTATGCCAGCTGCACTGGGGAAGGATGCTTTCTGGCTTAGAGAGCCAGCAACTTGTCCAGGATTCGGTGCTGGAAGGCAGGAGCAAGTGAACTCTGTCAAAGGACTCTCAAGGGTCCAGAGGGATGCTGCTTTTCCTCCAAAAGCCCTGCTGGCCTGCCAGATTAGCTGTGTACATAACAGAAGGCCAGAGCTGTTGCAGGAGAGTGGCCAAGTGAGCAGTGGAGATGGAAGTTCTAGTGGGAAGCACAGAGGAAAGCAGAGTTAGTACCTGGACACTCATGAGTGTACAGAAAGAAAGGACCCTTAAAATAATTAACATGTAACTGGGTTAGTGACTCAGCATTGTAAAAACAGAAGGGATCTATGTGTAAAGTCTAATGCTGAATAGATCTGCCTTTTGATGGGAAAAGGGTAGGTGGCTTGGTCCAAGCCAGGAATTCTGGAACTGACATCTGAGCTGAAGGCAAAGGGTGAGGCACTTGCAGTGTACCCACATCCTGGAGGAAAATGTTTCATTTAAAGCAGGAATACAGAAGGAAAACCTTTTTCTCTAAACCAGGTGACAGATGCTTCCAAGATGCAGCCTGAGAATCATAAGATGGTTTTCCTTTCCTTTCTTGTAACAGGAAGGAAGAATAAAATAAATACTAAGCTGAAGCATCCACTGACAGTGGAGCTGGGGAAGGGGCAGTCAGAAGACAGGCACTTAATCAAAACACGATTTAGCAACTCAGCAGCAGGACGTGTCTCCAGAGATTCACAGCTTATTTCCAGTTCTGCCATTCACCCACTGTGACTCCAGCAAGCCCATTTGTCTCTCTGAAAGGTCCCCCTCTTGCTCTTTTCCTGACTCATTCTGTTAGACAACAAAGCTGCCTCTTCCCCCCTCAGACACTATCCCATAGAGTGAGCTTGTTTAAGCATCAAGTCCTGATTCCACCTGAAGCCACTTCATGGAATGGCTGAGAAAGTGCCGACTGCTCGTGATCACAGGGCACCAGGCTGCCCCGCACACGTGCACACACAGCACCAGGGCATGCCATGGGGAAGGAGGAGCAAATCTTCTCCTTTTCTGCACAGTAACATGGCAGAACTCCTTATACCAGGATTAACAGGCAGCACAATTCGTCCACAGGGGATTCTGAGGCAGGCAGCCTGGAACGATATATATGTACAGATTTTATGGATATACGAGACACAGTATTAGAGATATTTGTATGATATTAGAAATACCACACTCTGGAGAAAGCCCTGAGTATTTAGAATCCCAGAAAAAAAAGGCTGGAGGGGGCTTCTAGGAGGCTCTTCTGCATTAAAGTTTAACTTAAAAGACACAGCTTCCACAGAAGTTGTTACGGCTTCTTGATTAAAATGTGTTTACTTTCAGCAGGAGCTTAACTTTGCCACAGTCCACTTACACTGAACATTCTAGGGAGGCAATCATGGTTTTGGATCACCACGCAAAAGCAATTGTCATCAAGCACGCCCTTTTTGTCTTCTACATGTCTCTCCTTGCCTCTGCATTCAAGTCAGGGGCATCAAGACTCATTTGAGGAGTTCCCCTGTTGGAAGAGATGCTACAGAGACACATTTGGGTCCTACCAAACACCAAAGGAGCAGTACTAAATCCTGTACTGTTAGCTCCGGAATTACCTAGTACTTGTGACTCACATTTAGTGGACAACCAGACTGGCCTGAGCCCATGAGCCCCAGTGCAGTCAGCAGGGCCTGCTCATGCAAGAAGCCCAAGGCTCAGCCTGACAGACCTCAGCAACTGGAGCTCCACATCTGCTGCCCCCTTTGACCTGGGTTCCAGGGACATTGGCAGCACTCCTGGAATAACAACCAGTATCCTGGAGCTCTAGGCACTGTCACCAAGATACCACTGACCTCCCTAATGACAGCCTTTGCTGGCAACTTAGTAATAACTTCAATAATTAGTTATTAGTAACAGGGGGGTGAAAGGGGGCTTGCTTTGATTTAAAGTCCAACTACCCAAGGATTTGGAGAGAAATCCAGGAACAGCAAGTGAAAACTTGAGGAAACTCTCTTTTGCTAATTGTGGGGTTGTTTCCAGGACTGCCTTTTCCAACCATGTGATCCCTACATACAATGGACATTTTAGGTGTGCAAAACAGTAGTGATACTGTTATCCCTCCATGAAAGCTGGCTGCTTCTGTGCAGCCACTTGTTTTCATCCTTTTTCACAAAAATATACATGAGCTACAGATAAATTGCTCACTAAAGAAAGGGATTTCATTACTACAGCATCGCTTCCTTATGGCACTCATACTCTAGAAGAAGGAAGATCTGAGGAACTAAAGGCTGGTCAGCCTTGATGATGGAGCACATAATCTTGGGAACCACTTCTTACATAACACAAAGGATGAGACATGTAGATTTATTGAGGGGAAATCCTGCTGACCCTGCCTGACAGCCCTGTATGACAAGGGGGATCTGCTGGGTGAGGGGAGCGCAAGGGACATTGTTTATGTTGACTTTAGCAGGACTCTTGGTATTCTCTCAAACATCCTCAAGGACAAACAGGAAGAACAGCCTAGATAAGTGGACAGTGGAGTGGCCTGATAACCAGATCAAGCACTGTGCTCCAAGCCCAGCTGAGAGGCAGTCACTAGGGCCTTACTCCAGGGGTCAGTACTGCTTAGTGTCTTTTTTAATGAACTGGATGATGGAGACAGAGCAGTCTCTGCAAGTTCACAGCCCATACAAAACCAGGGAAGGTGGCTGATGCTCTGCAGGGCTGTGCTGCCATACAGAAGGACCTGGACAGGTTGGAAAAATGTGCAGGCAGCAAACTCATCAACATCCACAAAGGGAAATAAAAAGTCCTGCACTTGGGGAGGAATAACTCCGCATATCAGCATGGGGCTGACCAGCTGGAAAGCAGCTTGGCCGAGAAAGACCTGTTGATCCTGTGGTGGACACCAAGCTGAAGTCAACAATACACCCCTGTGGCATGGAGCACCAACAGCATCCTGGGCTACATCAGGAGGAGTGTTGCCAGCAGGGAGAGGAAGACGATCCTTCTCTAATCACATCTGGAGTACTCGGTCCAGTTCTGGGCTCCTCAATACAAGGCAGATAGGGACTTCTTGAAGCAAGCCCAGTAAAGGTCTACAAGGAAGATTTAAGGGATGGCAGCATCTGACATACAGAGAGGCTGAAAGAGCTGTGGCTGTTCAGCCTGGGGAAGAGAAGATTCAGGGGGATCTTAGCAATGTGCATAAATACCTGATGGGAGACAACAGAGAAGGTGCAGCCAGACTCTTCTGATGATATCCATTGAAAGGACAAGAGGAATCATACCGTTTTAAATACAAAAATCCATTTAAATATAAGAATGCTTTTGGCTGTGAGAGTCGTTAAACAGCAAAGCAGGCTGCTGAGAGAGGCTGTGCAGGGTCCATCCTTGGAGGTACTCAAGACCCAACAGGACAAGGCCTTAAGCACTCTGCTGTAGCTGATCCAGCTTTGAGCAGAGGGCTGGGGACTAGATAACCTCCAGACGTACTTGACGAGCTCAAGAGTTCTATGATTCTCCTGTCTTTTAACTTTGCATTTGGCCAGTGACTGTAGTAAACAACCTTCCCTCTGTCCTGAACTGCTGTCTGAGTGGTGTCCAGGTAATTGCAACAGCCACAGCAACTTCCCGTTAGAACTAGGTGGCATCTCCTGCTTTTCCTTCTCAAGAAGGAACCTTGCAACAGCTTTGGGGCAGGGGTTGGCTCTTTTTTCACTTGGAAAGTAAAGGATAAGTTATTTGGCGTTGGGTAGCTTTTTCCTAAACAGGAAAGCTCTGCAGTGTTTCCTGCTGATAGTCACGTTCTGAAACATTCAAATATTTAACAGTTTCCTTCACTCTCCAGTGTGTTAACAGTTTAGTAATGCCAGAATTTTTCTTACCAAAAGCCCTACAGATCTCATCTATATTTTATATTTCACTCATGTGTTTATCTCCTCTGTCTTATTAAAAGCAGGGTCATTCTTACTTGGAATATATTCAAGGGTATGAAAATCCAGTGCTAGCGAGCTAGCTTATCTCAGCACAGACTTCTGTCTTCAAGGAAGAAATGGAAGTACTGGTCCTTAAAAGGATGGGAAATGTCCAGTGATAATTAATTTCTACTTCTCCAATATCCTAACAGAAAAAATTACTTGTTTTATAAAATAAAATCCACATAATTTTGTAACTTTTTTCCCCCTACATAGTTCTGGTTTATCAAAAGTAAATAAATAAATAAATTAATTAATTAATGACAGCAATGTGAACAAATCTAGGACTTACGTATGATCCGTAATTCACTGCCAGGGTCTGCAAAGCCCATGGAAGGCCAAGGCCAATTAAAATATCAAAAACATTGCTTCCGATGGAATTGGACACGGCCATATCCCCCATACCTGCAGGAATGGAAACCACATACACTCAGAACATGTCTCAGAAAAGTCTTGCAGCTTTTCATCTGAGGTAATCCAGGCAATTTCCACTGATTAAGGCCAAGATTTATGGAAGATGCCCCTCACTCCCTCCCTTCCCTTTGTCCCCTCATCACACAAGGCCAGGAGGCTTAAAGGGGTTTAATCCACTTACAATCATTTGAGAATTCCCCTCAACTAATCCTCTGTTCCTGAGGGGAACCCACTGTGCTGGCTGTGACCTGCCAGCACTCTGGTGCCATGTTCAGGGGGGCTTTTGATGCTTTACTCTGATTGTGACAGATGAGTTTCTGTACTGGACTGATTGCAAAAGGTCTTTTGAGCTCAGCAGCTGCTTATTTCAGTGAGGAGCAACTGGTTTTGCTCCCCAAAGTAGTACTGGCTACTTGCTTTTCCTCTTAACACACCTATTGCTGGGGCCACAGGTATGGGGGAGATGCTTTCCTTAAAAACAATCTACCAATCCTTTCATTATGACTGTGGAGAAAAGCTGGAAAGTGACCTGAAAGATTCTTATGCCATTAAATAGTTCTATACCACTGAGATTCAAATTAAGGAAATTACTGTGATTATTGGGGAAGGCTTGAAGTCGACAACACTGCCAGAACTTGTTCCACACTGCTGTTAAGAACCTGTTAGCTGCTATGCAACAGCAGCACTATTTATTTCCTTCTTTGTTCTTGTTTTAAATTCCAGGCTTCTGGAAAGAGCTCTGTATATTCTCCTGTTGAGGAAACATCTGTGCTACGTGAAGAGAAGGAGAATGTAAGGACACACTTCCACAGCAGGATGGATGCCCTGTGATGACCTACCTTGCCTGGCCACAATAAGGCTTGCCATGCAGTCTGGCACACTAGTTCCTGCTGCCAAGAAAGTGATGCCCATGATCACGTCTGGAATTCCCAGTGTGTACCCAATGATTGTCACCTAAGGAGAGGAAATAAACTGTCAAGCTGTTTACAAAAATTAAGACCTGAGACCAACTTGGCCCAAATCTGCAAGATGCTGTGAGACAGAGGGTATCTCTCAGTGCAAACTCACACTTCTTCCTTCAAATAGAAGGCAGTGATAGGCTTTTCTGGTATATTCATCAACTGGCAGAGGACAGCACTCACCTGCTGTGTACCCTCTTAGGTTAGTTGTTCCAGACATTTCATCCACAGTTTTCCTGACACTAACCTGGAAAAGAGACTATATGGTGGCTCACTACCCTGGGTAACTGTCTCCTGATCTTGGATGAAGTTTGTAAACATTATTATATACAAATACTAGCTAAGCAGACACGAAACTACCCCATGGTTCTAGTTCTGCAGGAATTTGACTGAACATTGTGCCATTGTTCATGCTGAGTTCAAAGTGTTAACATTCACAACTCCATGTCTCTCGAGCTTGCTTGTGCCAATGAAATGAAAATGAAAAGTTATTGTGGTCAGATTGTCAGTCAGCACCCCTCACACTACCCTGCAAGACTGGGAGACGTTCCACTGCTGCAGCTGTAATTATTGCCCAAGGCAAAGAATCTGGATGAAATGCCAGCCCTAAATCAAGTTCAAAGGCCATGGCTACTGGCCCCTAATTTTCTTCTCTGAGTGTGGACAGGTCCAGTAGAAATGGAAGAAAACCTAAGGTTTCTCACCTGAAAATTCAGGTGTGTAGAACTTCCTATACATTCCTCTAGACTGACAAACCCCCTGCTGTTGCTTCTGCCAGGCAGTGGTTTCTGAAGGGTCAGTTGGTACGTACCATCCACACCATCATGTAAGAAAAAGCTGCAATCCACAGGGTAGAAGAAGCAAAGGTGACCATGAACCATTTTTCCAAGTGGGGTTTGTTACAGTTGGGCACTGTGAAGTACAGGACAAAACTCAAGGGCCATGAGAAGACCCATTTCAACATTTCCATCTTGCCAGCTGCCAAACAACAAAACAAAAGGAAACAATCACAAGTCAAGTCTGCTGTATTTCAGAATGTTATTATTTTGTTAGCATGTGCAAGCAAGATGCCAGGGACACCTCAGCCTGTTATGTCAACATGCCATTCCTTGTTCAGAAGATTATGATGTGATGGCAGATAGGAGTGCAGAGACATGCACAGGAGTATGAAGGGCCTCCCTGAGAGTTTAAGTAACGGATCAGAGCACACATGCTCCCTCTCTTCCCCAGCCAAGTTCTTAAAGAAACCACATGAAATGCAAGTTCAAGAAAGAGATCTGATTGACGTTCAATCACCTAATGGGAGGGTACAGAAAAGAGGGAGGCAGGCCCTTCACAAGAGAATTACAAAATTCCTCACACAAGGGAATTACAAAAGCCAATGGACTCAATTTCCAATAAGGGAAATTCACAATAGATGCTACACTGAGTTGTGCATTTTCTCTTTTTTTCCTACTGTGAGGGTGGTCAAACATTGGAACAGGTACCCAAAAGTCTATGGGATGTCCATCCTTATAGATAATCAAAACTCGACTGGACACAGGCTTGAAGGACCTGCTCTGAGCCTGGGCTGGAACTAGAGATCTCCAAAGGTCCAGGCCAACCTTTCACACACTATGAAAGTCCACAGGACAGCTAAACTACTCTCTTTAAGTCTTAGGTCTTTTCCTTACTCAAACTACAGAAATGCTCTTTGAGTGAGACATGAACAGGAGTTCCCAAAATTGTATCTTGCCTGTAAAGGGCAGGACCAGCTCCCCAGGATAGTATTCCAACTCTGCAACACAGCAGATCTTGCCAGCTATGGCAACTATGACTCAAAGGCAGGACAGGGATACATCATGATCACCTCAAGACTAGCAGAGCCCTGATGTGGTAAGAGGCACCAGGCTAAAAGGAGATCTCCATCTTGCAGGTCCAGTGCTCAGCAGCCTGAAGCACTTGTGGTTCCTCATGAGTCATGCAGCTACTCTGACTTTCTAAGCTCTCCATACAGAGCAAGAAGCACTGTGACAGTGCCTAGGGAACAGCAGGAAAGCAGAGGTACTCAGGACCTCCCCGTGTCTCTGCCCTGCATTAGCATCACCAGTGCCTTGCCCACACTGGCACTGCACTGTCCAGCCGAGGTACAAGCACACCTCACACCTCCCAGCAAAGCTATGTCCTAGCCACGGATACATCTGACCTGAACTCAGGGTCCTTGCCAGCAGTCCAGCCACCCTCAGCATTCTCCACAGTGAGCAGAGATCCACCTCTCCAGAGGGTGAGCCATGTTTTGGGGACAGAACCCACCCTGTGGAGATTGCTGCGTCTCCTCTATGACTGCAACAGCGGCATAGGAAACTGCAGCAAAGCTGTGCCCAACCCCAGGAGTCTGCACTCTGAGAGGTTTCTGCTGCTTTCCAGGTTCCCTCCTCTTTTACATGTGACCAGGAGCCTCGCTGCTAAGTGAAAGCTGATGGAAGCTCTCAGAGACACTTCTACCTCTACAGGCATCTGCAGTGCTTTCCAGCATACCCACACAAACCCCACACAAACGCAAGAGTTTCTTACTGGGTAGGTCAAAAGGTGTGTATGGCCCTTCAGGGTCATCATCATCATCATCGTCATCCTCTTCCTCTTCCTCATCGTTTTCGTTGTTCTCGTTATCCTCGTTCTCGTTCCTGGCCTCGGCCACGTCCTCGTCCCGCCACGTGCCGCTCACGCTGCGCTCAGCCGAGTTGCTGGGCCCTGTTCCGTTCTCCACCACATGCTTGATGGGTATTTTGATTGCTACTTCTGACTCACCATTGGTGTAAGTCCTGCTGTTGATCAGCCGCTGCCTCTGTAAATAAAGGCAAAGTCTTGCTGAAAGATAAGATTTTTATAAATTTGAGATTTTTTTAAGCAAAAGGGAGGAAGAGAGAAAGAGAGATGTGTAGAATTCTTTAATAATCTATCTTTAAAAGCAAAAAGAATTATTTTCATCAGGAACAATATGATGCTTGCTTGCAGACCACTAGATAAATGTCACACGTACAGCTTTTACAAGAGAAGGCCCAGTGACTGTGGAATTGACTCCAGGAGCACTCCAAGACCAGTGACATGCTAACTGGAGTCTCAGGGTAGCATAATATTATCAAACAATCTCTGCTAAAATCTCTGCGGGGACAGAGAACAAGGGATGATTCAGTGAAGTCAGTGGTAGAAGGATAGTATCTGTGAGAGCGCTATCAGGAATCTGGAAGAAACACCAGAGTTGCATTTCAAGCCAAACACTGCTACAGGAAAAGGCAAATTCAAAAGGAGAAGGGCAGGTGGGGAAGGATAAAGACACACCTCATTGATTAACATGCGGCTGGCCATGGAGAGACGTGTTTTGGGAGGGAAATGGCTGGTTATCATGATCCGGAGTCCAGCCTCGGAAAATGAAAGCTGGTGTGGGTAGGCAGAGAGCAGCTCATCAACCATGATCACTGAGGCTTTACGGTGGAAATTTCCTGCAGCCAAGGAACAAAAACAAATTGAGACCTTCTTCCAGCAGTCTCTCCCTCTGCTCTAGGTGGCTCTAAGAAGAATAAACCCATGGATTCCAGAAGTTCCCGAAGAAGAACCACTCCTTCAGCCACACCATTCAAAATAGGCCTCATCTGTCCTTAATTTCTGCCTTCTGCACACCTTATATTCCTGTTTTTAAATAAATCCTCAGCATGGTGTCACCACTCACGCTCCTTACAAAGAACTAAATCTGACCTTCACAGTTGATCACAGGCCTGCATTAGGCAGACCGCTGCTTCGATAGCAGCTATCCCACCAAGGCAGTTACTCCCAGGTGTAACCTGCACTTCTGTGAGGATATTGTCCTCATCCACAACTACATGTGTTCCTGCAAGGTACCGACACAAACGAAAAGAAGGTTCCCGCACTCTAGGCTTGCAGCTCACGGCTGGGAGCTGCCACGGCAAATGCACGTGCCAGAGCAATCCACAGCACAGAAGCAAAGGCACAGGGATACAGAGGCTGGTCCCTGGATCGTGCTCCACCTGGGGCACAGTGCTGATGCCCATTGCCTCTGGGGTTAATCCTTCCTGCACCTGGATGACACCTGGGGCTGTGAATTCTGTGCCAGGACTGGGACTTGGCAGGAGGGAAACCTGAGGCCTTACCCAACATGCTTCCGCACTTATAAAAAACAGTGTTTAACACTGGCGAATGTTTTGTGGTGTTACCATTTTCAACCATCACTCTTAGTCTCACAGAAGACCATCTCCTCAGCCTTTGTGTTATTTTTTTCTCTACTGAGACTTCCATGGATTGGGGGAGATACGTGAGTTCCTCCATATTAAAAAAAAAAAACAAAGCAACAACAAAAACCAACCAGACAGCTTTTCCTTGTGAGTTTTTCCACACTGACACTTGTTGAATGGCACCTGGAAGAACTGCCCCAAACACAGAAATCTTTCTGCTTTAGACTTTTTGGTCCTCTGTTCAGAAAATGCTTCAGAAGAGGCTTCAGAAGACAAACAGTGTCTGAAACTCCCAGGCACCCTGTTGCAACCAGTGCTGTTGGTGGCCCTGTGCCCCTGGCTGGGACACAAAGCAGCACCACTTGCCTTTCTGGGCCTCCCATGGCCCAGTGCCAAGGAAATACAGGAACAATCTGCAAGAAGATGAAGCAATCCTTTTGCCTTCCCTCCTCGGCCAGTGTGAGTAACCACAAGTGTCCAAATCAAAAAGTTATCAGCAGAGCATGCAAAAACCCATTGTGGGAACACTTAAACCAAATCCCACAATCAGAATTAACCCTGAGGCCTCTGGGTAAAGTTTGTGCTTACCGAGTTTTCCCAGTCTAGCTTTGCTGGTACAGAATTGCCAACACAGTTCTGCTGTGGAGAGCTACAGGCGACAGAGAGCAGTTCCCACAAAAGCAGCTTCCCCAAATCAGAGTGCATAGCACTGCTAGGAGCCTGCCCTCTGCAACAGGCCTGTAACTGAGAGCCGGCAGACTCCAAGCATTTGCTGTCAGCAAATAAGCCCCTCTACATTTCATGTTTAACTGCCTACTGTATACAGACTATGCCTCTCGGGACCCGTTTCCAGGAAGAGAGACCTGTTTGTGGTTGGTTGGTTGGTTGGTGTTTTTTGATAGACTAGCAAAACAAAAGAGGCAGCTCATCTCTAGTCAGAGACCAGGACTGATTTTGACAGGATGGAGCTTCTTCTCAGGCTAAGTCAGTGCCTCAGGGAAAAGGAAGATGGTATTCCTGAGGACAGGTACATATGCATCCCAAGCAGACACTGCACATGCTTGTTGACTGTTTTAAAGACAAAATAAATCCACTGTGAACATAGTTTAGGACATCCTTGCAAATGCAGACACTGAACTGCTGCTGCTGAGCTACAGGATGGGGGAATTTTTTTAAGCTGAAGAAACACAACCATTTTTATACATGATCATGACTCAAGTCAAATTGGAACAGATTTCAGCCAAAGTGGAATACCCTTAAAGACCATTTACATGGAGAAGTTGGGCCTGGTAAAGCCAGCATGTGCAGTAAGAGCACAGTACCCAGACCCAGAGTCCTTGCCCTCCCTTCCCTGGGGGTCAAGTGTACACTGGTCTAAGTAGGGCCTTTTTCCTTGCTCAGTTGATGTCCCTTTGGAGTGGCGTTAAATCTAACTGGAGGTGATGTAAATGAGCAACCAGCCCAGAGTAACAGTGTCCACAGGAGGACTTAAAATGGCTGTAACAGGCTAGATAAGCAGCCTCTGGGCTTGAAGGAGTCCTTCCAGCCAAGCACTTGTCCTGTAGCAAGAATCAGCTACAAGAGGCCTCGACCGTCTCCTCCAGCGGCACAGGCTGTGGTGGCCGGGATTGCCACATTGTGCCTCCCATCTGGGAAGAGGGTTCCAGAAGGGCCACCTGCCCCCTCCTACTTCATGGCTTACAAGACTGCAGCAGTTCCCACCATGTGACCAGGGACAGAACACTCAGAATGATGCAAGTGAGAAGGTGACTTACTAGAACAGTTACCTTTCTTTAGTAACACTACTGTGGCATCACAGTTGCTGTTGTCGTCCATTTCCGTGTTACTTGCTAAACCGTTCACCATATTCGCAGAGTTTTTTGTCTTCCTCTCAAAGCAGTGATGTATGGTTGAGTTGTATCTGCACAAATGAAACAAACACAGCATGTACCTTTACTTCTTGATGGTCTTCCTTTCCTAGTCTTGTATCCTGTGCAATACAGCTAAGGGAGGGAAGAAAACCCCTCTGGTTTTAAGGAGCATCCCAGAGCTCCATTGTACACCATGCAATCCCGCTGTACTCAGAAGGCTATGAAAGACAAAAGCCATGGATCTTGAATGACATGCATGTTCATGTTAGGTGTGATGAATATTCTGTATCACAAGTAATCTTTGCTTGTTATCATCCAAGTAGAGTTTTTATCACATAATCACACCTGAATAACAGCATTATTTTACTGGGAGGTTTCACCAAAGAAACACAACATCCTGTGCTCAATTCTTCTCAGCTTTGGCAAGGGTGGGAATAATCCTTGTTTTTTGGAGCATCCAGAAGCTGACACAAAACTGAGCCAAGGCTCTCCCCATGACCCTCAAAGGCAAGGGCAGACCCCTTTAAACACCTGGCAGAGATCCCTAACTAGGGTGACAACCTTTCAAGCTATATCCAAACAGATCTGGAAAACCTGTTCACATTACAACGTTGTTTTCAGAAAAAAAAAAAAAAAAGCATGTTACAACTGTTTTGCTGGTCAGTTAATTGTTGCAAGGGTAAAGCTACTCTGTGTAAAAATTTCTAATTATTAGATGAATTCTGACTTGTGCTCCCTTCAGCCAGCCTCAGTGTTTTGCTGTTCTCACTGAGAATTGCTCTCACAATATTTACTCTATTCATCATTTCAAAACAAATCTCTAGTCTTACTTGTGGAGACAAGACCACTGGTGTGCTTGGCAGCTGGTAGGTTTTGTTGAATGTTCCAGTTTAAATATGGGTTTCCTTTCCACTGGCTTTTGAAAACAAGACAGGAGGAGGGGAACCAAACAGCCGAACAGACTAGTTTTACTAGCAAGAACTTGTGTGAAAGAAGTCACACAGGCCAGATGCTCAGGAAATCACTGCTGACTGTGCTGTAGTTTTAATTTTTAATTTTCCCTAACAGCCAAGCCAAACCTCCCCTGGCAGAACTGGAGGCTGCTGTTGCTTCTTGTTGAAAGGGCTAGGTGAGTAGGGAGCCTTAGAATATAAATGAGCTGAGGGCACATTTGACTTACTTCATTATAAAGATGTAGATGATGTACATCAGCACTAAGACTAAGGACTCCCACCTGGAAACAAGAACAACACATGAACACATCAGAGCAGAGCAGATATCAGCTGCCCCTGTTCAGCCACTCCCCCATCTGCCACACCACAAGCATGTAGAAGGGCTTGACCCTCCTGGGCTGCCCTAACATTCCTCTATAAAAAAGGGATGTATAAAGAAATGGCTCACACATCCACACATGATGCCTCCTTTGTTTTCTTGTCTTCTGTGATTTTACTTGGCTAAACTGACCTGTCAGCTAAGAACAAGTGACAAAACCCAGGAGCTGAAGTGGGCAAATCACACACCCAAGGACCCCCAACACTTCTGTGAGGACAATAACCATGGCAAGTGGCCAAGGGAGGGGAGCAGTCACCCTGCTTTGCCTGTAGGGGTGTAGAGCAGGATGCTGGGCTTTGTAAAGCCCAACTCAGGTGCTGAGGTGACCTGAGCAAGGGGCAACTGCTCTGCTGCTTCTGCTGCTGCATGAGCGCTGAGAATGCAGCAGGCAGCAGTTCAAACTGCTGACTGGACACTGATAGGTTTTTTTCTCTCTGCAGTTTCTCTGTCAAACCAATGAAATAATGAAATTTGTATGAAAGCAAATTATAAAGTGACTTTTAGAGCTTGCTTCTAGATAGTTTTTTTCACTGACCGAATGCTGTATTCTGCTTAGTTCCCTATGGCAAAACTGCTAGTTTTTGTGGAAATCACGCATTATCGGACTACTATATGCTAAACTCACAGAACATTTTCTCCATAAGGACTTTGAGATATTGCACTAAATGCAATATCAATGTCTCATTCCCTGCTTCTGACGATTCAACACTCAGCTTCTGCATTATAGGGTTTTTTTTAAGAGCACAGTTAAATACAACTGGCCCTTGAGTGAATTTCAGTTAAAAAACCAAAACCCACAAAAAACTGACGAAGAAAACCAGAAGAATGGGTGTTTGAAACCTGCCTCTGAAATGGGCAAGACCAGCCGAAGCAGCCTGATGCTCCCTAGTGCATGTAATCCAAATGACACCAGCCGGGGGTGACACCAAAGCCAATGCTGTCACCTCCACTGTCGGCTCCAGCTCTGGGATTTGCCAGACACAAAACCATGAGATCAAAGCAACCAAAAAGTATCTGAAGCCCTCCTAGATTACCATACCTACTGCACTGCACTAAGACACATTAATAGGGATTTTAAAAAAAATTCTTTAAACTGGCTATTTATTAAATTATGAAAAATCCAAATATACACTTATTTATGACTGCTTGGGTGGCCCTTTCTGGTACACTCACAGCTCTGCTGAGTATACTGTCATCCACAGGCTGCTGCAAGGCAGGCAGAGGACACTGACTGCTGCCGCTGTACCAAGAACAGTCTGAGTGACACTCTCCTGGGCTTTCTTCTCTAGCTCAAAAAATTAGTTATTCTACCCTGTCTTGTGCTCACATTTCTCACACAGCTGCAAATAGCTGCCCTGCAGAACTTTTTAGCTTTCTCCTTCTCCCCTCATAAACACTAATTATGGCAGCTTTTGTGGTACAACCACCAAAAATGAAAAGAAAAAGGATTCACTTACCAGGAAACTCTTTCATCATAAATAAACTGTGGAAAAAAGATTTTAAAATAGCATGTTATACACAAAACCACAGCTGAAAACAGCTCATCACCTGAGGCAGGGGACAGAGTAAAGCAAGCCAGGGCTCGTGGCGATGGCATCAAGCTTGGGTGTATTTTGGCACTGCCCTCATGCCCAGCCTTTGAACTTCTCAACCCTTAGTTTCTCTCACCTAGTCAAGGCAAGTAGTTACTGCTTCCCAAATGCCACTGGATCCTTGTGCAGCACTTAGAGGGAAAGCAGCCGTGAGCCAGAGACAGGGCTGCACCCCTCTGACCCACTCAGTTATCTCACCAGACGTGGCCTCCTCCCCACCAGCTCCCGGCCAGCTGCCAAGTGACCTGCCAGCGGATCCACAGCAAGGTCTGCAGCTGCTGCCACGTCCTGCTGGCCCCAGGGTGTTGTTCCCATCAGCTCGGAGTGACCATCAGCCCAGCAGGCTGTAGCCACTGTGACAGTCCCTTTGGCACGCCTGCTGATGGATGGGCACCGTGGAGGCATAGTGCTGTGCAGCCTCCTCAGGCAAGCAATGTGCCTCCTCCCTGAGGACCAGCACCATGGCAAGGGGTGTGAGGGAAGGACCAGTGCCATGGCAAAGGGTGTGAGGGAAGGACCAGCAACATGGCAAGGGACGTGAGGGAAGGTGCGTGAGGGATGGACCAGCGTCTAAGTGAGGGGTGTGAGGGAAGGACCAGCACCATGGCAAGGGACGTGAGGGAAGGTGTCTGAGGGAGGGACCAGCACCATGGCAAGGGGTGTGAGGGAAGGTGTCTGAGGGAGGGACCAGCACCATGGCAAGGGGTGTGAAAGAAGGTGCGTGAGGGAGGGACCAGCACCATGGTAAGGGGTGTGAGGGAAGGACCAAGGCCACAATGAGGGGCGTGAGGGAAGGGCGTAAGGGAGGGATCAGCGACATGACGAGGGGTGTGAGGGAAGGTGCATGAGGGAGGGACCAGCGTCATGGTGAGGGGGATGAGGGAAGGACAAGCATCTAAGTGAGGGGTGTCAAGGGAGATCCACCACCTTGGTGAGGGTTGTGAAGGATGCAGGAGCATCGTGGTAAGGGATGAGGGAAGGGCCCACACTGGCAGTGGCTGAAGGGCCATGCCACCAATGGCTGAAGGCTCAACACTGTCAGTAGCTGAAGGGCTGCACCAGCAGGTGGCTGCTGTGCTCCGTGACCAGACCCTTCGCCTTGCCGTGCTCGGCCAACCCTGCTGCTCCCGTGTTCTCCTCCCACCGCAGCAGGATGGCTGCAGAGGGGACCCGTGGTGCCAGTGCTTCTGCGGGAGATGGGAGGCTGGAGCTGGGGTCACACACAGCCCTCACAGCCTCAGCGATGGGCCGTGGTCCATTTGGCCCTTCCTAAGGACCAGCAGGGAAATGCCATGCCCGCACCAGGGAATACAGATCCACGGCTGTGCCCCAGGAAAAAAAGGGGGAAAAGGAACGAGGCCCTGAAAGCACAGTGAACACTTCCCCTTGGCCATACAGCCATAAATAGCAACTCCTGTGTGGCAGCCGGCATGAGGCAGGAGTTACACTGGTTACTGGAAGAAAACATGATCAAAAACATTGTAAATTACCGTGATCCTATCTGACAAGGGATGGTTTAAGTTACAATGTTTTGGTGTGATGGGACATGAAAGCATGTGCATTGACTTTCATGACTAAAAATAGCACCCATCCCAATTTTGCCACTAATGACTCTGACCATGTCCCTTCAAGTTAAGATACACAGGCATCTTCTTCCTTTCAAGAGAATAAGGAATAAGTTTTGCCAAACTCTACAGGAAGACAAGGTAGCATTGTAATATTATTATAAAGTTTAAAAAAAAAATCATAGGGCTGAATCAGGACGAATTAAGTATGGTAAATGTGATTTATCCACATCTAAACTCTATGGTTTAGAGTTCACTCCCTCTCATCAAATGGCCTGGGGCAGCAAACAGGTGAATCTATACTGCTCTATTTCTTACTACAGCATTGTACCTCCTTTTCTAGTGCAAATGGAGACAAAGTCATATTGATTTACCCAGCACAGTATCAAGCTTTTTGAAGTTGCTGTATCTCAGCATTGGAAGGAATATATTTATTTCCCCTCAGGTCCATTTATGATTAGTAAAGATATCAGTGGAGTGCAACTTTTAACACAGCACCATAGGCTGCTGTTTAAAACACCGTGAGAACAAACTTCTATAAACAACATAATTCTTCAAGACTGATGACTCTATTCCAGCTGCAAAGAAGTCTCAATGGCCTCATATGGAAAATTATCCCTGCATACAAAGCGCTGAAGTGTCTTCTAAAATGAGCACACAAATTTAATGAAGGAGGAATCACAGGAAGGTTACGCTGTGCTCTGCAGGGAGCCTGTGGCTCATCTCCCAGCTGAGCCACAGGGGACTGGAGAGTCAAATATGAGGAAGAGTGTCCTGCCACCTCAATTTGATTCTCTCCTAAAAGGACAGGAAAAATTAGAGACACTGGGAAGCCAGGGGTTCCTGGGTGAGTGAAGGGAAGAAGAAACTTCTTAAACTGATGCAGTGTTTGACTCTGAAAGGAGAAATTCTTGTGCACTATCAACTGGGGAGTAATATTGCATACAAAAGGGTTAGTACATCAGCTAGCAGGAAGCTAAGCCTTTAAACACTTGAAATGTTTTCCCTCCCTCCCATCTTTCTCTGCTTTTCCCTAAAAGGTGTTTAAGTAATTTGCAATGATTGTTACAGAGTAACACTGAAAGACCTGGGATGTGCTCCACCTCTTCCAAGCCAAATTAGCCAGGCAGTGCTGTCACATGGGAATAAGAGTTCTGGCAATCCCTTCAAGCCTCCCCTAATGCCTGCAGTTGCACCATCCTGCCACCCTGGCTGCCTGAAGGGCCTTGAAGTCCACCACTGATAAGATGAGCAGAAGAGTGGGCATACAGCTGGAGAGAAGCTAACTCAAGGTTTAGGGAAAAAATAACCGTATGCTGGTATTATGGGGTATGTTCCCAAAAGAAAAGGAATCCTGCAGTTCTGTAATTGTGAAGAACAGTTTATACAGAAATAAAGTATAGGATAAAAGTCTAAGGGATAACAAGAGATGTCTTGTTACATCAGTTGCCATACAACTGTCTCTGCAAGTGACATAGAACACTTAGATAGGAATTTCAGGGGTGCACTGGACACAAAACAAGAGAGAATTCTTCTCCACATCCTTATGCAGCTGACAACGACAGGCACGAACCAGCCATGAAAAAAACTTGCCTTGCTTAAAGAATTTAAAACTGATGACAGAGTCAACAGATGTTCAGTTTGCCTGCCTCCATGTAACGAATGAAATGCCCAATCCAAACACTAGGAAGCCAGATGCCAGGCAGATGCTCACATCTATGCTGCCTGTGGAGTGAACGAAGAGAATGCCTGCTGGATGTCCTTAAGCTTGTGCAATGGAATTCACTGTAATTAGTATGTGTGGCTCTGCTTGTTGTTTAGCAACACTTTTTGGTATGAGATTACTGTCAAGTTGTCAAAGCAAAAATAAGGTTTTTTGTTTCATGGCTCATTGCTAATAATTATGTAGAAAAGTTATTTGTCACCAGGTACAAAATGGCTGGCCTTGCAGTATGAGGAATAAAAGTACAAACAGGTTGAGAAAGATCCTCTGTTTGGGATGAGGCAGACCCTCTGTTTGGGATGAGGCAGACAGAGGCCTTTGCACCTATAGAGTTTGTCTGGAAACACAGGCATGCGCAGGAGGAAACAAACCGAAACCCACTGTTGAAACACACTAACCAAAGTAACCCAGACTGCAGAAATGCAAGTGACCCTCTTCTGACTCTAAAGTCGCCTCATCGTTGACATACGGAAGTTAACCTCACAAAATCACCCTTCCTTTCTTAGGGAATCTAGGGTCCTGGGCTAGGCTGAGGGAAAAAAAAGAAGCGCAACTGCTACCCGAAAACTCAAGTTTTACATTTCCTGATATTGTTTAGTATTGGTTGCAAAGGTAATGCTAAACTGATAGCAGTGTCTTTATCTAAAACTCGTGCCAACATTTTTTCACTGAGCCCAATTCTGAGAGATTTGGAGCATTTTCTGAGCTTGATGAAAATCAGGATAGGTACAACACTACGTGCTGTAAGTGTAGTCATTGTCTGAGGACTTGCTGCTGTCAGCATGCCCCAAATATGTGTGGAAAAACTAACCTTAACATTTCGTAGTAGTCGCTTGGAGTCTCTCTCCTCTGGGCACAAATGCTGCCTCCTTACTGGTTAGTTACACGTTTTTTAGGAAGTCATGAAGGTCACTGCCAGGAGAGCACTGATCCACTCACTGCAGGGCTGCCTGGGGGCTCAGAATGTGGGTTTAGGTCTGCCCCCCATCTCTGCCCTGGGCCGCCACACACCACTCCAGAGTGTCTCTCCGGACACTCCTCCACCTCCTGCCCTCGGGACAAGCAGAACCGGGGAGACCACAAGCAGTTTTCCACAAGCACAAATCCCCGTGAGTGCTTGAGCTGGGATCCTGGCTGCAAGACTGTGATTCCACAGCAGGTTCCCTTTACACTTCCCAGAGAAGAAGAACCTTCAGACACTTACCACGATGAGTGCAACAACAGACAGGGTGTAGTAGATTGAATCTCTCAAGAGACTCCACGATGACAGTGCAACAACCTGGGGAAACAGGCAAAGACAGAGTGTCAGCTAGGCTCTCACCAGCAGCACGACAGTCAGGACGGCAGTGTGTGTGCCCAGGTTCAGCCTGTCACTCTGTGGGAGTGCCCTAGGTTCAGCCTGTCACTCTGTGGCAGCTGTCCCCACAGGAAGAGGTCCAAGACGGGAACAGCTGCAGGGGAGACAGGAATGGCCACGTGAAGTACCTGCTGACTTGGCTGTCCCCCATGTTCGGCTGGGTGTCCCCAAGGAGCTTGTGAGGGCTGCTCCTTTACAGCAAGTGGCTCAGGCTTTACCAGCACGACCTCACCAATGAGTATTACTGCACCTCTGCGTGCATCTATGCAGGTTTTGGGACAAACATTCAAGTCAACACTCTAGCAAAGTGCTACAAACAAAACTAAGGAACTTATATGCAATGGAAAATAAAAAGGGCCAACAGTGCAGTTCATGTCAACTTGACACCTTCCAAAGCCACAGAAATGAGGAAGAATTCTCACTGCAGGCTGTGGGAGCCTGCAATTCAGATCTTAGAAGAAAATATACCAGTGCACGAGTTAATATTTACGCTCACTAATAGTATTCAAAAGGACAGATTAAAAGCTGTTGTGGGGAGGTAACATCTTCAACATGATTCTAGTTTTTGCAGCTCTAGGAAGTCCCCTCAGTAGAAGCTTCACCTCATATCTGTATTTCCCATTTCTGGAGTGCATTTCAAACACTGTGGGGCACATCCTTCAAAGGTGTAAAGCTGAAGGAGGAGGATGGGAGATGGTTCATTCACACTGGTTTGGATCTGAACATGTACATGAATTTTCTGACTATACCCTCCAGTCATGCTTGTGTATGAGTTCAGTCACGTGAAGAGTAACTTAATTTACAGTTTGTCGCAGTTTGGACAGGTGTTTGCCAAGAAAGGCAGGAGCCTCCCTTGGAATGAGAAATGTAAACCCCCCTTCCCTACTAATTAGTAATATTTTGAAATTAAGGGGCTCTCAGGCAAAGATAGGGAATAGGAATAACAGATCTTTACTAAGTGTTTATATGAGGTAGAACAGGCAACAACTATAACAGTAACAACAAACCAGAACCAGAGAACCCACTGACAGCCTTCTCTCAGGTGTCAGGCACCTTCCCCTTGGTGCAGTTCCGGTCCCGGCCGGCAGGGGAGGTGTNGCGGCACCCACGCGGTCCAGTTAGAACTGGGAGAAAACGGGTTCAGGATCTCGGGGTCCCAAGGTGAAAAGAGTTCCCCTCTCAGCGAGATATTAACGGGACACCAACCTCTGTGGCCGCTGCAGGAGAAACAGGCTGGGCTGCACCGCAGCGGCAAGAAGCGAGCTCCCTTCCCCCGGTCACAGCTACACGCGTCCTCCTCTGAAAGCCGAGAGCAGCAGCCAGGGCGAGGGCGGGGCTCCGGAAGGCCGAGCCGATGAGCGGGACCGGGCTGTGTCCCAGCCCCTACCAGCTCCACCTCCCGCGGTGTCTCTGTCCCTCCCTAAGAAACCCCCAGAGAGGGAGGTGCCGCACCCACATGCCCGCCAGGCTCAGCCATTTCTATTGTTCTCCTTAAGTACCGGCTTACTAGCATTTCTAAAGAGGAAAAAATTTCTCTAAAAAAAAACGTTGACACAGTTCTATTGCAGTGTTAGCAAAAAAGTTTCCCAAATCTCTCTTCACATTAACTCTTACTATATTGGAATTTTCCAAAATGGCTAACAAAATAAATGCTGTAAAAAGATACTGACCATTATCCTTAAAAAATCTCTACAGTCTCTTAGTAGCACAGCTTTCTAAAAAATGGATATCATTAATACCGAG
The DNA here is from genome assembly GCA_013398075.1 of Notiomystis cincta. Lineage (NCBI taxonomy): Eukaryota > Metazoa > Chordata > Aves > Passeriformes > Notiomystidae > Notiomystis > Notiomystis cincta. Next base: position 71,036 of record VZRX01007827.1, on the reverse strand, counting down.
TGTAAAGTCTCTTTATGCAACCATTTACATGTTAGAAACTCCTACCTGAAGCAAAAAAGCAGGCATTTAAAGCCCTTGGGCCAAATCAGATTTCTACCAGCTGACAATCCATTTCAAGGCACACAGACATAGATGAATGGAGATGCTTTCTGATGGAAATTTCCGAATGTAGGAGCCTGGAGTTGGGTTCATAATTCTAGTCAGAGATCCCCAATTAAATCTCACATTTTACATCAGTATGCTCCTTCATTCTGATTGGGCAAGTTACACAAGAGAATTTATAGAACAATTTGACATTATTCCACTCAGCTTTTAGGATGCTGCTTAAGGTCCTCTGCACCTTCCCCAGCATGGATGCCAGTGGGGGTTTTACAGCTGTAAACTTCTGCTCTGCGCACACAAGTCACATTGTCACATTTCTGAAGCAAATTGCAGCCCCCCCAGGAAGAGGCTCTGTCTCATTACCCCTGTCTGTGGTCTAAGGGGTGTCACCAGGCAGCAGAGCACACCTGTGAATGCAAGGTGTCCCGGCTACGAGGAGTCAAAGTAGTCTTCCTCCTGTTCTTTGATATTCTACAATGGTCTCGAAGGTGCAGGGTAGTATTTTGCCAAGGAATTTTTCTCAGATACCTGAAGGAGCACATTAAGATCAAGATGCTTAAACACAGCTCTCTAGCAGGGACCTACTGCACAGAACTCATAGATCAAGATCCTGTGGAAATCACAAGGACACTCATGCTGATGCCAGATCGGACTGAAGGGAACGTGCTCATGCCTGGGACCAGTAAAGGCTGCTCACATTTCACAGACATCCTAGTGGGTCTCCTCAATGTAATAACTGTGGGGCAGTTAAGTCTCAGACGTCTTTAGGGCCCAAGTCACCCAGCTGAAGTTTTTGAACCATTTGGTCCATGTGATATAGGGAAGCCATACACATAAGGCAACCGGGAGTGAAAGGAGCTCATAAGCACTGAGGGCGATGTCAGCGCTCAGTCTGCTGGTCAGGACCACATCCTGAGGCACAACTACTGAAGTCCTGAAGGGGGTCCTAAGCTGTGCCTTGCTGCCACCAAGGACTCCACATAAATCTTAACACACTGGAAACCACTTAAACTACAGATCAGCAAGGCAGAAAAGAAATCAGGGAAGCAATCAACTTGGGTAAAAACATGATCAAATTTGAGTTTTAAATCAGCAATACTGTCATACCGTAAGCCAGCAGCGAGATGGTCCTGCGTGAGCTGAGCATAAGGAGGCAGCTGTAAAATCATTGATTGTCAGTCAGGTGACATTCCCTCCTTTCAAAGTGAGTGCCTGAAATTCAACCCCCAAACAAGTGCCTCTTAGCTGTCCCTTGACTGCTCAGTGGGGACTGAACCCAGCTCTCTTGAACTGAAAGGAAGAGCTCTGAAGTCAAGGCTTGAATGAAAGCATCCCCTGATGGCACCACACAAGACACACTTGAGCCTGCTCCCTTGCATGCCACGGCCTCGCTCCTAGGGGTAAACCTACCCATAATAGATACCTGGTTTCTCACAGGTAAACTTTCACCCTGCAAAATCCTACATATAACTTTTACTACTCAGAATGCTTACTTCCCTTTTTGATGGGCTGGAGAGCAGAAAAATGAAGATTTTCTCAGTTCTAGCTTGATTTCTGAGGTTTGCAGTTCCTGAAGCTGTGGCCCCATACAGGACACACCATCTCCTCCATCTAGCACACATGTGGAGACCAACCACCAGAGCAAAAATCCCCTAAAATCAGGCACTGGTTTCTGCTGCCTGTAGCACTGAAGTTGGATCAGAGCACCCAGGACCTCAGTGGCAATATGCCTCATGCCTCATCCTAGGACTTCACTGTTTATCCTCTGTAAAACTGACCCTTCTCTCTTCTGATCTTGCAGATTGTTTCTCTGCTCTTAGCAGCATGGAAGCTCTTTTCCCATCCAGGAGCTGTCCATCACCAGAGGCCATCCAACTGGCTGTTTTCCAGCCTGCTCTGCCCACGGTGGCAATAGGCCCAAGATGAAGCACATGGGACAGAGCAGGGCTGCTGCTCCCTTGGCAAGGATGTCTGTGCTCCTGCTGCAGGAGTCCAGAGGCATGCACACCCCTGATATTCTGGCTGCTAAACGTCCAGGGGAAGCATGTCATCACATCCATGTTCTTCAGGGATCTGCTTCACTCTGAATTGTTTTGAGGGTTTTCCTCATCATGGCCTGTTCTTTGCTTGACATTCTTGAGTGTGTTGATCAGCTACTAACACTGCTGGGAAATGCTAGGCTTTGGAAGCAATCTCCCTAATCTTGTTTCTCTGCTACTCTCTGACACAGAAGGTCTAGATTTTTAGGTATTAAGAGTTAATAACCTAATTTGCTGATGCAGAGAGGCAGGAATGCTTGGACAAGGGTGTCAAAAGATTAAAGACAATCCCTGCAGCAATTAGCCTTAATAGTCTATGGAGGTCAACAGAGGTGTGCCAGCAGTGAATCCACCACTGTCAAAAGGCATCCAGAAGCAGAGAATCTGGGTCAGACCTCATGCTGACCCTCTTTGATGTGGACTGCACAGAAGAGATTAGGGAAACTCTTACACCACCCTAGCAGATGCTGGGATCTGGCTTTTGAGCACTTGGCTGCGCCGCCTGACAAAGCTGCTGCTTGCTGTGATCCCTTGCAAGCCTCTGACCTACCTCTACCTCAGGTATCAGCTCTCATCCCGGAAGAGGGTGAGAAGATAAAAGCCAGCAGTGGTTTGAAGAATCACAGAACTGCTGAGGTAGGAAAAGCTCCCAAAGTTCAGCGAGCCCAACTGTCCTCCCCAGCACCATCAAGGCGACCACTACTCCACATCCCCAGGAGCCACATGTACTCAGGGATGGACCACAGCAGAGCCCGTCAGCTAAAGTATGGGAGCCATAGCTGAAGAGTGCGAGGACAGGAGAAGTTCCAGGACACGCTCATGTTGTGCCACTCACCCACCCAGAGGCAGCCTATGCACAGCTCCCACGTGCTGTGGGGACACTGCTCAGAGCTGCGTGGATCCCGCTCCCTCGTCTCTCCAAACACAACACCAGGAGCAACACAAATCAGGGTTTGTTTAAGAACAGCCTGCTGGGCTCACACGGCCTACAAGCCCTGAAAAGCCAAATATCCCTGGCTGCCTTTGGAGAACCTGTCAGTGCCTGATGTTCCAGGATAGCCCTGACAGAGGCCAATCTCTCAGGGCTTCTCTGTGTCCCTTGACAGGGCACAAGCTCTGCCTTTAAACTTTGCAGCTGATTCTTTGGCTCAGCTCAGGTAATTCCAAGGACGTGGCCACCTGCCTGCTCATTCTCACTGGTCATGGTATTGGTGAAGCATCACAGATTAATGTCAGAGTATGACAGTACCTTACTTGTATTCATCTTTACATTAAATTCAATCCATCTGTGGCTGTCAGCAAGAAGCCATTGCAGAGCTTCTGCACCCTTCCCAGAAGACACACGCAGGATTTGGTATGGTTTGGAGAGTGGTGGATTCCTGGTGGCACTTTGGACACATCCATAATTCAGACAGAGAATCAGGCAAGCAGGTCCTACAGGATCTCAGAGATGCCATCTCCCAGCACAGCAGGAGTCCTGATCCCACCACCACCACCACCACCCCCAGCACACTGAACCACCCTGCCACAGAAGACCTTTTAGACAGATTCCTTCATGGAAAACCACTGCTTTCCTGTGCAGAGCAGCCAGCATTAGCCAGAGGCCCCTGTGCTGGGACTAACAGAACAGCAGGATGTCCTGCACTGAGAGACATTCCCTCTATACCCCATGGTGAAGCCTAAATATCCCAGGACACTGTGAGTACCCAGCTCAGTCTCCAGACTATAATCTTGGCCAAAGACCCCAGGGTCCCACGATGCAGCACTGGGGCTTGCCTGAGGCTTTGATCAATACTAAGCACCACTCCCAGCTCCAGCAAAGCACCAAATACAAACACAGGTCAGGCCAAAGAAAAATCCAGGCCTCTCTCAGACAGTTAAAGCAGCCATGATCTAAGGGACCCGCTGTGAGGAAAGCCTCCTTCCAATTACCAGCTCCCTAATTTTACCTCTGTTATGCCATTCTCTGCAGAGCTCAGTTGTCACTCTGGCTCCCAGTCCATACGCTGTGCACTGACCCCATCTATTCTCAGTACTTCCCCAAGAATATTTGCCTTTTTAAGCCTGTCTTGATATTTTCATCACTGCTGCAGCAATCCGTCTCTGTGACATTCTCAGAATGGAAACAGTGGACACTCTCCAAACCTCAGGACAAAGCCAAAAATATTTCCCTGCTCAACTGGTAGTTGTAATCATCCATGAGTTATTTGGACCAGCATGTCTCTTTAGCTCACATTCCCACAGAGCTGAGGAAGCAGCTGGACCACAAGATCCACAGCAGAATTCAAAGACAGCTGTAGACAGGAAGGCATGCACAGATTAAACATCTCCTAGTCTCTTCAGACTGGCCAGTTCTTGCCAGAAGTAAAAAACATGTTTTGTGATTTCCCTTGCTTTTACACTATAAATGGTTTGAGAAAAAAATCCTACAACTGGTGCATCCACAGTATTGATCTGCGTATCAATTTTGACAGAGAAAACTTAACCCAAAATGGTGATAGTGTTTTGTGGCAATTGGGAAGTAGCCTTGGTTTGATGCTGACAGGAACCCATTTCCAACTCTTCTCACTGACTCAGGCAGCATCTCTGAATTAATGGTGCCTCTCTATCCTTAAACTCCATCCACACCTCTCTGTCCTGGCTGCAGTCTCAGCACCTTAGAGGCCACCTGTTGTTCCACAGGACAGCAGGAATGGCACTGCCAGCATCCCCCTCTGCTTTCCCTGGGCTTTCACACACCACAGCCATCCAGCTCCAGGTACCCAAGGATCACAGCCTTGGCTTCTGGCACTACGTCAGTCTGACATAGTCTGTCCCATGTCTGTAACACAGCCCTGCCACTGAAAGGCCAGGCTCATGGTCACTATAAAACATTAAACTAGAACCAAATCCCAATGTGCACTGGGCTGTGAAAGCAGTGAACAGTCCCAACAGCTGGTATTAAGCTCTTTTTAAATTACTTCCCCAGAGTTTTACATGTTTTTCACCGACAGTCACAGACCAGTGAAGAAAAAGCAACAGCATTCCAACTCTCCCCTTTTAAAACTCCTCCACGGTCGTGGAAAAGAAAATAAAAAAGCTTGTGAATGCAATCATAAAGCCAAAAGTCAGTAATGAGTCTGAGTAGTCAGTGAAATTAAAGCTTAAAAGATTAAGAGGCACACAAGCTGGCTGAATGGCAGAAGTGGGGTAAAACAGGTTACAGAAGTCCCAGTTGCTTCATTAAAAAACGTTCTACCAAGTTATTAAACTCTGTTTAGTGTCCTTGTCAATATGCTCAACACTATTTCTCAGGTGTATTTTCCACTGACCTAACCCACGGTAGCTGATAATTCCAAGAGGAGCCCCGGCTAGCACCAGGGTTCCCTGATCCGGACAGAGTAGAGCCTGCTGAACTTAGTTTACTTCTTGAGGCAAAAGAATCCCACCAGAACAGAAGGAGGTAGGTCAGACAGCCAGGACAGTCCCGTTCTGCTCCAGAATGTTGAGGAATGATGCCTTGCCACTAACCAGACCCCTTGACAGAACCAATAACTGGAAGAACATCTGTGGCAGAACCTAGCATTCCTGGTCTCCTGCTCCGCCCAGAGCAGTCTGTTTCTGAGGAAAGGTGAAACAGAGAAACCTGGACTCAACTGAAAAACACAGCAGTTAAACACTAATTAACAGATCAAGCCATGCACGTTCAAAATTACAGACTAATGCCAGAGTGACTTGCAACTCATGGTTATACTCCTCTCACATAAACACATCTCTACCCTCCACCCTCCTCTGCAACGCTGCAAAAGATTGTGGGTCAGCGCTGAGAGAGGACAGAGAGGGACAGGATGGCAAGGAGAGAGCAGAGAGCTGCAAAACCAAGATGAATCTGGAATGTCCAAAACTGAACAAACTCTGCTTGTGCTGGCTTGAATGAGACCTGGATTAAGCAAGGGCTGCTTCCAAGAATACCGCATCCTTGCCACCAAGGACTGTGAGAGGGCAGAGGAAGGAGGGGAGAGCCTGTGAAACACAAATATGAGCGTGAGAGAAGACAGGACAGAGCAACCAAGGCCTGGAGGGGACCCCAGGCTAAGGCCAAGCCCCCATACACAGCTGGCTTGCAAGCATGGAAAAAGCTTGATACAATCCATCACAGCGCAGGCAGCAGCCTCCTCGCTGCTATCCAGCCTGTGTCCCCATGAATGATGCTGGACTACTGTCCGAAGGGCTGTATCTGTTGCCATTTTATTCTCCCTCAGTGTTCTCTTACCTCCTCATTCCCCCTTTGCCAGAAGGAAGCAAAGCAGACACTACAGCTAAAAAAACAACATTTGGGTGCCTTAGCAGTTGCCTACCTGCAAGGAGACATGCTGGTGGTCCCAGGTGTATGGACATAGGAGGAAACAGCTGCAGACACAACCAATCTGCACTGCATGGGCAGGTGGGGAATGAGGACAGCTCCTAGTATATTTCCATACACTAAATACACCTACAGCTTAAAAACTGTGTCTCCTGCCTGGATGAAATAAGAGAAATCTTCCTCTCTGTGTGTGTGCTATGCAGAACATTTCAACAGGCTGCAAGAAGAAAGCAGGAAGAGCTTCCAAGGCTCACTGCTACAGGCACGCAGGCAGCATTTACCATCCATGGGGAAAAGTTGAGCTCTCTCTCCAAACCTACCTTGGTCAGGCACCTGAATACACACCAGAGGTGAAGTTCTTCTGCTTCTGCTTCCAGTTTAAAGTGTATTTAAAAGCTCTGATTTTCAGAGTGGGGATGCTAGTTTAGAAAATCCAGTCATCAGGGGGTTGTTCTCGTTTGGCCATCAAAACACATGGGCAGCCTGCATCCACTGCCTCTTTTTGAATTCTGTCCAGTCCAAAATCTCTGGAGGAGATGAAAACAGTGAAAAATATGATTTCCCTGGCTGCAGAGTTGACTCCTGTACCTCACAAGGTGCCTCCCTGGCATGGGTAACATTAGCCAGGAGAAGTCAGGCCAAGAAGACATAGAGCAGAGGAGTGGGGTGAGGAGAAGGGATCAAAACCTCTGGAAGAAAGCTGGATGCTCAAAAGGCAGCTATGAGTGGACACCTGACCTGGGGGAAGAATCCGCTGAAAGCTTTTCTCTCAAGCCTCAAGAGATGGAGGGGCAGTGACTAGAAGGAACACCATCAGGTTGGCAAAAGCAAGCACTAAATGTTAGGAGATGTAGCTCAATCACTTGCTTAGTTCCAGCCAAGAACAGCCCTAGCGATGAGGGCAGGGCTCAGGACAGAGGCATTCTGTGTGGCACCCTGTGGAAAGTGGGCCACGAACGGGAGTGAGGAGAAGAAGAGGGGCTCATATGGCTCAAGGAGCTGGATGCTCCCAAAGAGAGTTGGGCTGTGTGGAGACTGAGACAGCCACTCAAATCAAGGCCAGTCCAGCAAGGAAACCTCTGTGAAGCAGAGGGAACAGCACCTGGAGCCAGGACCCAAGAGCATGCCACAGAATGCTATGCATCGGGGGAAGAGCAGGCCTGTGCCAGCTCTAATTGGCCCCTAAAACAACAAGTTATTCTTTTTTATTTAACCTCTCTGTGCTTTGTTTCCCCATCTTTAAAACATCCCTTCATCTCACAGAGGCTTGGGCAAAATTAATTAAGTGCTCATCAACTGCTCAGATACAATAGCGATAAAATCGGCAGAAGTTCAAGAGGAAATTAATAATTCTGGCTCTGGAACAGGGCTTGAATAGAGCCTGGTAAATAAGGCAGAAGGGCATGGAGTGAACAATAAGAGAAAACAAAATCCTGAATATCTGCTCATTAAGTGAGAAAAGTCCATTCTGTGTGCAGAGGGAGGCAGAAAGCCCATGGAGAACCTGGCAAGGGACCCCGTAATTAAAGGTTGGATAATAATGCACGCGCACCGGGGAGGCAAATTAAGGATGCCCAGGGAACCCTAACACTGTTATTTTCTAACTTTTCAGTGTTTGACTTTCAACCCTCACAATGCTCTTTTTTTAGGTGTGCAGTCTCATACCAAGGTGCGGGCACACTTCCCTTCTCCTGTTCCAGCAGTGGGATGCTTATTCTGATTTATTCTGAAAAGTGTGCACATCCAGCCAGTAAAGGCTTGGAAGAATTAACAATTAGGGCTAGTGCTCAAGCAAATGCATACCAACTTTCTGGAGCTATGCATTTGTTTCTTTTTTTAAACAAGGTGCACATAACCAAACCCAGTCTTTTTTAAAGCCAAAGTACAATACATCCAACACAGCGCATACAAACTACAACGTAATTTAAAAACAAAACATGTCCTGGAGAGAGCTGGGCAGTATTTTACAATTCAACTGTTCACCAGTCCAAACAAAAAAACCCAAAAAAACTCCAAAACCAAACCAAAGCAAAAGAAGGCTTTCTAAAAGAGTGCAGCTGGACACACAGAAGGCCCCTGCAGGTATGAGCTCTGGGATTCCCAGCCCACGGGCAATACATCTGAAAATATGAGGGCTCCAGCTGCTCACTCCACAGCTCTAAGCTCAAAGGAAAAAAAAAAACAAAACCCTGGAGCACAGCAAGCAGCTTTGACCAACAACCAGTCCCCAGGCTCACCTGGCAACTCAATACTGAGATTCAGATCCCCAGCAGAACAGAAATCTCACCAACAACCAAATTTACCACATATATTAGTGCCTCTGTAGAGACACAGTCGATAATAAAGACAAGTGCCTATTCATACTAACACAAAACAAATTATGAATCACACCACTAAAAGGGGATGACTTTTTGGTGAAAGTCTGGGAGTGGGAAACAATGAAAAGCATAAATTGATCCAGAGTTTTATCTAAAACATTGGAATTACTGACATTGAAATTTCTTATTTGCTCATTAAAATCCCAATTTCACATGGTGACATCAATCACTCCAGTGCTCACCCACCCTCTGAGGGTTAGACTGCAGCAAACAGAGGTTAAGTGACTTGACAAAACCACACGCAAATCACCAGCAGAGTCAAGGTAAACAAAGATGGGGCAAAGCAGTCAAAATCTCAACTCTTGGCTTGAAAGAGATTCACAGACCATGCTTAGGATGACTTGAACTTCTCAAAACTACTATGACTGGAAGGCTGAAGGCTTTTACAAGAGCATTTTGGCTGTTGATATACCCTGCTGAAAGAAAGATCTCCCACCTGCAAAAGGCCTCTCAAGAAGACTGACATTCTCTGTCAAGCCCCAAACTCCAGCAGGCCTTTTCCACTGAAAGCTGTGGTTTGTAGCCATTTTTTTTTAAGCAGGTTTGAGGCATGCAATCAATACTGTGGAGAGTAGAAAATCAGAATTGGCTCCTCTGCCATCATGCTAGACAGTTAATCACTTTCACCTGCATGAAAAAAACAGCCTGGGAAGGAAGTCCTATTGATGACAGGAGAACACCTTTAGGAAACAGAGCCTGGTGCCCTGGGAAGGCTTTGGTCATTAAAAATTTATCTCAACTAACCGGGTTTTCACCATAAGAGTTACAGCAGAACCACTGACACATCAAGCATCTGTAGCTGCCAGATGCATGTTCCAAACAAATCAGGACATGTGAGTGGTTAAAAGGCACTGCTGTGACCTTATCCTGAGGCCCCCTCACACTGAAAATGTTCACCTTCAGCTGAAGAAGTTCACTGCTAATGAAAATAGAACTGGATCACAAGGAAAGCCCCATCTCTCTGCATGCCTTCTCAGACTGACCAAGCTCCCTTCTCCTCAGTTCTTCTCCCACTGCTCTGTGTTGATAACATGACCCCACTTCCCCTCTTTACAAATCAGTCTGCACAGTAACACATCAAAGAACATTTACAAGGATTTAAAAATACCTGGCATCTCACTAAGTGCGAAGGTAAACACACATTCAGGTATTTAATTATACAGTCAATCATGCCTGCAATTCAGACAGTAGCTCAGATCTCAAAACTTAATTACTTTAATTTAAGATGAATAGCTTGTGTTCTCATAAGTGCTTTGACATGCTAGAGGAACAGTCACAAACTACGCTAGGAGCAAACAACCAATGTTTATTCCTCTGCCCACCCACACACCTTGGGCAGCTCAAAATGCCTGAGCTGACATTTGCTGCTCTGTTTTTCATTTCAAAAATGCAGGAGGAACAGCACAGGGCCCTATTAAAAACAACAAAGCCAGAGAAATTTGTGGCAAGGTTGTGAATCTGCCATCTGATTTCACAGTACAGCCAAGGCACAGGGTGACGCAAGAACTGTAAAGAATCATTAAATGCTCTTACCTGTCCTGCAAAAAGCCCACACATGCCAATAATACAGAGGATGTTGAATACGGCCGAGCCCACGATGGTTCCAACGCCCACGTCTCCTTTTGTGATAAAAACCCCTAAAAAACAAGTTTAAGAGAAGCTGTGCAAATGGGAAAGAGCAGATTCTTTTCACATAAAATTGCAGACCTCATTACATCAAACCACATGGTGACTAGTGACTGCTGTACCTCAATATAAAATACTCAAAACCAAAATGTAACTACGACTGGTTTTTTTTCACTTACTCGAGCCTCACATTGAGCCAATTAAAAATGTGCCTGTTTGGACACAAATCCAGGGGGAAACAATCCAAAAAGGGCGTCTCTCTCTCCTGCTAGCTAGGCAAGTAGGTCCTGGCAGCCTTTCCCCCATGGGTTCGAGATAAGAATTTCTCAAATGAAAGTGAAAAAATCCTATTTATTTAACAAAGAGAGTTTCCCTTCCCCCAGGTACAGGGCAGAAAAGGACACTGAACCCCTCTCCCATCCCAGAGGTGGAGGCTGGTGGGTTTTCCCACAGTTCTCTCATGTATCTCCTAGGCCCAAGCAGCAGAGCCAGGCCCCAGTGGGTCGAGGGGGTATACAGTCCCAAACCAAGTGGCCCGGAGATGGTGAGCTGGTCTCAGATGAAGAAACAAGCCGAAAACAGTCCAAAAAGGAATAGAAGCCACTGAGGCAGATCTCCGTCCCTCTCCAGTCAAAAGCCGAAAGGTTGAGAGCCAACTGCCCCTCCTCCGCTACAGCAGAGGGAAAAAAAAAGTCTCAAGCCAGGTAAAAATATGTAAACATTCTGGCTGCAAGATCAAATGAGCCACTTTGAAGAGTCTTCCTGGCTGCAGTTTAAAGGTACAAAAAAATTTCAAGCAAGCGATGGGGAATACAAGATTGTCACAGAATCACCCCAAGACATCCCATTAATCAATCTAAGGGCAGGTGCTAGTTCTGCCACTTTTTCTTATATTTAACAGGGCAAATTGCAGAGACTTGCTTTCCGAGAGGACCTGGATGGACTGTGTGATGGAAATCAAATACCTCAGACACATCAAAGTTACTCACTTCCTGGTCTTATGACCCCCAACATTACAGCAATACACACCACAAAACAGGGTAAGCTCATGGGAGCAGCTGGTTGGACACAAAAATACTGCAGGAAACGATCTCCCATAAGACATTCCCTGACCAGTACTCTGCTCCTTCCCATATCCCCATCCCAAGAGGCTTCACTACGGATGAAGCTTCAGTAGAATTTGGAGATGATTCAGAAATGTATGGCCACAGCTTCTCACAAGGTCAGTGATGCCTCTCAAGGATGAGTTATGGGGCTATGTTACAAGTTTTTTTCAGAGCTCTTGTTAAATTTGGTTAAAATTGGCCAGTGAGGTTAATGGTGAGGGAGATGAACTGACAGACACATGCATCATGGTGCTGCACAAAATCCTTTCCTTAGGAAGCCAGCCTAAAAATAACACTCTATCTCCTGCTAGCTGTCAGTCTGTTTAAATTCACCACTTGCTTTTAAGGTCCCAACAGTATTTATCTGGTCACTGTATTTATGTATTTTTTCCAACTTTGTCCTTTCCTCAAAAACACAGAAGCACTCACCTGCCAATTGACACACGGCACCTGGTGGGTTACGCCACAGCAGGAAAATGATCTGATGACCATCAGGGCTTCTCTAAGTCACCTGAAGGAATCTGGTTTTATTTTCACCCTGCTACTGCACTACCCTTAAAGGCAGGACAACCCCAACTTGGTCCAATTTAAGTTCCCAAATGATAAGGCTTTGCTTCTGTAATCGGACCTCTCTGCAGAGCACACAGCTTCATGTGAATTGACTTGTGCTCTGCATCTGGCAGCTGTGACTGAAAGACAAGTGTCTCCTAGAGAAAGTATCTGAGCTGAGAACGAATTCTGCTTGGTGATGGAGAGCCCTCTGCACCCTCTCAGCTGCTGCCCTGATGAGCCCCCGCCAGCGGAGATGTGGCTGAGTGCAGGAACATTTCACCCTTGTGCTCAGGCACAGCATCACGCTGTAACACTGCCTGAATTCCCCCTCTCTCACGGCTGTGGGAGCACCACGAGAGTTTAAGGACTGTTGAATCCCCCTTTGTCACACTTCCCATAAGTGGAGAGTTGCTTTGGAAATGTGATGCTCTGACCAACTTGTTGCTGTGAGAAAGCATATCAAACCCTCCTCTCCTCTCCACTCTGGCTTTTCCAGGGAAAAGTGGTGTTGGAAGAGTAACCAGAGGGGAGGTGATGGCAGAGAACTTTCTGCTGAGGACATGTCAGGGTACCAAGCCAAGAGGCTGGGGGAAATCCTTTCCCACTGTGCCCTGGCAGATGGAGTAGGAAAGTGGACAGGAGAGGATAAGGCTGTAGGTGCAGCCTGGCTAACAGGTAGCTGTGGTGAAATGCCCACTGGGTCCTGGCTTGGCAGCGTCACATCCAAGCCCTGCTGTGAGATAATGGCACTTCATCTGGCAAGACTCCCCACAGTCAGTACCATGTGTGCCCAGGAGGGATTATAACAATGTGCCTTGCAGGCACACAGCAATCCCATTTCAGCTCTGAAAACAGCCAGGGAAACATAGAGGTTTTGGGAAGCAGCAGCAGGCTCCTTACCTATGACAGATGTGAACAGCTCGGGAGCAGAGCTTCCTGCTGCCATGAAAGTTGCCCCAGCCACATCTTCACTAAGATGCAAGCGCTGCAGAGAAACACGAAGTCACTGATTACCACACTGAGCAGCTGAAGGAATTCCAGTGCCAACATTAGAGTGCCTGCAGAGAGCAGATATCTGTAAAGTTTTGTGTACACAAAGGTTAACTGTAGGGGAAAAGTCATCACAACATGGCAGAGGGCAGGTTATGCCAGTGACACCTTTAGAGAGGAGGGAAATGCTGGCATTCCAGACAACAGTATGGGTCTGTCTGCTCCACGAGCCCAGCAACACACACCTTATCTCTTCCCCTTTGGCCAGGGCTCGGGCTCAGGCTTGGTTCACCTCCAGCCACCTCCCTTGGTACGATTTATGCCTTGGACATTTACACTCTTCTTAGCCCCTTCCTCCTTGACTACATCACCTACCTCCTACACCTGTCCCTCAGCAGTACCCAGGGAATGTCCAAAAATTGGGGGCTTCTGGAAGGGAAAGGACCCGCTGTTCTACAAAAACTTCATCAGCATACACTGCTTCCAAAGATTTCCTTGGTTAATTACATCTTCCATGTTGTCTGCACTCCCACTGCTCCATCTGCACCAGTTGGTGCTCGGAAGATGCCACAAGGCACCTTGCCCTGTTGAAGAGGAGCAACAAGCAGCCATATGGCCACCACCCCAAGCTGTTACTACACCAAGGCACTGGCTGCCGCTGTGGGAGCACAGGAGAGACAGCCAGGAGCACAGGGAAGGCAGTCCAGGGTGGTGAGAAGTGTCCCTGGCAGAGCTGGCTTTTGAGGCAGCCCCCCCAGCCCGTCAGGACTCAGGAAACTTCCCTTTGTCCCTGCTCCCCTGCAGCACTGCCAGGCTCCTCTGCTGCTTCATCCTTGCCAAAGTACCTTTGCATAGAGACAAGAGTGCAGAAATCTTCACAGCAGCCTTTTCTGAAGATGCCACAATGGATATTCCTGGCCCCTAAGGGAGGGGAACTGTATCCACTGACCACACATAGGTAACAACCCTTCATACGTAAGTTATGGGGATAAGGGAAAAGGACAGGATGTGCCCTCACCAGGAATGCTTTTGAAGCAGAAGACCACAGCAGTGCTGGAGTGCTATAAAAGCTTGAGGAACCCAATAAAATACAGCTTTATGGAAAATTATTTTAAACAGGGTTAAAACTATCATGAAGGAAGTTCACAGGACCAGAAGCTGACCCCTGAAGGCCAGGTTCTTCTGCAGGATGCTCTATGAAACATAATGGAGACAGCCATCCTACAACAGCTGCTGGAACTCACGGTGCCGCTTGAAAGCAAAGTCACCAGCCAAGCAAACCAGCTGTGCTGACTTCTGGGAGGGATGGTTTAATTCAAAGTTACAGTATGTGCCCTCGAGGACACGAGTTTCTAGAGAATTCACTGAAATGCACATGATGATTAAGCTGATACAACAGAGCATAAAATAGCATCCTGTGTGGGAGGCAAAAATGTATTTGCAGACAAACGTTTGCCACTGACGTCATGTAAATGCTCTGTAACACCAGGAATGGAGCAGCTGGGCAAGTGCATGCAGACACTGCTTCAGGAAACAAAATAAAATCAGGGTTTTGTTGGGAGTACCTCTGAACTAACACGGAATGTGAATGTCTACCACAGCAAGTGCTCTGGAGCAAATTCTCATGTCTACACACATTTGGGAGTGAGAATGGCTTGTTGATTGAACTCAACAGCTGCTTCCCAAGCAAGAGAAAGGACATTTATTTTAGGATTAGAGCATCTAAACATGTGAACAGATGTAGAATAACTACTGATTGATCTCCAAGGCCAAAAAGGCCTTCAGGCAGGAGGCCTGAATTCCTGGTGCATAAAAGTATTTTAATGTCTCCAAACATCACCTATGGAGTGAGGAAAGACCTTTCTGGAAAAGAATCAAGCAGGAACAATAGAACAGTTAAAGTCTGATCCATTTATATGACTCATTTTGGTAATCCCTAATGCCACAGCACCTTTCTCCTGGACACTAACTTCTCGATACAAGTACTCCAGATCTGGTGGTCGAGTGCTAAGCTTTCTGTTTGACACAAGGATGAATAAAAATTGTTATCATCATCTTATTGGTGGTGCTGGATAACAGAGTGGTTCAGAACCACCAAGGCACACGAGGAATTGTTGTGTACCATTGAGAAGACAACAAATAACCAAAAAAGCAAAGTTGTGGGCAAGCGAAAACTGCCTTCTAGGGCCCAGGGGCTTGCAAATACTGCAGTAAATCACATGGCGAGGGTGTTTGCTTTTTAAACCCCAGATATCCTTACAAACCCAAGCACACCTGAGAATTTGTCAGAAGAACAAACGGCACCGTAAGGCTGGCACTTGCTTAACCAGCTTCTGGGAAAGGTGGAGACACACAGATCCTGCACATGCAGAGAGTTAACGACCATAACAGAGCCCCTCGCTTGTGACAATGAAGTTTACCACCAGTAAAAAAAGTTAGAACCTGTTAACATCATGCACAGTATTTCCCCTTGTCATTTGTAAACACAGCCAAGGATCAACTTTTCTACTGAGCAATTCAGGAAATAGAGACCCAGGGAAGCGATGGATTTTGTCCATGGCCACCCAGAGCCCCTGGCAGAACTGTAACAGGAGCCAGTGCTCCACAGACCCAGGTCAGACCTCTCAGCCATGAGCGAGGCTCAACTAAAACACACTCATGGGTGGTATTTAACGAGTGCTCAGCCAAGAGAAATAACAATCTCCCTCCATCTCCTGTCTCCCTGTGCCCCCCCTGGATGGCTGGCTTGCCCTTGGGCATATTGACAGCACCCCAAAATACAAGCCTGTCCTGGACACTACTCACTGTTTATCCACAGCTGCCTGAGACAGCTTCTAGAGCCACATTTCCCAGTGAGGTTCACTTGGCTGGGAGAGGGGAGGTTGAAGAATTCAGTGTGTCTACATTCCCCATCATCTCCCGGCCCCATGTTCACACCAATGTTCCCTCTCCTGAACCTCGCAATGTTCAGGTTCCCCAGAATCAGCCCCAGAGGGTGCAGCAACTTTGCAGGACAGAAGCTCCCGCCTGATGTTGTTACCCTTCAGTTACCTCTGTACTTAAGCACCAAAATAGTGGAATTTCCTGGGGGCTTTTCTCCTTGATGATGCAAAAAAGGCTTGCAGAGCAGAGTGCTGAACTACAAACACCTGGTTAGTTTAGAGATGGCTTCCATCAGAGCTGCCAGCACAAATGACTCGTACTGCCAACTTGCACACCTCTCCCAGGGCCAGCACAGCCCATGCTCTGACTGGTGACACCTGTCCCCAGGTACATTGGCGGGCGTCTTCCACAAATGACACAGACCTCTCAGTGCCAAGACCAAACCATATTTTCCAGACACAAAGATTTCACTGCCTGGAACTGACAGCAGATACGGCTCGCAGTAATTTTGGGCACATGGTCTGTGTTCGCTCTGTAGCTGTCTGAGCTGATTTAGGCTGAAACATACTCCTTGTCTTCTAAAATTTAGGCATCTCAACCCTACCAAAGAGAAACTGAGTCCCTTGCAATTGCTGGAAGCATTCACAAGGTTCTTTATAGCTGACCTAATTGTCCCTGCCACTTTACAACTTACACCCACGTAACACAGGACACGACAGCCATGACTTCAAGGGCAGGTACAAGATCGGCGATTTCTACCAGGGTAAATCACCAGAAGTTTTAATTTGTGTCAGCTGCAGCTAGGGCCTGGTGTTTCTGCAGAGACATCTGCAGAGACACACAAACGAGAGGCAACAGCAACCACCACAGTGAGAATGCTCGGAGCACCTGGAGAGCCTGTTCTGTGAGGAAGAACACGGAGCTGAGTGAACGCACATGCATCACGTTGAGTGATGAGATGAGCAGCACGAGCGACGTCACAGGACAAGGGTAAATACACCATCACCGTGCCCTGAGGCTCTCCAGAGCTGCTGCGAGAGCAGCACGTGAGGAGGGAACATCATCTAACACTTACTTCGCAGATCTTTTCCAGCGAAGGGACAAAGAAGTCATCACAAACGATTGCCAACGCGTAGAACATGTACACAGCCTGCAAGGGAGAAGAGAAGAGGGCTCAGTCTGCAGACTGTCACACAGAACTGAACAGCAGCATCCCACGGTTTGATTCAGTATTGACTTTTCAAGAAAATTAAATGCTCTTGCAAGAACACTTCATAGAGCTGTCTGGGATTTAATTGCTAAGCTATACTGAAGTATTTTTGACTTCCTTTTTTTCCCCTGTTGTACAGTGCAAGGCTTTTTTATCAATGTGTTCTGTGAAAATCTAAACCCTGGAGGAGTCATTTTTGAAATCCAGTGTTCTGAAAAATGGGAAAGGAGCTTATTTTCTGTGACTGAAGCACCCTGCCACATCACCTGGGTGCCAGTGGTGAATCTTGCTGAACTTCACATAGGAACAAATGAAACCAAGGGGAACACAAGACTCAAAAGGACACCGAGCCAATCAGGTCTTTGATTAATTAAGCATTTAATCTGAGTTTCTGTACTATTATACAGAATGTGCTGGGGTCTGATCTCTGCCCCGAGAGGCAAAGGGAAGGACCTCACTCCCCACCTCGACAAAAAGACTGCCACTGGATGGAAAAATGCTCACTGGCATAGGGGAAAATGAGGGGAAAAGCATGCCATGGAACCAGCAGAGCACACCCCTGCAGCCAGGCTGAGTCTGCCTCCCAGCCTGTGCTGGTTTTCTGGCACGGACACATCAGACGCCACACAGGCTGCTCCTGCACCCACTCACACAAACACGCCTGTGGGAAAGGAACAGAGCTGGGAATATGGAGAGGTAGAGGGGCAAGGGCAGGACACACTATGGAGAGCAGAACAGCCTTGCAGAGCCCAGCAAAGCTTTAAAGCCAAGGTGCAGCTGGGAAGGGGGAGAGAAGCAAGACTGCACTCTCAAAATCCACTGTCCGAGTAGCACCTGGCTTCGCAGCGCTCCTGGCACTGCATCCCACGGCAGCCGGGTACAACCTGCCCACACATGCTGCCAACCTGGATCTCTGCCCTGCCACCTTGGATCTCAGTGCCAGCTGGTTCCTGTCAGAGCACACACACCCCACAGAGGTGCCCAGACACTGGGCGTGCAGACAGAGAGGTTGGTCTCAGCGGCTGCCTGGGACACAGCACGCTGCGGCTGTGCACAAACCGGCCCTGTCCAAGTGGAGGGGACTCACTGTGAGGTTCAAAGACAGCTCCACATTTTTGGTGACACCTGCCAAGTACCAGCATAGAAGTAGTGCAGCTCCAGTGAGTAACTACAGCTGAGAGAAGTAGCCAATATTTGTAGAAAAACAGTGTCTCAGTCCTAGGGAATCACAGATACAAGCACATCACCAACAGATCCTCCGGCTTTGCTCATTGTTGAAGTCCTGCAGAGGCTCAGATGATGGGAGGAGACTGGAGTATTTTTCCTGGAGAGAAAGCAGCAATAAAAATGGCCCCCAGGCTTTTGTTCTTGTTTCGATTTTCCAGGAACAGGTTTCAATCCCCCAACTCCATCAAAAACACAGATTCTAATTTGCCAGAATCACAACTTTGCTCCAAAAAGTCTATAATTACTGTACATCTCAGCCATGAAACTTTTTAACTTCAAAAATAATTCAAGTGGGTTTTTCTTTTTTCAGGATTAGAGATGGGAATTTCCTCATAACAAATGATTTTGACACAATCTTGAGGAACAGGTGCTGGAGTATCACGTGGACAGTTTCTGTACTTCTTTGTCCTTCATCATAAACATGAGTAAGTGTAACTTAGGCTTTTTGAAAATCATACGCTGCAAAACAGCCCTGAGGACAAGAGTAAGCAAAATTCCAGGTTTCCAACTCTGTTGTGCGCAGCAAAGAACCTGATCTTGCAAAGGGAGCACCAGCTGCTGACACAACACCAAGTGTATGAAAAGAGATAAAGGAAGGAAACAGCTCGCAGGCATTATGCATCATAGGGACAAGGATAAGAAAGGGCTCCAGAGAGTTTTGTGGCCAAATTCCATTGAAATACAGCAGATAGCAGGTGCCTAATTTCAGCCTGGATTTTTGATCTGCTAATCATATTAATCTGCAGTGGGCCGTGCCCTCACAGAAAATACAGTAATGCCTCTCAAGAACGCTAATCTCTCCATCAGCATCATCCCTGTAAAGTGAGTGTGTCCTCCCCATCTGACACGCTCCATGCCCACAGAACGCAGGGCTCGGCATGGCTGCTGGGCTTCCTGCACCTCCCAGAGGCAGGCAAGGAAACAGGGGCCAAAGGGGGGACAGCAACACATGCCCAGAGCCCCAGCAGCTCACCCCAGATGCCCCCACACATGGCACTGCACCATCTGTAGGTGCCCTCATAAGACGCTGAGCTCCACGGTGCTCACCAGAGGCACCAGGGGCAAGACACTCACCAGTTTTGCAGTTTAGAATATTCCTTCTCTGAGTTTTTATAGGCACATTCAAACGATCTCAGGGGAGGGTTTCTGACACTTCCAGTGCACGCAAGGCTGCCGAAGCATCTCTATGTCCCAGCATCCATGGGCAGGCAATGAAATGGAATCTCATGGTGTCCTGGTTTTTAGAGGGCACAACAACCTTCAAGGGTGACAAGGGAATTTTCTTTCTTCCACCCTTGCCTTCTCATTGGTAGGATTGGGCACAAGATGAAAGGCAAAAAGGGGACTGAGATGAGGAAGGAACGGAAAATCAAATGTGAAGGAACTGCCCCTCCAGGCTCTTGCTCATGCCCCCGGAGGCATGGGGCCTGGCACCATGCTGCAGGAGCTGGAAGCATGGAACCAAACCTGCTGCACTCCTCGGTATGATCAGTAACACCAGGCTGACAGCATCGACCAGGCTGAGCCCACGTGACCTGTGCACTCCAGCATTTTCTTTAATGACCTCGTTGCCATAACAAACCTGGATTTGGCTGTGAGTCTTTCCTAATTTTATTCAAGTGGTTTGAGTGCAATAAATTGTAAAGTGTCGGAATCTAAGGAGTGTAGCTAAACCCCAGCCTTGTTCACAGACTACTAAACCACTGGAAGCTACACTCACAGTCAGTGAACACACGAGGGACACTAACTGTTACTTCCCTGGAAGCTCTTCAGGGTTTTTGGTGGGGCTTTTCTTGTTTGTTTGCTTTTTAAACAAACAAAACAAAGCTTAGAGTTTGGGCCAGCAGGAACACAACCAAAACATTTAATTTAATGTCAAGCCTGACTCGGAAAGAGACCAGTGACCAGTGGGGGCTTTTTTATGCAAGAGAGAGGAAGGCAGCAGCATCAGGGAGGCCAGTCTGCACGGTACATCCTGTGAGAAGGCCAGCAGCATGGCTGAGACTCTCATCAGCTGATGAGGTAGTATTATCTTCCATCTAAGTTACCCTGAGATTCGACCAATCAGTCCCCTGGATTTTTCCTTCAGCGCACACACACACACACACACCCACCCTCCCCCGTCCTGGCAGGCACCATGGGAGCAGCAGCTCTGGAAAGGGGCAGGGCAGCAAAGACTGAAGCCTGTTCCACCTGAAACTGACACTGGGAATTAAGTAAGTGGCTGAGGGACACAGATACATGGCCTGTGCAATGGCAGCAGAGCACAATGTGGAGGACTCAACACACAAAATAAGGCTCAGCCCCAGCATCACTTGGTTGTGTTCAGCTCCAAGTGACGATACGGGAGTCTTTAAACAGGCAGTACACTTTAAAAAACCCACATTCACTCCTCCTCCTCCATAGCACATTAAAAAATTAGGGAAATGCAATGGCCCTGCATAAGAGGATTATAAACGCCAGACTGAGTACCACTGATTTTAAAATTACGATTCTAACAAACAAACAAACATGCAATCTCTGCATCAAAGGTATCTTATTCAAAATACCTGTTCCACTGCATGGGACAGAAATGGTCATTTTTCATGTCTCTCCAGCAGTCCTTTGAGCTTCCCATGACAGTCTTCATACTTGAACTAAAACTCGCTTCACTGAGCTAAAGAAGCTTTTCACAACAAAGCATAATGCTGTAAGGAGCAGCAATCCCTACAGCCCTGCCTTCTTCCCAGGGGCTGGGAAGGGCCGAGGTGACTGTCCTGGGAAAGGAGGTGACTGTCCCTGCTGCTGCCCCACAGACCCCTTGCTCCAGGGGGACAGAACTAGGAAGTGGCCACCCCTGAAACCCCATTAACCAAGCACAGGGCTTTCCTCAACTCTGACTGCATTACAAGCCCACCTAAAACTCCATTGTTGGAGGGAGAAGAAAAAACCCCAGCCAAAGCAGGAAGCCACAGAGCCCAAGTTTACTCCGGCCAGCAGCCTGTGTACCACGATGTACCACAGTATCAGCAAGGATGGCCAGGGCACGGGAGAAATCACCCTCCTAAGGAGACAGCTCTGTGCTGCAGAAATGAGATGTGTCTGGCTATTGACTCGATGCAGAAATAGATAGAGGCAGGACATGTCTGGGGTGACCTACATTTCCCTGCCAGTTGGAGCCCCCTGTTCCCATGGCTACGGGAAGCAGTGGCGAGCCAGGAGCAGGAGGGATTGCTGAGCACACACACTGCTCCTCCACCCTGCTCAGCGTGGAGGGCCCAGCTCTGCCCAGGGACAGCCTCAATTCTGACCATGCACAGGCTCCTCATGCTGGCAAACCAACACATCCTGGCACTGCACTCCAGATTGGCTGGAGGAAGCTGGGAAAAGGGGAAGCAACACTGTGTTGTCAAAAACACCAGGATAATGCAGAGATCCAAACCTCCCATTCTCTGCTGCCAGTCAAAACCTTGGGAATTTCTCAGCAAAGCCATTTCCTTCCCATCTCGAGGGGGTAACTGGTGCCAGCACCCCTGAACAGAGCAGAGCTGAAGTTCTGCAGGGGACATCGGTTGGAACAAACTGAAAACCAAGAAAAGGCTAAGAGAACAACTGCACAGCCTTCCAGTACCCAGAGGGACCGTGAGAGAGCTGGAGAGGGACTTGGACAAGGGCCTGAAGTGACAGGATNGAAATCACCCTCCTAAGGAGACAGCTCTGTGCTGCAGAAATGAGATGTGTCTGGCTATTGACTCGATGCAGAAATAGATAGAGGCAGGACATGTCTGGGGTGACCTACATTTCCCTGCCAGTTGGAGCCCCCTGTTCCCATGGCTACGGGAAGCAGTGGCGAGCCAGGAGCAGGAGGGATTGCTGAGCACACACACTGCTCCTCCACCCTGCTCAGCGTGGAGGGCCCAGCTCTGCCCAGGGACAGCCTCAATTCTGACCATGCACAGGCTCCTCATGCTGGCAAACCAACACATCCTGGCACTGCACTCCAGATTGGCTGGAGGAAGCTGGGAAAAGGGGAAGCAACACTGTGTTGTCAAAAACACCAGGATAATGCAGAGATCCAAACCTCCCATTCTCTGCTGCCAGTCAAAACCTTGGGAATTTCTCAGCAAAGCCATTTCCTTCCCATCTCGAGGGGGTAACTGGTGCCAGCACCCCTGAACAGAGCAGAGCTGAAGTTCTGCAGGGGACATCGGTTGGAACAAACTGAAAACCAAGAAAAGGCTAAGAGAACAACTGCACAGCCTTCCAGTACCCAGAGGGACCGTGAGAGAGCTGGAGAGGGACTTGGACAAGGGCCTGAAGTGACAGGATAAGGGGGAATGGCCTCATGCTGACAGAGGGCAGGGTAGATTGCCCTGTGAGGGTGCTGAGGCCCTGGCACAGGGTGCCCAGAGAAGCTGTGGTAGCTCCTGGATCCCTGGAAGTGTCCACAGCCAGGTTGCATGGGGCCTGGAGCAACCTGGGATAGTGGAAGATGTCCCAGCCCCTATCAGAGGAGTTGGAACTGGATAATGTGTAAGTTTCCTTCCAATCCAACCCAGCCTATGATTCTACAAACAACAACGTTAAGATTGCAAAAAGAAGCCCTTGGGTGCTGAGGAGCTCCCAGGCTGCAGAAACAGAACCAGGCTTAAAATCCAGACCATGGCCCCTCCAAACTGAACATCCCCAAGCAGTGACTTAGTGGGGAATTACTGTCTGTAGCACCTCAGCCTCTTCTAAGAAGGGACATGGAAATAACGAATGGCAGTGAAGCAGTCAGCTGCTGAGCTCTGAAAAAGTATCCAGGAGAAATTAAACACCATGATTCCAACCTCTAATATGCCCTCAGTGGCCCACTTTTCCTTCAAACCAAAGTATTTTCGGTTCAGACCTAAAACTATTGCTGACCTGCCCAGTTTTTCATAGATTTTTCAAGTGTTTAGGGATTAACTTTCATCTTTGTGAAGCACTGGAGCATGTTTAGTAATTCACACAGCCCCACGGTGAAGATTTGCTGATATCTTTTTTCCCTTTTTATTAAACAAAAGGGAGAAGATGCCCTGGAAAGCCTCCTGCACTCCCCCCAAGGTCCCAGTGAGAGCTATTGTCCCATCCCTCTGGCTCCTGGTAAACCAGCTGTGCCTGGACGTCTTTCAGAAATGAACGTGAAAGCAAAGGCAAAGGGGCAGAGGAGGGAGAACAACATGTTTACTGAAATGAACAGAAACTGTCTAAGGAGAGGTCACTAACATTAGATGACCTTTAATCATCACTGCATTGTTCTCCCTACGATTACAGAGCCCCTTTTACAGTCCAATTTCCTCAAACCTATGAGGAAACCTCAGTGGAGACAACGAAGCTCTGTGTCTGCATCCCTTTTTCCATGAAAAAGTGCATTTCTGCTTATGCTCTGATTTCATCATACATTTGGTAACTGTATTTCTGGGAGGTAAAAAACAGAACTAGAGGTTCATTTACCCAGTATGAAGACCACCCCTTCCAAGCCAGACTAGAGGCAGGCTGCTAAATGCTGATAATTTTCTGTTTTCTCTAAGGATCATTTTTTTCTTTGACAAGAGGTTGCCTCCAGCTATCCTCAGTACAAGAGAGGCTGAATCCAGCCAGGTCCTGCACCTCAGGGACCACTAGACAAAGAGTACTCAGTAAATTTTCCTCACTCCACAAAACTGCTACGGAGAATGATGGAGCACCAACAGATTGAGGGAGCTGTCCTGCTGTTTGCTAGAAGGGAAGAAACTGAGTACATTTCTTCTGGGACACTGGATGCTTTTATACTTCTCATTAAAAACAGATTTTTCTTTTCATTCTGAAGCAGACAGTTCAGTCTCACAGACTCCATTTTGATACAAGTTAAAGGCACATTCAGCGCATTCAGAACTGAATTTGTATATGAATTTTTAGGAGTATTCTTGTCAGTGATATAAAATCTCGGGTCCAGTGCTCAGTTTCCAAAACATCTCAAAGCTCAATGTTCCCATGGAAACTTGGGATCCTTGAATTTGCCAGGCACAGTCAAGAGCAATGTTTCTCAACAAATTTTTGCGGCTATTTAACCACAATAAAATCCTAACACAGAGGGCTCGGATCAAAATACACAATATCATCTAATTTATACTCGAAAAAAAAATCATTAATCACTTCTCACAGCTAATGGTGACTACTCATTTAAACTGACTAAAAATTATTAAAAGCTTCTAAACATTCATTAGGAGCAGGTATTTTCTTGGCTGCTTAAGAATGCCTCTAATGTAACTGATAGAGATGATAAAGCAAACTTTCCAATCCGTGTAATCCCATGCAATCAATAATACCATGCCCTACATTTCAGAGTGTTCCAGAGTTACTTCTTGCAGAACTCTTGCATCTTTTAGCTCTCTGACACTTAGTTTTCATCTTAAGGATGCCAAACTGTCCCATTTTCAGAGACAGCTTTCTCTTTCCTACAGCCCCGACATGCTAATGGTGTCTTACAGAAGAAATGAAAACAGGCAGCAAATTTAAACCATCCTTGCATTACTGACTCCTTCTTAGCAGAAGATCCCGAGAACAAAAAACTATCACATCCCTGACTTCTTGGTCCATACAGAAGATGAAAATGCACCAAAGAGAAAACAGCTTCAATTAGAGCTCTGGAGCACACTGAGCCCTGGCCATGCCAGCAGGAGAAGAAAGGCAAAGTCACAACACTTACACAGAGGACGTGCAGGACCACAGCTCCATGTCTCCTGTCCTCGTTCGTGAAGATGTCATTAGGGAATTCGTGGAGAGCTGCAAAAAGCAGGGAGAGGGGAAAGAAAGCTCAGATGTTTAATCGGCTACTCACCCCCACCCCATGTGCTGTTCAGAAACACAGCGAGAGGCTGCCCAACCCAGCCCTGCAGCCACCTGCCAGAGGCTCTGCCTCACCTCCCTGAGGCTCAGCTTACTTTGTCCTTGGGCACCACCTTCCCCCGAATGTTTACTGTGCCATTTCCTTTGGGACCAGCATCACACTGTGACCCACAGATGCCCGAGGAGGGACAGGAATCCCCCTCAAGAACAGCATGGCTCCTTCCTCGAGGGAAGCAGTCAGAGTTGCCCAGAGCAGGTGCAAGACCTCCTGGAGGGGCTGGCAGCTCTATCCCCACTGCCCAACAATCCACAGAGCCATCGAGAGGAGCACGCCATGCACTTCACAGCCTTTTCTCCAAATACACTACTGCAGGTCACTGAAAGACAAGCTCCCTCCGTTTGCTCAAACGCTTTATTACTACACTGGATGTTAATTGGATTACAAGGCTCTTAAGGACAGTTGGCCAACTAGGCTGCAGGAATGGCTTTGGGTTATAAACTAAAAAGCCAGTGTGAAGACGATGCTCTAGCATTCAAGTGCTTCTCAGTAATTCCAGATTTTGAAACAATAGCTTTCTGCTAATGGTCAGTTCTTCACATTCAGCAATCAAATGGGAAAAAAATCAAACTGCCTTTCACATCTTTAGAAGGTTCTTCCCACCTTTAGCATCTTTAGCGTTAATAAAGCTCCAGCAATAGGAACTTAATTGGCAATTGCACAGAAGATTACATGGAAAAACAATCCAGCTCACTCTCCCAGTTTTGCTGTCTCTGAAGCAATAACTGAGCAAAAGGCAGCTGCATTTTAATTTTGTTCCTCATGTTCCACCCAGGCACTGCACCTAAAGAGAAGAATGCTCTTTTTTACATACAGTCCTTTGCCCAAAGGCTCAGGTTATTATTGTTAACTGTATTCTTATGGATTGGTAAATTCTATAATGAATCCTAATAAACTAGCGGGAGCTACTAGAGCAGTACAGATGGCATCTTTAAAACATCTGTAACAGAGGGATTCCGCAATACCTGTGACTTTTTATCCCCAGTCAGGGCTCACCTAGCTGCAGCTACTTCCAGGAGCTGTGACTACTTCCTTCTCAGGCAGAACTAGTCCTGCCAGGCTGCCTTCCCTTCCCACCCTAGTACGTGGGCTGTGCTAGAGCTGCCAAAAGTTGCCAGAAACATCCTTAGGTGTGCCTAAGGAAGTAGTCAGGGAAGCACCAGCATGATGACAGGACTGAGAGGAAACTGAACAAGCAACACAAACCACTACAGAAACTGGGAGAAAATGAAGGCAAATCAGGTGGAAAGGATTCATCTTTCATCAGCAAAACATCACTATGTGAAAACCCAGTGTTTCCATCACAGCTTTAAGAAAGGTTCCTGCCCATTCCCTATCCCACAGGCGAAGGAAACACAGGGAGGTCTGCCAGCAGCAATATGCAAAAGGGTTTGCTAATACACGTGTGTGCTTCCCCCTCCTGCAGCTGCCTCCGAGATTTCACATTCATTACAGACAGATGATAAAAATCCAATCCCTTTATCAAGAGTCTCTGGGAGGTTCAAGGAACCCAAAGTGCACCTAAGGTAAAGGCATAGAGGGAAAAAACAGTACAAAAATAGCCTAAGCTGTCTCTAGTGTCAGTGGCTGAGAATCCTCACCCTCCTTCCTGCGTGCAGCAGAAATGCCCAGTGCTCCCTCGGGTTCGTGCTCCCACGCCACCCTGGCAGGAGCTGCACCCCCTTCTCAGAGAAAATCCAAGATGTCCATCACCATATCCTCCACGACACTGTCTGAACGCAAACGCTTTTAGTGGGTTACACTTGGAAGCACACAATTATAAAATAATGTATGCAAATTTGAAATCGGCTGCATTTTTATTAGCTGCTTCAGGTGCAGATGAGTACAGACAAGAGGAGAGCTCTGCAAACACAGGAGCTCTTTTCTAAGAAGAAATAAAGGATGGTGCTGGAACACCACTCCAACAACAACTGCCTTATTTAGCAGGTTATAAAAGCTCAGAAAGTTTGTTATTTCGCTAAAAAAGTCCCCAGCCTTTGTAGAGAAAATAGGTGCAGATTTTGCTGGGTTTATTTTGATTGCACAGAAAAAACCCCCAACCACCTTGCCAATGGACCTAAAGTCAAAGAATAGAAGACTTCTGCCTAATAATCCACTCCGGTCCTGCAGACTTGGCAGGTATCAGCCTCAAGCAGCTGAAGGGCAGGACCTTCACAGAGCTCAGCACCTCCCCAGTCACACCCTGCGTGGGCATTAGACACAATTCTGGGAGCAGCCCAGCACCCAGCACGTTCCCAGAGGGTTCCATCCCTTGGACATTCACAAGTTAGTCTCAGTTTTCAGTTCCTGAGGGTCACATTCCCAGAAAACTGAAGGCAGGAGCCTGCAGCTCAACACAACACTCCTTCCAGGAGTGCAGTTCTACCTTGCAGTGGTGACTTGTAGAATTCTGAATAAATATTAGGATTGCTCTCATTTGGAAGTAACTGGAATTAGATGGCTATTAGCAAGGTATGGCGTGGCCTTGGAAAAGGAGAGAAATATGACAGGAACAGATGAGCCTTAGGATTGAGAAGCTGTGCTCTTTTGCACATGACTCTAGGTGTTCTGACAGGCAGTGGTTGCTGTGCAGGTGCGTCCCCACACCTTTTGGAGACACTATCAGAAGGGTATGGCCAGATTCAGAGGAAAAGTTTGGTTCTATACACCCGCCAAGGGAAAACTATTTTAGTCATAATGCAATGAGCTGGAATGAATTCTTGTCCTGTTATTCTCAATCAGTGTGAAATTCTTTAAAATTAGAATCCTGTTCAGTCCTGGCCATAGGTGACTTACAGAATGCTCTGCATCACACTGCACTCAGAGAAATGATTTGCTAGCACTACACAAACCTGTCTCTGTCCACACCAGGTGTGCAGGGAAGGTGCTGCTGTACCAGTTCTCACGGGGTGGCACTTTTCCCAACTACCCTGTCCCCTCTCACATTTAATGTTCCTGTCTCTCCAAAAGGAATATTTTTCAAAAAACCCAGCACTGTACTGGATCAATAGTTCCGAAAGCTGTGACAAAGTCTTTGTACTGCTAGCCGATGTATTTGCTCTGGAGACCAGAAAACTCTTGGGAAATCTCTCACTGCTTTAACTGATGAAAGATGTTCAGCCTGGCCAACGAATTACCAGCACAGAAAACTTGCAAATTCACAATCTTGATGCATTTTCTCATACTGTCCCCACAATTCTTTCTCTGTGAATTCTGCTGTTGTCACCTATGAGGGACAGATGTTAGCAGGGCAGACCTTGTGATGTGAACTCAGACAGTGTTTTTTGCATCCCTGCTGACAGCTTTCTACACAGGGATACAAAAATAAACTCTAAAGCAATTAGTACCCTTCTCCCTGTACACTCAGGATCATTGTTCTAAACTGAAGTTTGAGATTGCTGCTGGGTTTAGGGGAGACAACAATATCTCATTCAGCACCTGCCTGCAGGGTGTTTCACCCGATTCCCTGACCTCCAGCAGCATCCCTGGACAGCGCCAGCTCTGCCTACCTGT
The DNA here is from genome assembly GCA_013398075.1 of Notiomystis cincta. Lineage (NCBI taxonomy): Eukaryota > Metazoa > Chordata > Aves > Passeriformes > Notiomystidae > Notiomystis > Notiomystis cincta. Next base: position 42,179 of record VZRX01007827.1, on the reverse strand, counting down.
TGTCTGTCGCTCACAGGAAGCAGGGACCTGACAGGGTGAACCTAGTGGTTCATGGCAGGTGATGGAGCTCAGGAACTGCTGAATCTGTGCAGCCTCACAGCTCCCACTGCCTGAAGACCAGCTCGGGCATACGCAGCCCACCAAACCCTGTTCCCACAGTGAACGACATCAAATCACACAGCACAGGCAAGAGACTGTGACCAGCTTTAGCAGCCTTTAAAATCAATGAGATCAGTAAAATTCTCTCTGAAAGGAGGGCGAGTACCTTTTTTTCTATGTATATATATAAATGCTTTACAGTCTGCCAAGTGAAAATGGTGTTTGCATGATCTAAAACGCAAAGAGAGCCAAACTATGGTGATACATCAATAATAAAACACTTTACTAATTTTTCACTCGTGTCTCCACTTAATTGCTGCAAACCAGCAGCTGAAGCAGCACAGGGGTACAGCCCCCACAGTAAATCATGCAGCACACCCAGGGGCACCATCCCACACCTCAAAGTGGCTTTTCCAGGCTCTGTGCCTGGCCCCTGGGAGCAGCCCTTTGGGGGACAGACAGTAATCCAACAGCTCCTCTGCCAGAGGCAGCAGCAAGGGGCAGAGTGGCGAGAGTATCCCAAGAGCCCAGCCAGGTACCTGTTCACAGGTGTCTCTTGGTGGGATGAGCCAGACAGAGCAGGCATGCTGTGAATAAAGTGGGAGAGAGGTCTGCATTTCTATCGCGTAAGTTATGCACGGGCTGGGGGAAAGAAAGGAGGGAGAAGATGGAGGAGTGGGAATATGAGATGGTGAACCCTGTGCATCACAGGGAATTCAGAACTGGCAGCTCATTTGCATGGGAAGTGAGAACAAATATTACTCCTTGCTACTCTGGAGGAAGCACTCGAGAGAAATCACTGCCTGAGAGCACCCAGCAGAGCAGCTTCCAGGGCCCTCCACCCACGGAGCAGCCAGCACTGCAGCTCCCGGGAAGCCCCACTTCTGCCTTACAGCGCCAGTTCTAGGAAGGACAGCTCTGGCCAGGCCCGTGGGCTTAGACTGCAGGCGTGTTTTATCCAGCTGTAAACATGTGCACAGCTACAACATGCATGATTCTGTGGACGTCCCTAACAGCTGAGCTGCTTGTCATTCCATGCACATCTGAGTGCCAGTTCTCCAGAAGTTCAGAATTGTGCAGAACTTGCAAAATGCATCTCCTTTGAAAGAGGAACATGAAGGGCCCAGCCCTGCACACCCCGTACTGTGTGGTCCCCCTTTCCTTTAGACTCTCCTTGCTCTGTACTGGGTGGCACGGTGCCCCCAAGCTCAAGCTCTGCTCTGTTGTGGGGCTCTTTCTCTATGCCAGCTACACACACGCCTTCCTGACGCTTTCCCCTGCTGCAGGAAGCAAAGTCTTGAAGGAACAAACCCCTTAAACATAAGCAGAGTCCTTGTGAAGTCAGAAAAGTTCTGCCTTGGCTTCAGCGCAAGTAAGTCGCTTGCAAAGTCAGAGGCAAATCGAGATCCAAGGACAACAAGCAAATATATCGCAATATAAATGGGGGAGAAATCAGAAATAATAAATAATATGCAACAGCATATGGTTCAGAGATAACCCTAGTCAAATAGCAGCAGCAAGTGACCTTTAAAGAGAAGGTTATACATTCCTTTGTTCAGTACAAGAACTAATTTCTATCACAGCAAGAATCTGGCAATTGTTTCCCAGGATCTTTGAGCTTTTATATTCCTGTATTTCACTTGACCACGCTACAGTTAAGCTGCTTAAATATATATATGCATACTTAAATGGACAGAGGGCAGGGGCATAGATTGGATACCAGGAAGAAATGCTTCTCTGTGAGGGCAGCCAGGCCCTGGAACAGGCTGCCTGAAGAACCTGTGGTTGCCCCATCCCTGTGAGTGTCCAAAGCCAGGTTAAATGGAACTGAGATCAACCTGGGATAGTGCAAGGTATCTCTGCCCACAGCAGGGGGTGGCACTGGATGGGCTTTAAGGTCCCTTCCAAGCCAAGCTTTTCTGGGGGATTCTGCAGTAGATTTTGCTCTGTGCTGCCACTGTCCATCCCCTGAGCAGCGATCGCTCAGTGTGGAAGGAAGCGCAGAGAGGTACCAGCAGAGCTGCCAGTGTTACAAGTTTTACAGACCTAAGCACAGTTGGTGTCAGATCAAGATGTTTCCCTTGACAACTGCAATGCTTCTGCAAAGCGATCCATTATCAGCCACATACTCTGGTCAGAAATAGCTGGCACAAGGAAGGTTCTTAGCAAAACTACAGCAAGAAAAGAACAAATCCCTGGCTGGCTCCTGTCCTCACATGAACTGCCAGAAATTCCTAATAACTTACTGGCTTAATTACAGCTATTCTGGAGCTCCTGGACTTCTTTTGATTTGGAACAGAATACAGTCCCTCTTTCATTAGCTTTATTTTGGGGAACAAATATTTATATTGTGTTCATATCCATTGACAGACTAACCAAAAAAGACAACTTTACACAAAGCACCTCTGTGAAGCCGCATGGAAAGGAAGAGATGCTGCTGCCACGTTTCTTCTTTTCTTGGGGTGAAAAGGGAGGGACTTTTTAATCTCCTTGCATCCCAAATACTGGATGCAGGGATGCCATGAGCTCAAAGGAGGGGAGCAAATCCACCTGTCTGCTTCAAGTCTTAGCCTCATTACAGGGGTGGCTGGGAACCTGGATTGAAGCATACAAATAAAGAATCAAACTTTTGTATTTTGCCAAAAACACATTCAAAATTGTGGCTTAAACACATGGTCTGGGAATAGAGGCAGCTACAAAGTGGACTAATCAAAGCCAGTCCTTCAGAACAAGCAGCAAGCCGATGCCATTGTGAGCACCTGGAATATGGCACAGGGACAGCACCTTGGGGCAGAAGAGGGTGTGGAGCGGACAGAGATCCTAGAGTCACAGAACTCTTCAGGCTGGAAAAGCTCTGGAAGGTCATGGAGTCCAGCCTCCAAAACAGCACTGCCCTCCTGCCAAAGCGGGCTCTGCTCCAGGCCACCCTGGCCCTCCCAGCCTAGAGGTTGCCAGGGGCTCTGCCTCCTACATGCCATCAGGGCAGGGATTTACTGCCTCCAAATGAATTTCAACATTTAAACTGTCCAGGCTCATCTGTAGAGCAGCTCTAATATGCTTTAAGCTCCCTTGAACGTATAAATGCTTAAAGCTATTACAATCTCTTTGTTACTTTACATTAGGCATCCCATTAACTATTTTCTTACTTTGACATAATCAGTGTTTACCACTATTTGGAGATTAATTCTGGATAATGAGGCTGCATGGTCGGTCTCCTCTAGATGCCAAGAGTTGGTTGGCAAGGCAGGGCAGCCCTGCCACGGCAGGGAGCCCCTGTCCTGACAGGCTGAGGAGCACAGGACGGGACCCTAAAGCGTGTTAGGATTTTCCATTTAAGCTTACAGAGGATCTAGTCCCTTCCCCTCTCAGCTGCAACAGAAGCAAAGACATCCTTTCCCATTTCCATCCCAACACAAGGTGCTTGAAGTGCTCAGGCACTTGTATCTTATGTAAACTATATTTAGCAAATCAGAGAGAGTTCCATACTTCAGACATCCATCATTTATGCTCTTTGCATATAAAACTGGCAGGGAAAATTTCCATTCCAAGACTGCACGGTGAAAATGCTACATCTAACTAAAGCATATATAAAAGGGAAACTAGAGCAATCCTTTACTTTGATAGAGCAATGAAAGTACATTAAAAGGGAATTTTGTGGGGGGGTGTAAACATTTGCATAGGAGGGATTTTCAGGAGACAAAGCAGCACGGCTCTCAGGATGATAGCCAGCCTCTTTTGAGGCATCTCAACATCTCTTCAGCTTGGCTTGGCATCAGCCACAAGCCCAGCTCTTCTGGAAGAGAGCTGCAGTCAGCTCTCTGCCTGGCTGAAACTCGCAGCACGGGGCACTTACTTGCACCCTTTGAACGTCATCGCATCTTCTTGAGCCCCTTTTCCAGTTTATTCCACTCTGCTCCTCCAAGTGTACCTGGGACCCTCAGCTCACACCCTCTGCACATCTGACAGGTCCCCAGAGTTACCTGCTAATGGTCTGGGCATTATTTAATCAAATTTTTCAGCTACTGCACTGTGGAGTTCATCGTGTTCAGGCTCAACTGGGAGGTTTCTCAGCCTACTAATTACCCTGCCACCAGCAATTCCTGTACTCCAGGCTGAGATTTCACGAATTTTCTCAGTGTTACATGCACTCATCATGCACTTGGCAATGACCATCTCAGAGACGACTGAGACACAACGTGCTGTACCCAGAAATGGGAAGAATCATGTTATTGCTGAAAGGAGTCAGGGCAACTGCACACCGTTCTGCTGAGAAGAGTCAGCTGGGAACTGGATGCGGCTGTGGAAAGAAGAGGATGCGGCAATCGAGATCCTCCACAGATGGGAACCACCACCACGGCTTTCCAGCAATTAGCACTCACTAAGGATCTCTAATTGACTTCCATCTGCTGCAAAGTGACTCTAGCAGCAAGGCTGTCACAACACCCTTTTGAATCAGTGCCCTCAGAGAACTGAGGACAGTGAAACTGAGGGTTCTGGCTCTCTACCACAGCCCTGACAGGGTGGCACGCTTTCCGTTCTCCACGTCTCAGCTTCTGAATCACATGGGAAGCTTGAGAGACTTTTGTCTCCTTTGTAATTATCTATACAGTGCCACTCTTCCTTCTTGCTCTCATTTTGCCCAGAAGAGTGTCTCTGATGGAGGAGCTTGGTGCAGCTCAGGGGACCAAGCCAGAGAGCAAGCACCATCAGGATCCAGATCTTTGGGAAACCCATGCACAGGCTTTGCTCTGAGCTCCCAGTAGCCCAGGCAGGACAGAGGGCTGAGGCCCATCCTGTGTCACATGGCAGAGCTGGGTCCTGCCCCTTCCTCTGGGAAGATTCCACTGACAGATTTCAGTCTTGCTTTCCTGTTCTCCTTCTGGCTGGTTCCTACACAGCAGAAGAAGCCATGGTTCTGTTTATTCTATGACTGTGAGGAAAAGTGAACATGCAGGATGAAGCAAAGTACACGGCAGGTCTCTCTGCAGTTATGCATTTTGCTTTATGGTGACAGGCAGGCTTAGAGCCCTATCTCCAGCATAAAAATCACATCAATCAATGTCAACATGCTATTCATACATCAGAAAGACAACACTGGCTTTAAATAGGTACCAGCGGCTGCAGAAGACTTCCAGAACTCCATCTCCAAAGAGCCTTTCATCTCACTCAGAAACTGAAAGCCCCTAAATATAGGACTACTGTTAAAAATTCATGAGCTCCAGCAACTATTTATCAAAGTCGTGGAAATAGGGTATTTTCACGATGGTGAATAGCTTGACATTCACTACTAATAAGCAAAACTGCCCTTTATTTATCATTTTAGAGCAGAACAACACTACCAATACCCAAGGAACATTGCATTATTGCTGGGCCTTAGCCTTAGCTTTGCTACAATACACACATCATTCCTGCCATCTGGATGCCTCATGTTTATTAGCTCCCAAATGATGATGTGGATGAGGCCAGCTTTGTGGAGCTTGACTGACGAGGCTTCTGGGAAGGTCTGTCCCAAAGGTGAGACGGTGCCCTGGTGCTCCTCTCCACCAGCTGTGCCCCAGACCACACCTACAGCAATCCCTCCCTCCAGGCCCCTGGATGCTCTCAGCAGAGCCTGCTGGAGAGTCCCAGCTCCTCAGTGGCAGTGGCCACTGGACACAGGCAGCACACCCTGCTCATTGCAGGGCTGCAGATCATCAGCAGTGACATCGGTCTGGCTACAGCCCCAGGGCAGGTGATAATACTGACCGGGACATTATCAGTGGCAGCTCCTTTCACACTCACTCACAGCCTCCTACCACAATCACTTGATCATAAAAGATCAACCAGAACACAGCCTAACTTCCATGCAGAAGAAGTGAAAGAATAATTCTTCTCTATGATGGTTTAAGTTTTTCCATGTCTTTTACGTATGCAAACTTTTATACACTTTCTATGCTGACATGGAAAAAGCACTCATTGCTGTCTGCTGGAAGAAAGGAGAAGACGACAGGAAGGAAGAACCCCCTCACCTCCCTCACATGACAAGAGAAAGCTGGACACAAAAACAGGGTGGTTCGATTTCAGTGGATTCCTGAGAATTTGTTCCTCCCAAAAGGGCTCTTGAGGTAACTTGACCAACAGACATCAAGTGTAGATGAGCTTTTTCTTGCCTCTCTTGGGCAGAGAATACACAACGGGCAGCTAAACCTTTTATACAGGGCAGCTTTTGCTGTGGTGTCCATTCACATGCCCCTTGTTCTCCCCTCTTCTCTTGTCCCTTTCTTTTTCCAGCTTGAACAAGCCCCCACCACGAGGCATTTATTAGGGCTTCCTGACCTTCACCTCATGTAGAGGAAGCACTGGGGGCTGTCCCCAGCCTGACCAGCTCCCCACGAGATGATCAGAGTACCCAAAACACTGCAGCCATCACCCCCACAGCCCCTGCTGCCGTGTCTCCTTTGGGGAACACCTATCCCTGGGCTGCCCTGCTCACATCCACTCACGGATCTGCTGTTTGAGCAAGCATCATCTGCTTTGTTTCCCACGCCACAGTTGTGCCCAGGATGCTGTGGTTCCGTCCAAGCGGGCCATTTACCAGGGCAGTGGGTCACTTCCAGAGGGCAGGGGTTTTCCTGCTTGGTTCCTTTTCACAGGTGAATGCCAGTTGGAGCACCAGAAATGTTGGGACGCAGATGCTTGCCCACCATGAGGCCTCCGGGCCACTACACGAGAGAGAGCAGCAAACACACAGTTCTCTTCCTCCTCCAGAGAACATCAGAAGGAGCTCCAAAGGCAGCTGTAATTACACCTAAATCCCCACACAGGCAGGACTCTGTTTTACATGCAGCTGGAGAAAGGACCATCTGTTTTATGAAGGTACTACTAGCCTCTTTTTAATTTTCTTTTTTGTCCCAATTACATTCTTTTCAACCTCCTCCTCCCTAAAAGGAAACATTGCCTTGGTAATATCAAGAGTCTTAAAATAAGATTATCTTTTCAAATGAGAGAGTCTTTAAAGTGGGATTATACCCTACAACAGTGAACCAGTCTTTCAATCAATTCCAGAGGATATACTTACAACTTCATTACTCTGGAAGAGCCCACATTTACCGGGCAATAAATGAGAAGCATTTAGAGGAAATGCCTCAGCAGGGCTGGAGCTGGAGAATCAAGAATCTCCCACTGCATGCTACTTCTCACTGTTCCAGAGGTTCTGGAAGAAGCATGTGTGTAAACCAGGGCCATGAGCTCACATCCTTCCTTCTCAGGTAGCTGTGGATGCACTCTTGGGATGAGAGAACCACCTACACCCTAAAGGCAGCCAAGCAAAGGACACAAACCAGGGATGTGAGCGGCTACACAGAGGGGATGCTCCAGAACCAGCTGCAGTGAGCCGGCCAGGCTGTGAGCTGCTCCTATGATTCATCCTGTCAGGAGGAGGCTTCCCTCAGCCACCCAGGCTAATTTCCTCTGCTGACCTATACACTGCTGTGCCACACTCTAGGGAACACATGCCAGGCACTTTCAAAGAGCTTTGGGGAGGTTTAGCCAGAAGGGCAATGGATTTCAGGGGCAATCACACAGCTAAATACCACCTTTCCCTTGGTGGCATAACCTTTGCATAATTGTTATACTTTCCCTGCTGTGAATAATCTGCAAACAGCTTTAGAAAGGCCTTTCATCTCCCTTGCAGGAACCATTTCAGGGGCACACCTAAGGGTCTACTAAGGGACCCCATGCACTTCAGCACAGTCCCTGATGGCATTATTTCCAGGAGTCATTCCAGCCGCACTGAGACCCAAGCACGGCACCCCTCTCTGCCTGGTTACTAGTCAGAACCCGAGCAAAGATCCAGCAGGGATCCAGAGGCGTGCGTGCACATCAGCTGCAAACTCTGTCAGAGGGGGAACCTCCGGGTGTTGGCGAAAGGCCAAGGGCACAACAAGGTGCTGTGCCCCACCAAACTCTGGGGCACATGGCCGTGGCATCACACGGATCTCAGGGAAACGGGCACAAAACGGTGAATCCTGTGGCTGCAGTGGTCTGGGAAAAGGGGACTGCCGAGAGCCAGGTGAGGTGCATCCGTGCATGGTAACGACCTGCTGCGTAGCACAGCCCTGCAGAGCATTGCTCACCCTCGAAGGAGAAGCGCTGCTGAAAGGCAGGAGGGGTTCTCCTCAGGAGCTCGGAGCAGATTCACCTCCGGCAGGCAGCTGGATGTCAGCTCAGCCCTTGGCTGAGCCACCCCAGAGCCATACCTGCAGCATGGCCAGCAGCCAGCAGCTCTGCCATGCCCTTCCCAGCCATACACATATCAGGGACTCCCCACAGCAGCGCCTTGGGATGTGCAGTTCCACACCCAAGGCTTTTCCCTGGGCCTTGCGCCCCCTCTCACACCGCCAAGGGAAGGGGAGGACAAACCACAACAAGCGCAGCCATGGTATCCCACACGAGAACACAGCAGTAAACAAACAGGTCCCAACTCCAATGGTTTTGTTGGTGAAGGAGGGAAAATATCTATAACGTTTTATCAACATGCTGCTGGTTGGCATCTCTGGGGCTAAACTGGATTTCCTAAAGCATGGAGGACAGCAGCAGAGTTCACTGTCACATAGGTGAGATGCAGGGACCCCTCAGAGAAAACAAGATGACAACACCACAGTGCTTGGCAATCTCCTGCTCTGTCTGCGAAACAGCCTGAGCTTTTAGAGACTTTAAAAGCCAACAAGCTGGGACCACAGTACATCTAACGCATCTGGCTTGCCAGGAAGCAGAGTGGATGCAGAGGGAGAGGCAAGGAATCATGAACAGCAAGGCAGTGGTGCCCCTCTACAAGCAGACTGAGGTGCAGGGCATAAATCAGGCCTGGCAGAACACAGTGCATGCACCAGCACCTCCCAGTGCTGCCTCCTGTCAGCTCTGAGCCACAGATAATTCCATCAGATGCCTCCCTGGATTGATCAGCATCCCTTTTACTCTACAGCTGAAGACACAAAATCTGGATACAGGAGACATTGAAAGTGCAGCTCATTTCCTTCCCCCGGTTTTCAATGCACTTCAATCAGACAAGAAAAAATTACTACAGGGTAACAGGGTTGAGAAGAGACTCGCCTGGAAGGGGTATGACAAACCAATTGTTCTCCAGGAAGGGGCGACACAGTTTGCTCCTGCATGCTGGTGAAAGCACAGCAGCCCAGGACGGGGGCTCTGCTCATGTTTGGGGGTTCTGCTAAAGTCCAGGCAGCCTGTGAAATCCCTGTGCAGAGCCACAGCCCCACTGCCCTCTGCACAGCCCAAGTCCTGACCCTCCTGCAACCCAGGCAGCAAATAAAAAAAGAAAAAAATTCACTTTGTCCCTTCTGCCTCCTGACACCCTCTTCCCCCTTTCTCACAGCTCCAGGATGTCAACTGCTCCACCCAGGTGCCTCTGCTGATGCCTGGGAAAGGAGAGCGTCCCCTCCACCTCCCTCCTGGCCCAGAGGTGCCCACGCTGAGAAAGTAAAAAGCCCCAAATGACAGAGTCAACGGCCACAACTCCTGACCCCTTCCCACCCCATGCTCAGGACTGCCTTCAGGAAGTTCACTCATCATCCCAAACGCACTACAAGTTGGGTTTGTGATGAAAGGCTTTGATTAAAATTGGCATCTCCTGCTGTCAGCAGCCTGAGCCCTTCCAGGAGACACGCTGTATGGCAAACACAACATGGAAACCCCCATGAGTGGAACTGGATCCATGCTACTGTAATCTGGGATGAACACAGAACTACATACACAGAGAACCCGTAAAGAAATAATTACTGAAATCAGTTGGGGACAGCATCTGCAGGAAGGCTTTTCTCCAGTGACCCAAGGCTACATATTCAGTGCCCTTGCACTGAAAACCCTTGCACCTTCTCTCTAGACTCCTTCAGTATCAACTCTCGGAGATAACCACAGACCCCTCCAAACCAGAAATACTGAGAGTAGCATCACCCTCACCGGGCTGCAAACATCAACAACAACAAACTGTAAGAAGGCTGTTGAAACAAATAGGGCCCTAAATGACAGCAAAACCCCAGAGACCCTTGAAATGGCCCCAGCAGCACTGCTGGCCATCCCCAGGCTCTGCTGGAACCACAGCACTGTCGACCAGGAGATCCATTATAGGAACAACTGCCGCCCTACAGGATGGCACAGCCCTAAATCTGGCGCCAACACCCCACAGCCAGCCACATGAAAGTGCTTTTCATGGCCTGGTCAGAAAGTTAAATATTGCACAGATATTGTCAGGCGCCCAACACTAGGGATTGACAGTACCTCTACTATGAGCCCTGACAGAACAGTCATAGCCACATATCCGAGGAAGGTTTAGCAAAGCAAAATATCACCAAAGAGCAGCTGAACATTAATTAATAAGACTGGAAGCCACAGATCTTCAGCCAGGAAAATCCTCCCAGCTATTTTGTGGAACATGACGAACACGGCCAGATAGAGTATCTGCTTTATTTCTATCTTCAATCTCCTTCCAGATTTTCTGAGGCATCTCCTCAGTCTTGTCTTCTACTTTCTGCACACACTCTGACAGACTTGATACTACTGCTGAGATTTTGGAATGTCTTGGACCATGCATGATATCTGCATATACCTGGAGCCTCTTTGCCATAGAAAGCACAGTCTCATTCTCCTCATTCCACATCCTCATTGCTAAAGCAGAAGAGTATTCTTGTGGCCCAAGTCGGACAAGCTTTAGCCACATCAATGGTGTACATTCTACCATGTCCAGACCTCTAGTTGTTGGGTGATCTGAGAAGATGATTTCTACCACTGCCGGTTGTCTCAAGTGTTGAATCCCCTGTTATGTGGTCTTCCACGGGGTTAGCTGCATCTGGAGATCTTCTGCACACAGATATCTTTCCCTTGCACCATTCAAGAGCTGTCTCCAGAGACTGCAAGGTCGAGGCTCCCTCGCCATCTCTTGGTCAATGGCTGGGTCACGTGACAGGGCCCCCAGATGTTTCGCCTCAGTGCCATCCAGAATGACATTATCGCCTGCAGCGTCCCAGAGGCGGACCATCCAACTTAGCACAGATTCATCGGGCCGTCGGGTGTAATCCTTTCTTAGGCCACGAAGGTCCTTCACAGACAGAGACTCAGTAATGACTTCCAGGGTTGAGTCCTCTGCTTGCTTTTGAGGGTCCTTCCCTCTCAGGTTTTGAGTCTCCTTCTGACTTTCAGGGCCCTTGCCCTGCATCATCATCATCCTTCACTGGGTGATCAGTTTTGTCTTTGTGTTTCCTTCTCGTGATAGGAGCAACCACTATTGGTTTAGGCTCTTTGTCTGGTTTAACTGCAGCCTGGGTGACTGGAGTGTCTGCTGGTTTATCTTTCTGCTCCTCTGGCTTTGCTTTCTGCTCCTCTGGCCTTGTTTGCTGCACCTCTGGCCTTGTTTGCTGCTCTTCTCTGGAAAACTCAGCCCTCATTCTAGACAAATGGTAAACCATATAGAGGAAACCTACCAGGAAAGTGGTGTCTCTAGCATCCAGGGGAAATTGTATATTCCCAAAAGGTACCGTATCAGATTTGAAGGGGAAAAAGGAGAGGAAAGACCGGGAAATATCATCTCCTCCACTTCCTCTAAAAGGCCAAGCGTAATCACCAAATAGCTCCCCAAACTGGCTATGGGGCTTCAGACGGAAAAACAACAAACCCTGCACGTCTTCCAGTTATCCTTCTATAAATCATCACCACCAGGCTCATCACTATAGCAAGCCTCATTTGTAGCCCACCCCTGTAAAAGTTACGTCCCAGGGACAGAAGTGTCCCTGTCTGGGGATAGGCAAACATGCCTAGGAACCAGACAGACATCATTACATCAAACCACATGGTGACCAGTGGCTGCTGTACCTCAGTTCAAAATACTCAAAACCAAAATGTAATTATTGACTGGGTTTTTTCACTTTCTCGAGCCCAAACATTGGGCGCCAATTAAAAATGTTACAGTATGGACACAAATCCAGGGGGAAGCAATCCAAAAAGGGCTTCTCTCCCTCCTGGTCTGCCAAGCAAGGTCCTGGCAGCCCCTCCCCCACTGGTTCGGGAAAATAAGTCTCAAGCCTGGTAAAAATATGTAAACATTCTGGCTGCAAGGTCAAGTGAGCCGCTCTGAAGAGTCCTCCTGTTTGCAGTTTAAAGGTACAAAAAAAACTTCAAGCAAGAGATGGGGAATACAGGATTGTCACCGAATCACTCCAAGACAATTTCTCTGCACTGTTAGCTCCCAGCAGCAAACAGGAGAGGAAAACAGGCTCGAGTAGAGGAGCCTGCCAGCTCTGACTCTCTGTTCCTTTCCTGAAGGAGGCACAGAAGCTCCTGAGGTGGAAAATGAGGATGTTTCTGGGTTATGGACCCAAACGACCCCTTCTGACAAACAGCACAGCTGGAGGAAGCCACAGCTCCCTGCCCTAGCTCTGGATAACTCATCCCCCTTCTCAGCTGCAGGCACCCCCCAGATCCTAGCATTCGAGCCCCAGAGGAACACCATATAACTGCAGTTGGACTGGGCGACCTCCAATGCTCTCCTCCAGCCCAGATGGTTTTGGGATTCTGTGATAATTAGCACAACAGAACAGGAACCTGTCAAGTAACAGCAGTGACCAGAGCAACCCAGCAACACGCCTCTGCTGACTACCTGGACACAGAGACCAGTGAGGAGAGCTCGGGAAAGTAAAACTGGGAGGGTAACAGCCCCTGCAGCCGTGGTGCTGGCCAGGATTAGGGCAGCCCCACACTCCTTCACAAACCGGCTCCAAAGTGATGGATGGCTGCGCTGTGCACGGGGGCACACAGCAGCTGCTTGGTAGCTGTGGATTTGGAATTGGGCAAAGAAGTGACGAAGTGTCTGGATCACAAATACTAATTTGTTCCACTTCTAAGGCTCCTTTCCATGAGATTTCCCAACACAACTATGGAGAACTGACTAATCCTCTCACGGCACAGGCATCACTCCGTCACTTCTCCGAGCAGCACAGAGAGGGTAAAGTGATTCACTGCACATTGGGGTAGCACGCGACCTGGGGACTGCCTTCCACACTCACAGACTGAAGTACTTTCTCACATTTCCACCAGGCTCAGCACCACAGCAGAAACCACCCTACCCCTTCCAAACCCCAATAAAAGCCCTTCGAGCCTGATTGTATGGGACTCAAACTGCTTTTATGGAAAACGAAACAATTTTTGTTAAATGCTTCCCTCCTACCTCCAAAAGCCCCGGTTTTATTCAGCTCTCTGCTGAGAATTTCCCTATCATAATTCAGCTCAGCCAGAACAAACCAAAACCAAGGCAAGTTTATTCTGCTGACTGCTTTAATACACCTGAAGCCCTAAATATACAGGGCTGGTTGCTTTCTAGGACAATGGTATAAGCTGGGAATAACACAGCTTCAGAGGTCTGGACCCCTTGGAGAGGACCTGGACCTGGGATACAACTCATGCATTGGAGGACAGAGGATCTGAGCCATCCCAGTGCTCAGTCACTTTGATGGAAATCTGGGATGTGCGCTTCAGCATGCAGCCAGTGCTATAATGTAGTGGTGAGACTGAGAGCAGGATGTGACCCCCTTGAAGTGCTCTAAGTCATCTCCATTTGTACAGAGTGACTGAATGGAAGGAAGTTCCCTGCCCCATCGTTAACTGAACCAGAGCAGGAACATTCTGGTGCAAGGATTAGCCCTGCCCAGCGCCCTGACACGTGCCACACAGGGAAGCACATTTTCCCTCTTCCCTTACCATGCCTGACTTTTCCCTGGCCCATTGTGCAGGTGTTGGCAGGAGGACGGGACAGAGCCACAGATCCCGCACAGCAAGCACTCTTCCCGAAGCACACGCTGACACTGTGCCACAGCCACGAAAACAGGACATGCTTTGTGCTTTTCCCACAGCAAGGCTCCGTCGATCGGTGGAGCAGAATACTTTTGCCCCGGCCACAGGGAAAGAATTCACCTGTAAAGCAGCACACTCTCGCACAATGCCTGAGGAAAGCATTACCATCCCCACCTAATTCATTTTCAGATTAGTTTTCCTGAAGGGCTTCCCGGCTCGTGAGAGGTCAGCCCCGCAGGGGGTGGCTTTTCCTGCACAGGATGAGGCTCTCTAGCACTGCACCACAGCTGCCTGCTCTCCATCCAAGCACTGCAGAGGCCAAGTTTTCCTTTTTGAACTGTTTAATATATGCAGCTGGAGCTCTAATATGTGGATAGGATCCCCAGGGAGGGTTTGTGGTTGGCTGGGAACATTTCCTAAGGTGTTTTTGAAATCTCTTTTAACTCCGAGATTTTTTCCCTCTTCCCTGTTGTTCTTCTTACTGCTGCCAAGCTGAAACATAATGAGTTCATTTAAACTGAAAGTGGAAATGCTTGCGAGGGATCTGTGAAGCTTTAGCTGTTCCTGTGTCAGGGACATTGGCGAGCGGGTCTGGCTGAAATGTCTCTACCAACATGTGTGTTCAAAACAGAAGAAAGAGCCAAACAAACTCCCCAACACTGAAATCTGCATTTAAGCAGTATTTCAGCATTTGTCAAGCTCCCTAATAAAGCTTTACCTGAGCTGCCCTTTGATGATCTCTCCTTGGCACCAGGCCATGGAGGGAATCCCCAAACTTTCTGCTAGGGTCCCATCACTCCCAGCAAAGGAATCGTCAGTTCATAAAGGCCAGAGAAACACCAGGAATACAAAAGTGCTCCCAAATCCCATCTCAGTCTGGTCCTTTCCTGCCTACTGTGCAATTTACAGTTCTAACTCTAATGCCTGGCCACCCTCACCTGCTAGGGGAGTGCGCAGTCAGCAACAGCAATCTGCCTTTTTCTGTCACCTCACAGACACGACAGGCATTTGCTAATCCCCCCATTCCCTCAGAGACAGCCATTCTTGCTCACTGCATTTCCCAGGTTAGGCCTTTCCTCACCCAGAACAAGCCATGATACTCCATGAGGACAGAAAAACCTCATGGTTAACATTCTCACTGCTCGAGAAGGAGTCAGGAGGCTTCACTCGAGATCCAACCAGGCTGCACCAGGTCTGGCACAGACAGCGGGATCAACCTGCACCTTCTTGGTGAACAAAACAGTCCTGCAAAAGGGTTCTCCCACTCCCACCCAGCTGGCTGGGGGCAGACTTGGAACGGTGAGCTCCAAAATTCCCGCTCCGCTCATTGATTTTGGCTGCCAGTCCTACATGTGACTGTGCCCTGTGTGACACAAAAGCCAACCCTGTTCCCCGGGATTTTAGAGATGGCTAACACTCATTATGCTGGCATTGAACTTCAGAGACCAAAAGGTTTAGATTCATTTAAACCAAAAAGTTCAAATTCATTTAAAAAACACATTAGACTAACTCATGGGAGACAGGTCTCCCATCAGACTTCCTCAATTCAGATGCAGCTGCTGAAGAGCAACTGGTTCTGCTGGAGCTGGGACAGCAGGTAAAATCAACCTCTGGCCTGGCCCACTGCACAAACTCTCTATATCTCCTAAATATGCCAAGACACTCTCATCTGCAGCACTCTCTCTGTGGGGCAAGATCCAAAAATAGCCAGATTCTGCATACAGCGCCTTCTGAACTGGCATCCAGGGATAGCAAAGGTCAAGTGCGCTTTGTTTTGGCACTGCTCAAACAAGCCTGCCCTCTTTCCAGAGAGGGCAGCCAGACCAAAGATCCTATTTCCAACACCAGCCACAAAGTTTATGTTTCACCTCCATCCCTGGCAGTTGTTTGCAGTTTTTACTGTTTACCCTCATATTTATTCCAAAAACAATACAACATGCTCAACACAACGACATGCCAGGAGAACGCAGCACGCAAAATAATATCAGCAGGCAGGTCACTGGAAGTTTAGTGTCCGGATGCCAATCAGATAATCATTTCTGAGCTGATTCTCAACACGTGGGTGAGCACATCGGACCCCGGACTGCAAGCAAAAGGCAAGTTTTTTCTTGGAGGTGAAGCACTCTCAGCACACAAAGGTACCAGCCTGCAGACTGAGGGCGTTACTTGAAGCTGGGCCCAGCTTTTTGTCTCATGGCAGTTCATTAAACAGGAGAGAAACGTGTTCCCACCTGACTACTGAGCTCCCAGCGCTCTCTCCTGGTGCCCCAGGAATGCCACTTAGTTTAGGAATGAAACATGGCAGAGCATCCACAGGGTCCTTGAGACTCCTCAGCTCCCGAGGCAGGGATTCCCCCAGCCGAGCAACCTATCCTCCTGTTCAACCAGGTGCTTGCAATTATTTTCAGTTACAATTATTTAATTGCAACATTTTTGACTCCTTAAAACAAGCAGCCTGATCTTGCCTAGCCATAATCTTTTTCAGAAAAGCAAGGCTGCAGCCTTCTTGCTACCTGCACAAAAACCTTCCTCCCTGAAGGCAGTCACGGGAACCTCTTGTTAACAAAACAAAATTCTGTACGTGGACTATAATGGTATTAGTTAAGTAAAAAGGGGGACTTTAATAATTTTTTCCTTAAAATAACGGTTGTCGTTCATAAACAATTTCAGGTAAAAGACAAACAGATTAGGAGATTACCTCTCCAGAGGCAGAAAAATGCCATCTGGTTCATCAATCATTCTAGGTATTACACTCTTGTCGACGGTTTTAGAGAAATTTTTTCCTCTTTAGAAATGCTAATTATTCAATACTTAAGGAAGACAATGGGACATGTGGGTGCGGCACCTCCCTGTCTGGGGGTTCCTCAGGAGGGGACAGAGACCCCGCGGGGGGTGGAGCTGGTGGAGGCTGGGACAGAGCACGGCCCCGCTCACCGGTTCGGCCTTCCGGATCCCCGCCCTCGCTTCTCCTTCTGCTCTCGGTTTTCGGAGGAGGACGCGTGTGTAGCTGCGACCGGCGGAGAGGAGCTCGCTCATCNCTTTTGCCTGAGAGCCCCTTGATTTCGAAATATTATTAATTCGGAGGGAAGGGGGGTTCATATTTCTCATTTCAAGGGAGGCTCCCACCTTTCTTGGTAAATACCTGTCCAAACCGGGACAACTCTCCTTGCAGATGATACATCTTTTGACGTACACAAATGTGTTTTGCTAAAATAAATAAATAATCATCACATAAAAATGCCTCAAAGCTGCCTTCCCTCAAGTAACACTTCATAAACCCCCAAAGCTGCAAGAGAACCCTTCATTCCTTAATCAGGGCTAAGGGATGATAGTTTTAAGTTGAAGGAGGGTGAGTTCATGTCAGATATTAGAAAAAAGTTTTTTACAATGAGGATGGTGAGGCCCTGGTACAGGGTGCCTAGAGAAGCTGTGGCTGCCCCTGGATCCCTGGAAGTGTCCAAGGCCAGGCTGGATGGGGCTTGGAGGGGCCTGGGACAGTGGAAAGTGTCCCTGCCCGTGGCAGGGGGTGGAAGAGAGGAGCTGTAAGGTCCCTTCCAGCCCAAAGCAATCTGGGATTCCAAGCCCTGCCAGTTACTGGATTCTGTGGCTCAGAGACAGAGCTGGCCCTGAGACCCTGGCAGGCAGAAGAGCTTCTGGGCCCAGCTGGAAGAAGGACAGCAGGACTGGTCTTTATAACATTTACTCTGGATTTTGGTCTCTCCCTTCCTTTTCATGCTGCACCTCCCCTCAGCAAAATAAGTAATTCCTTTTCAGGCCAGGCAATCTTTTTCTTCCAGGGAATCCTAGAGCTAACTCGTCTTTCATCGCTGTAAATCGTTTCCACTAGGAATGCTGAGTCGGGAACCCCAAGTCTGGAGTAGCTGAACTGCGGTTAAAAACAAATCCATCATCTTTCAAGGCTTTCTCTGCATTATCTGCAGCACTTACTGCCTCGCTAGATGTTATTACATTATTTCAAAACTTCCCACAAGGCGCTTCAGTCTTGAACGTCTCACAAAAACACTAAGTTACATTTAACAGAAAACCACTTTTTCCTCAAGTTCACATATGTGAAAACCTATTGGGCAGAATGATGAACACAAACAGCTACCAAGAAATATTTACAGATACCTAGAAACAAGATGAAGGTTTTTCTTTTGCTCCAAGCAAAACACCCTCGGCTCAGCTGCACAGTCATTTATAAAGGTGGGTGTTTTTACAGACTCACCACTTTGATTAGAATCACAGACTCTGTAAGAATAACTTATTAACAAGATGAGAAACACTCATATCATTGCTAATACTTTTTAAACTCATGTCTCTCACTTTACTGACCTCCAGAAGAGAATTAGGAATAAACTGGCAGCTGGGAGATACTGAAGGCTGCCATCATCCCTCGACAGCCCTTCCCAGCAGGATAAATATGACAAGAGTCAATCACACAGGCACCCTCTGCTACATTAATTGTGGCTGGGTACCTGTTTTAGGGTTGCTGGTACAGATGCTGACTGGAGGGGAAAGGGACTACATAAAACTTCCTGCTTTTTTCTTCTTCTTGAAACCTTTCTTTCTGCCAGAAGGCTTAAATCAAAAGCTGTGCACAAAATTGCGCAGAGAGCATCCAGAGGCAGGAGGATGAATTTGTGGCATGGTTTACCAGGGGGTGTTTATGTGCTGCTGCCACAGCCTGGCCGCTCCAGCTGCCCCAGTCCAGGGCAGCTCTGCCTTCTCCCTAAAGCTCCAGGGCTTGCACAGCCTGCCCGAACTGACCAGAAAACCACTGCTGCCACTGCCACTGCCGGCCACTTGTGGACTGGGGTGTTTGGCTTTTCTAAAAATTTAATTCAACTAAGAGCCTGAATATTGATTAGATCTGAGCCCAGCCTAACCCCTTCAAAGTTATGTAATCCCTGAAACCCAAAAAGCCTTGAAAAGTTTAAATGTGACAGTGCCATTGATGTCATGCTGCTGGAAGGTTTCCGTGGAAACCACTCCTACCACTACTCAGCACCGGAGCACAGCATCCTCTGCACAATGCCCCCAACACCAAACCTGGGCAGAACTGGAAGGAAATGGCTAAAGCTCCCCAGCTGCCCCTGCTCCCCATCCTGCCTCACGGCAGGATGTCAGACAAGCTGTGAACGCGGCTCAGTCGCCTCCACAGGAAAAAAGCCATTGGTACCCGAGAGACCTCCCCACCACAGAGAACCCCCCAGAGAGCCAGCCCCAGGACCAGGTAGTGCTTCTGAACGGGGGACACTCAGTCCTGGCTCCCTTCAGCCCGGTGACGAGGCACATCCTCAGCCCCTCTCCCAGCTCCCATCCCAAGCAGCAGCAGGGCCACATGCCAGCCTTCACTCAGTGCCACCTCACACAGCCAGAGGGTCAAACCCATTTTCATCACAAGCAAGTTAAAAAACAAAACAGAAAAAAACAACTGCATAGTCAAAAAGCATTCCAGAGTCCTCATGGTTGCAGAAAAGAGCTTAAAAAGGTTTCCCAAACCTGAGAGCACCTGAAAGAATAAACCTAATGACTAAAAATCTCCTTCCCCCCGCCCCACTCCTCTTCACCAACCTTGCTGTTCCTGTGTAACTGCAGCTGGAAGGCTTTGTGGTTTTTTCTGAGGAGTAAAGCTTAATTAAAGTAAAGCTCTGCCCAAGTTCGCCCTTGCCCAGCTGACGAACTACAACAAATGCAACAAATTAAACTTTGAGTTAATTTAAGATGCAAGCAAAGGGACAGCCCTTATGGCTTTATTTCCCCAAAGAAATTGAGAAACTCCCCGTTTAAGTGTCCTGCATTTTCAATCATCCTCTCTGGCTGGGACGCTTGTGACATGCCCTTATGTAAGGGCTATAAACTGATTTCGTGTGCTCAGAGATGTGCAGTGGCTCTGCCTGGGTTAGGTGCCCACATGTAGGGGTAAGAAAATGCTGGGAGAGTTCAGCTCAGCCCCCAGCTCAGCCCCAACACCGACAACAACCACGTCACCTAACTACAACTTCACTGCAGATCAAACAATTTATGTGCAAGACCAGAACTCTCCTGCCTCCCCAGGTCCAGCTGAGCAGGAGGGCCACATCCTTCCTTACTGGGATTACATGCAGCCCCTCACCTCGGTTTTCGGAGGCAAAGCCCCAGCTGGGGAGCAGGGGCATCCGACATCTGCTTTGTCTCACATTTATCCTCAACAGCACTTTCCAGCAGGAGGCTGAGGAACCCAAGATGGATTTTTTAAGAATGCATCATGTACACTTTGGCAAAACAGTGAATAGTCTCAAAAAGGCTTGAAGGAAGCATCAAGCTGCTGTTTCCTTATCCCCCATGAAAACCCTGCCAAGAAGCCTATAGCACAATGCAACAAAACCAAAATACAATTGTAACATTTTTTATAATTAAATGATGAGTCTGTATTTTTTGAGCTTAGCATGGATTCCCTTTTTTACCATTCACAACTTTAGCAGTTATACACATGTTCCAGCTTAGTTACCCCCAAAACATTATCCAAACATTACTATGTCAGGACATGCTGTGGGGCAAATTAACCCAGGTATGTTTATCATTACTTAGTGCAACCAGAGAAGTGAAGCCACAGACTTCAGAACAGCCACAGCAACCACCTCACACAGCCTGCCTGGAAAACCACCAAAAAAATTACATGACCAGCAAGCACAAAAGGGGGATTTTGGGCTTTCTGAGGTAGCCAAGGACCTGCTCCCAGGGAAGTCCCTTCCTGATGCCCTTGCTTTGAAACTGATGTTCTGAACTGTAAGGACGTGTTTTCCCCCAGGTTCTTTATTTTCTTCAAAGCTCCAACCCACTTGCTCCATTTGTTCCTGAGACAGCCCAGCTCTCACAAACTATCATTTGGTGGCAAGTTATTGCAGTTAGCAAGCAATATAATTACCTCTCTATTGCCTCCTTCTGTAGCTGCAAGGTTCCTGTAGCATGCCTTGTCCCAAACAATGAAATATTGCTTACCCCAAGCTCCAATCAACATTCTTTCATTCACAAGTAAAAGAGGAAGAGAACAGCATAAAGAACCATGTATTTCTCAGAACAGTTGCTTTATAAAAGAGCTCCCTCAAAAATACCATTTGACAAACCTAAACAAAGAAAACCCACTCCCCCCTCAGTTCCTCCCAACACAGTCAGCCCAGCCAGGAACATTCCACGTGTCCCCTCTTTCCTTGGCCTCCACGAAGCCAGTACCTCCAATGACAGAGGAGTTACCAACTGCTCTCAGTCCTCATGATCCAGCAGGTAGAGGGGTTTCTGCTGTCTCTGTGCGCCGGCCGTGGAGCCTGGTAAGGAGCACAAGGTCTTGCAGGAAGAGAGGTCACCCAGACACAGGCAGAGGAAAGTCGATTTACTGTCTGGCTGTTCCCTTAGCATTTAATTGTGCCATTTCTAACACCAGTAAAGTTCTTCTGGATCTCTGGCTAATCTATCCATACAAGCTTTTCCTCGACTCCCACTTATTCTTTCCTCTAAATATTCAGGCTGGTAAATAAATGTTTTGCCTTCCCAAGCTAATGCATAATGTATAAATCAGCCCCAAACACAAAGAAATCTGAAAACAGTTCTCATAAAAAAGATGGAGATTTTTTTTCTTTAAACAACAGCTGACAAAGTATACCACAGAAGGAAAAAAAAAAAAAAAACAAAACAAAATCCCACTTTGCCAATACATTTAATTGCTTCAGGATTTAAGGTGCGGCCAATGTTAGAAATGAAGTGCTCCTATCCAAAAACTACAGCGGAGCTATCCCCATCTCCCACGTCCATACACACTGCCTGAGGAGAGCTGGAACAGCACAGCCTTCTCCTCAGCATCCCAGAGCTCGCTCCCAGCCTCCTGGGAGGGGACACTCTAGGCTGGGAAGAGGATGCATCACATGTGTCATCCTGACACAGACACCTTCACGCTGAAAGGTGAAGATGAGAGTCTCAAGTATTTTCACTCAAAAATTAAAAAAAAAGAAAAAAAAATTGAAACTATTCTTTTTAAATTTCCAGTGAACAAAACAGCATTAGACAGAAGGGCAATGAAATGTTTAAAAAAAGAGAACGATAAAGGCAAGAAGAAAGTATTTTTTCTGACTTCCCTGTAACTATTTTCACCCCCACAGCCATGATGGGGAGCCTGTGTTTGCCTGCGTCAGCACTATGAGGGCCATCCCACCGTGCCTGCTGTTAAGCACATCAGGAAATGAGGATGGATTTGCCCTGACGGCCACACCTGAGGTTCCGTACAGAAGCTCCTGGGTTGTTTCTGTTTAGCCCACATCTCAGATGACCTCATTCTTAGAGACCTGAATGCCCCAGTCCTTGCTGCAGTGCCACACAGCTTGTCAGACGGGCAATGCCACCCCCAACCATTCCTGAGCCTGCCACAGCCGATCTTGCCCAGGAGGGGAATCTCTGCACACTGGAGAACCTAGCTTCTCTGCAATTTCCAGCACCTACAGGACCACGGACGCGGTGCACAAACCTGGCAAGGCATACAGCTGGTCACCTTCCCAGGACCAAGCACGAACCGACAGTTTGTTTCACTTTCCTATACACTAATCACTCACAGCAACACCATTTTAACAGTTCACTTAGGTCTTAGAGTTTTGCAGATAAAATACGCGGTATGTGTTTCTTCTAGTAGTGCTGTGGGAGTAGAAAAACAAGGCAGTAAATTAAGCCTGGTCTGCTTGCAAACCTCCCTCTGAAATTGGACAACAGGCTCTGCTTGCCCAAGCTGCACCAGGATTGGCAGCAAGTCGTTTATGGGAGAAGGGCATAGTGCCAGCCCTGTCTCCCAGAGTGACACCCCAGCTTCACCTGCAGGGCTCCCTCAGGAACAGTGTCACCCGGGGAGGCTCTGTGGGATCACCATCCATGGGGCAGGGAAAAGGAGTGAGAGCGACTTTTCCTAATTCCACTGGCTGCAGGAAAATCTGTGCCTCCATCTGCAAAATCAAAATAGGATGGGAAACTGACTGATAGCACGCCCCCTTAAAAGGCCATCCGTTCCTGATTTATAGGCTCTAAGCAGTAGGGGATTTCCTACACGGAAAAATTTGCCAGGGGAAACATCAATCCTGTCTTCAGCTCCAGTGCCCCCAGCTGAGCAGAACGTTCTGTGTGCTCCGCAGAGGCAGTGTGACTCGGGCACTCACACATGTGCTAGAACATGGCTGCGCACGTGCCTGTGCACCAAGGTTTCCTCCAGCAGTCACCAAACAGCACCAAGAGCTCCGGGGAAACTCGGCCAAGCAGGTCATGGGTAAAGACACATCACACCCAGATGTGGGCCGCTGGGTGCTCCCGGCTTCCTGTGTGCTCACCTACTTATTAACTCCATGCTGAAGGCGGGTTAAATATCCCTGCAAGTCTTTCCCAGGGCATGGCAATTCCATCCGAACTGTTTGACACAGAGGCAGTGGAGGCAGGGCAGAGGACGTGCCGGCCTTCTGCAAAAGCTTTGCTTGGAGTTTATGGGGTTTTTTTAAGAAAAAAATGAGCTGGGAAAGGCATGTCAAAAGGAAGAACCCAAGTGCAAGCAGAACATAAAATTAATTCAAGTACAGAAGCTGCACGAACAGCTCGATTCCTGCACTGTCAGCATCCCCCGAGCATACAAGCGGCAGAGCCTCAGTGGAACTTTCCATCTCCCAGTCCAAGTATTTGTCAGCTCCCGCATCCTGATTAAATCTGCAATTTAATCAGGTAAACTGGTAACTGGGGATGTGGAAGAGGGAGAGGTTCAGCACTACCCACAGGAGCCTGGCTCCGTAGGTGTCTGACAACTGCGCTCCAAGACGCAGTTCACGGGACAGAATACATCTGCCCTCCCCTGCCCGCTGCTCTCTGAGCTGTCCTGACTGGTCCCTTGCCTACACCTCAGCTTTGGGGGCTGCCAGAGCCCCTGCAGAGCATGGCACGGCTGGGGCACAATCTGCTAGACCTGGTTCCAGCACCAGGCATCCAGGGCGGAGGCACGATGTGGTGACCAGAAAGGATCCAGCAGCACAACTGTCCCACTGTGCCTGCCCTGCTTGCCTCAATGGCTGTGGGTCACTTCACCGCCTGGCCTTGAAGCCGCACCTCTCTTGGAGGCCCATCAGTCCAGGGATGCCAGTAGTCACCACCACATCCCCAGCAGTTGCTATGCCAACAGGAAAGGTGCTGCATCCCTGCATGCAGCATCCTGCCTTACTGAGGGTCGCGGTGGCAGCTGCCTCTCTCACTGCCAGGGCCCTTCTCCAGACGTGCTGACCTGGCCATGGCACACTGATACGGCCACATCTACCAGGAGCACAGGTAGGGATCCCACCAGGCACTCGGCTTGCAGACAGATTTTATGGAGAGCCAGGTTTAGCTCCTGCGGGTAGCAGCCCCGAGAGACCCCAAAACAGCCTCCTCCCGAGAGAGCCATCCATGCAGGGCTCCAGCCCACAGGACATGTGAACCCCAACTCCACAGAGTCCTGCCGGAGTTGTGACAATGAATAATTAATTGCCGCTTTGTTTTCCAGCGAAATTCTATAGCGGTAATTATCTCTGTTTTAACACAAAATAATTATCGCTTTCTCCTTTCCTCCTCTTCTCTCCTGCCAGTTAAGAGATAGGAAGACAGCACCTCTGGCTCATGATCCCTTGGGGCTGGAGCAGCAGTGGTGGGGAATCTCAGGGATGCTCTCCCTGGCTGTGTCAGCTCAGAAGGACAGAGCGCTGCAGTGCTTAGGTCACTGGGTAGTCACACCTGTGGGAGCAGGAGCTAATTTTCCAGTCGGTTTCTTCCGAGCCTTTTAATGAGAAGTGCTAATTAGAAGTGGCCATTCGGGCTGTCAGCACCTGCCCATCCATCAGCAGGTGCCTGGACTGACACCACTCCCTGTGTTCACCAGGACTGCCCTCAGTAACCAACACTCTGCTCAGGACTGCTCTTTTCATCCCACCTCTCTTTTCTCTATGCATGTACACGTAAAACCAAGAAAAGGGTTTGTTCCAAAGTATGTCCCCCTCCAGCAGAGAGGCATAACCACAACTGTGCCAACAATCTTGAGAACACCTGGCAGATTCTCATCTGAGGTCGTGGGATGGGAGATGTTGACAAGAGCACTGGTGAGGACAGAAAGCTGTGGCACTGCCTGGACACTACTTTTGGTCACTGGCACACAGTGAGCTGGGGGGGCGGCAGTTCTCCCTGAGATAGAAGCTGCCAGACAGTTCATGAAGCACTGGGGGCAATCACTGCCCCACCGCCACTACTTTTTTCTCCGAAGCACCAGCATAAGCCTTTTAAAAGATATTTGACCCTATCCTGAAACTTTAGGGTATCTGACCATACCCTAAAATCCCGAGATTCGGGACCAAAATAAACCCAAATCTGAAAACCTCCCAGTACCTCTAGATGAGCACACACGGAATGCCAAGCAGCTCTCCGTGCTGGTGACCCTGGGGTGTCTACGTGGTTTGAATGCTCCCAGCACCATTCTGTCAGACACCCCCCACCCAATCTGTCTGGAGCATGCCCTGCTGTTACAGACAGCTCTGTCCTGTGATGCTGGCTCAGCACACACTCCAAGGCACCCCCAAGGGGCCTGACACACACCGTTGCATGGTGGAGCTGTCCCGCTGAGACCTCCACCTTCCACATCGCCCACTCAGGCTGCAAGAGCACAAGGAGGGATGATCCCACATGGGTCTCACTGTATCCAGCACAGAAGACTTGGATCCCAGTGTGAGAGCCCCTGAAGGGCCTGGGCCGAAGCAGGAGCTCTCCCATCTCACTGCCAGCACCAGGCATTTTGGAATCTTTGGGGAAGAAAAACCACTCACCACTCCACTCCCTAACAGGGAAATAACAAAGGACTCGCACATATGGGCAACCAATATCTAATCTGGGCAATTTCTTTATGCAGTCCATGAGAAAAGGGTGCTTTAATTAAATACTTTTATTTTACCCACTGCTGCACACTAAATCAAACTGCTTCAGCATTAATATATAAACCCACTATTGTGTGCATGCGTAAGTGAATTTAGGCACATGTCTGTATATAAAAACTATAAAATTAAGCACTGCTTAAAATGCAGATGGCAGATGATAAAATCTCCATCCTGACTGCATTAAATCCTGACTTGGGCTGTTGTGTTTGATTCTCGGTGGTTTAAATCTAGTGTAAATGCAATGAAGTCAATTAAGCCAGTAATAATTTACACTGATGGAAAATCTGGACCTTTGATTTTTAACCACCAAGTACTGGCAAGAACTGAAAAGCAAGCAACAAAAATCCAGTTTGCAACATGAAGTCAGATGTTATTTTTCTTCCTTTGCAGTAATAGTTCAGAAATACCAAAGAGAACTCTAAGAAAGGCTTGTCCTGGATCTTAAGAGTTACATCAGCTTCCAGCCCTGAAACTTAAATTAATGCTTGAGGCCGCTGTTCAATCATCCACGTTCAATCTGTGAAACACTACAGACGCACCAGAATTTAAAGCACGTGCTGATAACGGTTTGCTCTGATTTCCTTCATTATCAGGCTTACTCCCTCTACCCCTTCTAGCACCACAGAGAAACTTTAAAATAGCTTAGGAAACATACCATCACTCACATGATCCGATCAGGAACCTCATGCTCTGTCCTGATAAAAACAAGCTGCACGTTTTCTGTGGCCTGGGGTCAACAGGCACCAAGGCAAATTACTTCATTCCCAAATTTCTTGGTACTGCAAGTCTAAAATTGCCAACAACAAAAAATTTACGGCAGCACAGATTTTCCAGGGGCGAATTAGGACACTTTCCAAAAATGCAGCAATATATTTTTAAACGCTAAGTGTACACTCTGCATTTGCCACGGCAGGCAAACAACTCAGCAGGTGTGCAAAAAAATGAGCTGTTTTGGTCTCTGGCTGGTCTAGAACATCCAGATTTGGCGCACATGCAACGTTATCGCAGCTGTGAGCAGCCATCTGCACCCCAGCAATGTCCAGAGGCAGCCAGAGTCACCAAACAAGGGGACCACGCCGACTCTTCCCAGCTGCCAACCCAAAACCCTCCACTGGCACTGCTTTCCATGCTCAGCATGTGAAAATCCAAGCCTGACTTGACAATTTTTTTTCACTGCCTCTTTAGGAATTCAGGTCACAGGCTTCATGGAAGACTTCTCAGATTACCAGACTGATGCACAGCAGCAGCCTGGCATCCTCAAGTGTCAGAGAAGTAAAACCCAGTTCAGAGAGGTACAATGTGATATTCATTCACATCTGAAGTCATGCTTTTTTTCTTAACACCTTTTAAATGCAAAGGCGTTTAGAGATTTGGAAGTGAGGGTCCCTTTTTGGTATTTTAAACCTCTCTGCTGCCTTTTCCACAACACAACAATAGCCAAAGGGGCAACCCAAGCTCACTAAAACGTCAAGGAAGTGAGTCTCATTGCTCTAGATACAAAGAGCAATCCAAAAACTAACAGAGGAAAAAAGCCAAAATAAATCCAAAAATTTGAGAAAATTTCTGGGCATTTTAAAGTTATACTTGAGGGGAAAAAATAATCATAAAAAAAGACACAGGATTTTCCCCACTCCACCACTGGAGAGCTACCATGCAGGTGAGGCTGCACTTCTGACAGACTCTCAAACATCCTCTTCCTGTGCCTTTGACAGCAGCAGGTGTTCAGGTTCTGTCCCTGGTTCCCTACAAAGATTATGCCTTTCTTCCTAGCCCCTTGCCATCATTTCTCAAGACTGTTAATACGATTCTTGGGTAGCAACGGTCAGTTAAGCTCTGGTGTTCCTCACTCCCCATGCAGCATGACACACGACTCTTGCCCTGCACAGCCAGCCTGTGACAACACAGCATTTCCCACCTGAAGCAGCAATTAAAACAGGAACAGGCTCATCACAAGTATTACCAGCTGAGCAGGCGATCCCCAGCCTGAGAAATCTCCCCATACCAGGGGTGCACATCCCGGCTCAGCTGGAGGCTGACCCAAGGTTCTTTTCCATCAGGACGAGAAGTAGCTTAATGACAGCTACATGTGCCACAGTGATGTGTTCTGGAAAATCCAACAGGGACAACTCTGCCTTTGGAATCTGGGGTTCGCTTTCTCCTTCTTTTGTTTCATCAATGCAAGGGAACATGCCGAGGACAAACTGGGCAATAGCACTGTCACCTCTTGATTTTAATCACAAAAGCTTGAATTATTTTTCTCCCCGAAGCTCTGGCTCTTGGAGTCGCACACATAACCACACGGGAATCCTGGCAAAACGTCAGCAAAAAGAACACCACTGGCTTCCTGTGTGTGCCCAGAGAACCCTATTTTACAGGGAGCTGCACGGTTTTGGTGATGAGTTCAGAGTTTTCAAGTAGCCAGCCAAAAGCAGTTGTTCTGAGCTGCTTCCCCTTTGGCACAGGTACAGCCCTAGCATAAAACACAGCAGGTCCTGTCTCAAGAGAGGTGGTGCTCAGCTACCTGCTCCGCTGTACAGCAGCACAACTCAGCCACACTCAGGCTGATAAATCCTAAAGAAAATACCCTGTGACCACCTCTTACTGCTAAAAGATCCTGCAGAGTCCAGCAGTCCTATATCCCAGAAGGCAAACTCTAAGTCCAGAGCATAGCATGGAAAAGGAAAATACCCACAGCTGTTTGTACCAAAGGAAGCCCACAGGCTCTGCGAGGAGAGCTCCAAACCCCTTGGCTGCTTTGCACGTTCCCCTGAGCCAGAGGTGCAGCTGTTGGCACCCAGCCCAGCCAAATCCAGGGTCTGCATACAACTCAGCTCCCAGGGCCATGTGTCAGCACCAAACCTCAGTGCCTGGTTCCCACCAGAACACCACCTCTCCTTCCTGGCTGCAGCGACAGAGAACCCAGCTCCCCAGCACAAGAACCCAGGAGCAAGAAGCATGGTTTTGTTTTTATTTCTGAGGTGTTAACCCCGACGTCGTGGTTTTCTGATGCTGAAGCTGACAAACAGAAGCAGAGTGTGGAAGCAGAAGTTCAAGCACATTTCTGTCAAATTCACCAGACATACAGCTCAGTGAGAGAAGAACATTTTTTTGCTATTCCTCGAGGACATTTTGTTACTAAACTTACAGTAATTTATTTTTCTAACATTCTCTGAGTGAAAGCAAGGTTTGGCAACTTGTGAAGCAGAAACCAATTTTTACTTTTCATTTTGCTAGGATAAAATTAATTTTGCTTGAGGAAAGGCAACTTTGTTTTTTAATTGGATTGAGGTTCAAAGAAGAAAGGGCAAAAGAGGAAGGAAAGGAAAACAAAACACAAAGTCACTCTTCACACAGTATGCCGTATCTTCGAAGAAGGCCTTCCTAAACTCTGAGGTTCTCTGGACTCTGTCCTGGGCATGACAATGCGGCAGAACTCAGACCACCGAAAGGCAAAAGCCACGGCACAGAGGAAAGGGACAGAAAGCTCAGCCTCACCGGAGGTTTGTGGGCTCAGGTTTGTGGTTCAGCGCCAGAAGGGCCCCAAAGACAGGGCCACAAGCAAGTGGCCAGGAAGGGTGACCTGCTCCACAGCCAAGCACTACAAACTACACTACCGTGAGCTACAGCTCCCTGGAGAAATATTGATAAGGGAGAAAGCTGCTTTTGAAATAAGATGAGGAAATGTGAAAACTAATTGCACAAAAACTTCTTAATTTAAGCACTTTTATGCCCGAGGGTCTAAATGAATACACGGAGTTCTTTTTGTTCCTGCAGCAATCAAGTATTTCCTCCTATTACTGATAATGACTTTAAAACAGCACACTTCAGCAGGGCTGTTACTCTATTTTCAACCTCTCTGTTACTCTATTTTCAACCTCTCTGAGGCACGAGTGAAAGCAGTAAGGCAGGAGAGCAAGGTGATGACAGCTCGTCAGGGGAAGCATGTCAGTCTGGTGAGGAGCAAATGAGGGCTGGCACGGGGACCAAACCCATGCCACACCGCCGCCTCCAACCTGAACTTCCAGATGCATGACATCCCCCCCGACACAGCCCTGGAGCCTTGCCGCCTTCTGACGGCAAACAAACCCTGTCTGAAACAAGGGCAAGCTTCAGAGCTCCTCCGGTGCAACCTGAGTTCTGAGTCTGGTAGCACAGGGACCCAATCCAGAGCTCAACATTAAACAGCTTAATCCTTCTTCTTGGCTTCCAGCAGGTGAATCACATTTCTGAATGGGACTAGGGGTGTAAACGATACTTTGCCTGAATTGGCACAAGCAATTCTCACTCTTTCCTCATCATCTTTTGCATGAGCTAAAACTGTCAAACACCGCCCAGAATCACAAGTGTTTCATTTAAACAGTATCACTGCTTCTGTGAATAAACTCTGTCCAATTTTTCTGTCCATCTCTAGTATCCACACATCTTTGTATGGATACCACAGGGATGGTAGGAGAGGCCAGAAGAGCATCTGCTCATCTGACAGCAGACACTGCCATGAGAAGCCACCAGGATCCAAGAGGGAGGGGACAAGCAGCTATGACTGCAGGGCTGGATGCTCAGGGGCAGGCAACAAGAGATGAGAGACCCCTTAGAAAAGACAGTAGGCTGCTCTGTGGTTCTGCTTCCTCAGGCACTCAACACAACCACAACCAGCCACAGGACCCTGCCAGAGTCCACAATGAGTATTTCTCAGAAAAAGGACCAAAAAAAACAACCCCCAAAAAAAATCCTAAGAATGGTCTTTAGGCTAGATTCGGTCCATTGTCACCCCTTCAATATTTCTACAGTTTTTGTTGCGAAGGCAAAGTGAGCAAAACTCCCAGTATCTGGAGCAGTTCTGATGATGAAATGATGCTAGATAGGCCACTGGATAAACCATTCTCAATAGGAAATGAGAGCAGCAGTTGGCAAATGTCATGCCAGGCATTCAGATGAGCCTGCAATCACCCAAGCAGCAGCTAAAGAACAGGGATCTTCCCTTTAGCATGGCAAGGTGTGTTCACTGCCAGCACGGCACAGAAGCCAAGCACTGCAAAAAAACAAGAAGTGTTTCAACAGGAGGCATTCCTCTTCCCTCCCGCAGCACATGAGGTAAAACTGCTTTCTGAAACATCCTACTTCTCCCTAGCTGCAAGGCATTTATACAGGGGTTCATTTGGGAAGTGAGCAGGGAACAAACCCGAGTCCTTTCAGGCAGCACTTCCCTCTCAGCACCTGCCCGAGGGAAGGAGGAGCACCTAAAGGCCAGCACACATGGTGGGCTGGGAGGGGATGCTGGGGACGTTTTAGCTGTGCTGATTCCCAGGTCACAGCAGGCCTTCAGGGTCTTGTTATGCACCACTCGTGCATTATGCTCGGCAGCACCACAAACTGCATCAGTTTCTCTCAGCAGCCCTTAGAGAAGGCAAAGGCAGGCGTGCTTGGTGAAATCCCATACCTCCTGACTGCTCTGACACCATTTGAGGCTTGACCTGACAGCAGCGCAGCCAGGGGAAGGACTGTGCTGCCCTGAAGACCATGGGATCGAGCATCCCATCAGACAACCACAGTTACTGCTGTTAGTCAGGGCTGTACGAGGATTTGAGCCCCCCTTCTCCTAGCCACACTGTTAAACAGGAAAGCACAGCTAATCACTTTGCTCTCTCGTGTTGTAGGATCACACGCAGCACCATGAGCTGAAGTGCCCCTGCCCTGCTGCCAGCTCCTTTACTCCCTCGTTTGCTGCAGGTCATTTACAGCCTGCTGAGCTCAACAGGTGACTTTCACAGCCACTGCAATTGTGCCCCACTCCCGAATGCCTCTGACCGCCACCCAGCCTAACACTAACATGCTTAACAGCACTTAACACTACTTAATGTTACTTACATTGACCCTGTGGTAAACCCAAACAAAATTGACAAAACTACACGCAGGTTCTTAACTCTGTTACTTTTGCTTCCCTTCTGCAGTACTTTGCATCGGTTTCTACTACGGAATGCCACATCACGACAATTGCAAGATGCAACAGTAATTTCATGTGTCTAGGTATTTCTGCTTTCTCTCTCCTGAGAAAGCACAATGTACTCAGTAGTAATCATTTTACTTTCTGAGAGAAGGGGGGCAAAAAACACACACCACAAGTAAAACCCCCCATGCTTCCTACAGACCTCTCTTCTTGGTGAGGGTAGCAGGAACAGCTGCAACAGTAAGACAGCAGGTGCTGAGGTACCAAGCACAGTGAGGGAAAATATTACTGCCAGTGCCCATGTGAGGCCACAAGACTGGGTCTGTGCTGTGCCAGAGTTACACAAACACACAAAAATCGAGCAAGAAGAATTTTTGTACCTGTTTTTACTGTCTAAAAAAAACCATAACCATCCATCTGTCCAGAAATGTTATTAAGGAATTACAGGAAAAATTACGGGCAGAGATGTGCAGCAAGAACTGTATTTGTTAGAATTTCTCCTGGGGCACATAACCTACATTAGTCCTGAAGAACAGAGAAAAACCCTTCCCCTCCTCTCCTCAAAACTCAAGGAAATTATATCCAAGCTCTGCTGTGAAAAGGACTTAAAAATGGACTTAAAAACAAGCAAGTCTTGGCAGTATAGATGCAAGGAGGTCAACTGCAGGACCAAGAAGCTGGAGGCAGCTTTCATTCATACCTGGCTCAGTGCAGTTTCTGACATAGCGCTGCTCCCCGTTTTCTGGGACATCAGTCACGTTCTGCTCACGTGCTTGCAGTACCTGTCGCCCAATCCACCTGTCGCTGTTTTCCACAGAATAGCTCACGGCATCATAACCTGAAGGAAGAGAGCAGTAGATTCATAAGGAAAGGCAACTCCTGAACACCTGAAGCAGTCAAAAAAATTTGCATTTCAAAAATCCCACGGCCCCTTGGGTTTAAAAGAGCAGTGTCTCTAAGCCCACAGCAAAGGGACACTGCCAAGTAGCTCCTCATCCCACAGGACCCAGGTGCACTCCTCCACATCTTCTGAAGTTCATCCTAGAAGAGCATCTCTGTTTTCCACCTAGCACCATCTCACTGAAGCCAGAGCACCCCTCTGATTCATGTCCACACCTCCAAGCTTCCAGTAACAAAAATATCCACAGACACGAGTGGCATTGCTTTGTCTCACTACCTTTGACTCACCCCTCGCTCTGCTGTCCCCTTCAGCTTTGCCTGGGTGCTGCTGAGTGAAGTTCTATTTTAGCAATGTCAACAAAGACAGTTGGCTGATTTCCACAGTATTCCTGGCACAAGTCTGGTCAGCCCTGGACATGCCATATCTGCCTCATCAGCTGGACTCGTGCTCATGTTCTGTGCCTCCTACGCTGGTTCAGATTCAAGGGAAGAAGAAAAAACTCTTGATTTTTTTTTTCTTTTTTAAGCCAGAAGGTATCCACACACCAAATAAGCCCTCCTGCAATGGAAATCTCGCAGCCCTCCATTAACAAACAGCATTTGAGAGGGATTTCCTCTCACCCATCCATCTCCTTCCCTCCAAGCAGAACCTGAGCTCTCTCATGAGGACTTCTGAATTATTCCCAGTTTCGTCCACTGCTTTGGAAACAGATTACAAGCAAAAAAGCAGTGGTACAGAGATTGAAATCTTGGGCCAAGGTCTCCGAGGGTGCAGGTCCCAACACTTTTGTTAGGTTTTCTGGAACATCCACCTGAGAGAGCTGCCCAACCTGAGATGAGTCTGCCTTGCCCAGGTCATGTTCTGCTCAGGCCGCTCCATGTCACACTAGCAGCAAGGAGGGAATGCTTGGGAAAGGGCTGCCTGGGAATCTGCATCCCAGGCCACCAGCAGCAACTGGGACTAACACTCCCAGGATACACAGGAGTCATCTAGGTGCATGTTCAGGGGATGTCCCATTTACTCTGGCAAACCAAACACCATCAAGCTTCAAGCACTGTGTCCTTTCAAAGTTTTACGAACGTCAGAGGATGGAACTCGCTGTCAGTTTAGCCTGTGAGCACCAGTAAGATGAAGCTGATGGAAGTAGACTGCATTTCCAAGAAGAAGCGCAAGCCGTAACGCAACATCAGGCATCTCCCACAACAACAAACACTCTGGTAGCCTGAGTGAAGCAGTTTCAGTTCCACATACAAGCTGCTTTCAAAGCAGAGGAACTCTTCTCTAAACAGGCAAGGGCAATGACACGAGGGAGGACATGGGGACTGCCACGGCCCTGGAGCCCCAGCAGAACCTCTCCTGCTCCCTCCACTCTTTGCCTCTCTCAGAAGGCAAACTCTTCCAAGCGAGGGGTAAAGGAGAAGAAAGTCATCTAAGGTGACTTTGGAAGGGCAACAGCTTAATTTGGCAATAGAAGTATTTATAAAGGCTACATCCAGCACTCACAAAAATCAGCATAAATAGCAGTGGACCTGGTCCATGGCAGAGCTCGATGGGGTAACTGACACCAGGAAAAGCTCTCCTCTGGCACCTCCAGCTTTGAGCTGTCCCACAGCAGAACTTGCAGCTCACCACCCCCAAAATCCTGCATAGGGTATCTCCATTCTATAACACGTTCCAGTCAAGAGAGCAATAGAAAATAGAAGTTAGAGATGAACCTCTTCCAAAGCTTTGACCTTCCAAGTATTTCCCTGTGAAAACAGGGACACGTCAAGATGTTAACCTCATTAACGAGGACACTTGGTGACACATAAAAGGGTTCCTGTTTCCCCATGTGCCAGCACCAGTCTCCTTGGGGTGTGGTGGAGGCTGCTCACGGCCTGCCCTGCTTTAGGTGTGGCATGAGGCACAAGCACCAGGGACATCAGCTCAGCCACAGCATCCCACAACAGGGCTGCCAGGCCATCTCCATCATGCCAAACTCTTCCCAAGGAAGAGCAGGAAAACTAACAAAAAGAAAGTTTTCCTTCTCAACTGTAGTTATTCAGGATTGGATGATTTATATTGGGAACCACAACAAAGAGGTTTTTTCATTTTCTCAGCAGAGGTAAAGACTGCTAAGCAATCTCACCTTAGCTATGGTGCCATTTTGGGCAAGCCAGATGGAAGGCTTCTCTTATTAATGTTCTAGCTGCCAGCTTCATACTCAAATAATACTGTGACATCCTCTAAAGCTTTGGTACAATGGAGAATTTTCTCAAAGTTCTGTACCATAGCGTATTTCAAAGCAAACAAATCGGTTTTTTTAAGCACTGAACATCGCCACAAGGTATTTTCCACAATTCCAATTACCCAGCACCAGTTTTACATTACCCACTCAGAACCCAGGTTCTGGAGAGCTTTCCTCACGCCTCGTCACAAAGATATTCCCATGGACAATAAGCACATGAGTAATTTTTCCCTGTCTCTGTGCCTGCTCTGCATTTCATAACACAGCTAAGACAATGCGGATGGTGTGTTTCCAGCGGCCATGTCTCTTTACGTAAGACAGGGAGCACATGGACGTGTGCTTGCTGGGGGCTCCTGTCCCTGCCAGGCTGGGGTGGCAGCCTGGTGGGCACGGCCTCCCCAGCAACACTGCTGACCTGCTCCACTTTTGATGGTGAAAATCAAGCAGAATGGAAAGCAGAACCGATCGGACTGCTCGGGACTCCTGAAAAGGGTCTGTGTGTGACCCAGATCTCCGTGTGGGAACTCAGGAGCTCCTTACGCTATTCCAGATGGCTCTGGCTGGAGTTTACAACTTCCAGCGCTGCAGAAATACAGCCAAACGCATCCTGGCTGCACTTCCCAGCACGAAGAACACCACTTTGCAATGCTGAACAACATCCCCACATTCCCCAAGCGCACTCTGATCTCACAAGCGCATTTATTTTCAGCGTCGAGGCGCAGAACGAGATGGAGCAGCAGCAGCAAGACCTTGGAGCAGACACCCAGTCTCTACAGGGGACAAGGCAGGCTACTGTGCAGATGGGGGTCCCACAGGGAGGATAGGGAGGCCTTTGCACAGCTGGTCCAAGCAGCCAGATGAGACAAGAGCACCTCAACCCAGCGCTGGAGGAGGAGAAGGAACTCATCCACTGCGGCAGAGGATTCGGCCCAACAATGCTGAAGTCAAGACAACAAAGATGGAAGGTGCTCATGAGCAGCCAGCTGGAGCAGGGAAGAGCTGACAGGGGGGGCTGGCCCAGCCAAAGGGACAGCTCTGCCACCACTGCTTTTCCCTGGCAAAAAGCAGTGCTGCACAGGCAGGGCTTTGAGAGCTGGCAGGTATCCGCAGCTCTCACTGACAATAAACCACTTTCTATGCAAACTACTGGCCGGAGCCAAAAACAGCACAGCTTTTCCAAAATATGCTTCCCTTCCTCCTCTCTCGTCTGTCCCTTTTATCCATTTCACGGTGGTAGCTTTGGGTTTTGGAGGGTTGGTTTCACAACTGGCTGAATTATCTCTGTCTCCCTGAAACTTTCCTGCAGTTACAACAACAGGGAAGTATTTTGGAGGAGGGAAAAAGCTGGAACAAGCACGAGCTGCCACATAAAACAGCACAGAGGTGGAGAGCAACACTGAGCTGAACCCGCAGAGACATGCCCAGCCAGCCCCTGCACAAGGGTTTCTCCCTCCACCATCAGACCTGCTGCAGACTGCCACCACATAATCTGAGCTCGGGATTGCATAAGCATGTCATAAATGAATTAGCTCTTTTCCCAGGCTAATCTGGGAGATGCTTTTCTTCCAAAATCAGCAGCAACAAAGACCATAAATAGAGCATCCTCAGGGGAAAAAAAAAACCAACAACAAAATCCCCCAGAAATTCTACACCTGGCTTTGACAAGCGGCCAGCTCCTTACCCCTGATTTCAAAGCTGTATTTGCATGCATCCTGACCTGCACGGAAAGGTGCAAAAGGGCAGGGAAAGCACACTGCTGATAATACCTGTACCACATCGGTGAGGCACAGAGGCCAGAGCCAAGTTGCAGGCAGTGGCCAAGCAGGCAGGGTCCCTGCACCAACAGTCCCTCACCACACACCCTCCTACATATTTTCTATGTGACCATCAGCAGAAAAAAAACCCACAGCCCTCACAAATTACATCCCAAATGCTCCTTACTGTGTCACATAAGTAACTGCAGCCTCAATTAAAGATCCAGCCTGGT
Organism: Notiomystis cincta; assembly: GCA_013398075.1. Taxonomy (NCBI): domain Eukaryota; kingdom Metazoa; phylum Chordata; class Aves; order Passeriformes; family Notiomystidae; genus Notiomystis; species Notiomystis cincta. Next base: position 5,240 of record VZRX01007827.1, on the reverse strand, counting down.
CCTGGAGGAGGCTCACAGACCTGGAGGAGCAAACAAGTCCTCCTGTTCCCCCACTGTCTCTGTTCAAACCAACCCTCCTCTCTACCAGCTTGAAGACCCTTCAGAGGCATCAGAAAGGATCACTGCCTGAGCCCAGAACCCTGTCGTAGCCTCAAACACACCACACAAATCACAGCTGCTGCCTCTGTGGCCCTCATGCCTCCAGAGCACCCTCAGAGGCACAAGGCAGAAGGAGCCAGGTCCCCATCGGAGCAGACCTACCGCCTGGGCTGACGGTGCTGCTCGCTGAGCCCACGGCCCCCACACACTTCCAGGGAGGCTCCCCAGCTCCCTCCAAGGAGCACTGAGCCCACTGAAGGCCCCATGAAGCTTCTGCCCCTCCCAGCTCAGCAAGCACAAGCTGAGCACCGCTCTCAGTGAAGTCTGGCTGGAGTCAGGAGGCCAGAGCACACTCTGAAGGTCCAACAACAGCCCCAAAGCTCTCACAGCAACAGCAAAACGTGACTTTTGGTTCGTTTTAACTCTGAAAAGCTGCCCACCCTCTGAAAGAGAAATTCCCACATGCATTCTGCTGGGGTCTGCCTCTGCTCTCCCACCCTGAGAGCAAAGAAAACTTCAAGGGCTCACTTGAACTCAGTAGAAATGCACTCGTGGCTCATCAAGCTCCAGGTGAAGTCCCCGCACCACTTCACACAGCCCAGGGGATGGAAAAGTGTCCCTGCGACAGATGCGCAGACTCCTCAGGAACTCCTGGGTTGCTACATCCCAAAGAGCACTGGGTTGAGCTTAGTTAAGTGAAGATAAAATTCTGTCTCGTATTCATTACTGTGTCATGCCAAAAACCGTTACCGGATACACGGTTATTCCAGGCTTCCATGATTCACTACCAGTTTGTGCAGAAACTTATGTTTTCTTTGGTACTCCTGTCAGCGTGACCACTAAACTGAGTATTCCATTCTTCTCTATCTACACCCAAGTGCAAAAGGAACAGTTCCGTACCCAGTAAAAAATGCCACTTTTTACTTCTCCTTATCACAACCTCATGTGCTCACTCAGCTCCTCTCTGAAGCAAATAGGGTTTCTCTTCTCCCAATAACCTTATCATGCCTCTATTAAATCCCCCAGTTTCACCACGGACACACCTCTTGTGACCCTGCCCAAAACGCAGGAAATTCTCAAGGCAGCAGTTTCGCCAGGTCTGCAGAACAGCGCTCGGTACCATGAGCCCGATTCCCCAGGCTGGTTTCTCAGGGATATCTCACTGCCTGCTGGCACTCTCACCTCATTAACATTTCACCTGGCACAAGTGGAAAGCCTGGACACGGCTGACATGCTCTCTATGCTTGGCAGCCGTGGACTGCCTGGCATGATTTCCACAGCTCGCTGCTGGCACAGCACGTCTCCCCTCCCCTGACAGAGCCACTGCCCCTTCTGCCCTGAGAGCATGGCACAGCCTCCTTATACCGGCCACAAAACTCTGCTTGTGCCTCCTCCTGCCCTTGGGGCTTGTCACAGAGAAAACCCACAGGAGCAGGCAACGCAGCATCCTTCACATTACCCTGCTGTGGATGCCAGCAGCACTTTCCCTCCTGCCCCAAATAAATGGGAAATTTTCAGAGGCAGAAAAGGGAGATGGAGAGCAAATTCCTCCTTTCAACACATCCTCAGCACAGCTCTTCTACCTGACTGACCAAGCTCCTTCCCATGCATCTCCCCCTCATCCCTCCTGCTCCCCTGTGAGGGATGCCAGGGAATCCTACAGCACATCTAGAGTCCCAGCTCTTTCCCACATTTCACTAGAACACCCTGCTCACGGAGGTGGCAATCACAGCAGCAGGAGTAGCCACAGGGGGCTACACATCTGGGTCATCCCTATCAAAATCACATGTTACAATTTCCCTTCCTCCTGGTGGACAGCGAGAAAATAACAGAGCAGGAATGAATTAATCTCTAAGGGACTTTCCATCAGTAACAGCACTACTTTTTATACAGTTCCAAGATCCCGCAGCGGCTGCTCGAATCTTGAAATCATGACCTTACAAGGCTGGAAAAGCACTACTTGAGAGCCTCACTGCTACCAGACAGACCCTTGTTTCTCGGAAGGATTGGGTAACGTGTTAGAAGAAAGCGCTAATTCTCTGAAGAAGGCATTTGTCTTTTAGAAAGCACAGAAAAAACAAGTTGTATTTCAAATACCCCTGTGACAGGGGCGAATACCTGGGGTTTGACTGGGGGGAGTTGAACAGTCACTGCTTCTTCCCCCTCATTTATGTATTTCTCTCCTAATTTTGAGCTGACACAGTGGGAGGAAAGACGGTTTTGGGTCAGATGAAATCTTTTAGTGGAATAAGATATTTTATTTTGGTTTGCTCTCTTTTACACTTCTAGCTAAATACAATTTCCACAGAATTAAATTTAGTCTGAAAATACCATAAAAATGCGTAAAAGAAATATAGCAGCTCTTCAACAAAAACAAACACAAACAAACAAAAAGAACAAACAAACAACAAAAAAAAAGGAAGGAAGGGAAACCATAACTTTTTCCCAGTTAAATTCTAAATGACACCCTTGCAGCTTTGCCTGAACTATTTCTGCCAGCATCCTAGGCCAGGCTGGACGGGGCTTGGAGCAGCACAGTCTAGTGGAAGGTGTCCCTGCCCATGGCAGGGAGTGTTACTGGATGGGCTTTAAGGCCCCATCTCACACCAAACACACTAGGAGTCTGTGATCCCGTGAAATACACCCCTGGCATAGCAAGGCAAGCTCCTCAGACAAGCATGGGCAGGATGGGCCCCTCCATCCCCTTCCCACAGAAGTGGGAAGGTGCCAGGTGCTACCAAGAGGTCCAAGTCCCATGCCCAGTAGGCTCTGTGTCCCTCCTGCAGCCCTGCTCCACTGCAGCCAGGCTGCAGAAAAGGCACATGGCAATCACAGAGCGCCCAGGAACAGCAGCTGGGACAGGCCTGCTGGGTCCTGCCAGCACTAAAAACAAGCCACCCCTCCCAGCAAAGGCAGGAAAGCAAAAAAAGACTGGCATAAGCCCTGGCTCCCAGTCTGGCATCTCTGATGATAAGGTAAACATCACAAAAGAGAGGGTTTTTTCTTCACGCTTTTCTCCACAGAAGATGCAGAAAAAAATGGATCTTGCAAAAAAGTAAACAAGTATGAGGGGAAAGGGAGCTTTTGCTCCCAACTTCAATACAAACATGTTTCTCAGGTTAAAAGACTGTTTCTCCTGTCCCTTTGCCTTACATATTCTTTCCCCTCATGTTTCCCTGCAACACCACTACACAAATCTGTAACTGGTACTTGTTTAATCACCGTTATTTACTGCTTCCACAGTGCTGGAAAGGCACTCAGGGAACAGAGAGGAGTCTCAGCCCCAGAGGAGACTCTGGCATTTAATCACACTGTTTGGCACCCAGTCTGGATTTGCACTCTAAAAGTGCTCCTAACGCGAGGCGACGCTTGGGAAAATTCACCGATGGCCAGCCCTCACCAAGCAGTGCAGAATCGCAGTGAGTAAAAGGACAGGGATAAAACACAGTGAGACAGGAGTGTGGAGCAGCTGGGAACTGTCAAATGAGCGGTTAGGCACAGAGGTGTGAATCCAGGTCTGGCGCATCTCCTTGGTTCCCAGTCCCACAGCTGGGATTGACACGGGAGAGTGGAATGCTCCAGGGGTTCCGGGGTGCCTGTGGTCCCCTTCCCTGCCACCAGTCAGCAAAGGGATCTGGTCTGGAGCTGCCACAAGTCAGCCAGAGGCAAACGGGCCCCGAGAGCAGAAGGAGCATTCCCGTGGAAAGCCAAAACCGGTTCCACAGCACGCCGTTCCTACACACAGCGCCTAACAAGGCTCCTGCCCTCCCTCACACTGATCCATGCATCTCCAAGCCCAGCTGAAAATCACCTCAGTGACCTAGAGTGTTTTCCCTACGGTACCCACTTAAATATTAAAAGAGCTATTACCTTTCAGGGATGCCAGTGGACTGGCCGTGTCCATTATTTATAACATAATGTATTCATTATGCATTTTATCCCATGCTCCAATCTGCTGATCTCATAACAGGCCCTTAAACAAAATTTTAAGCAATTAATCCTACCTTAATAATATATAGAAGCCTCAGGACATCTTACATTTATTAGAAGTAAGTAAACATATCTAGAAATAAATCTGGTAGTCAGGGAAGAGAGGGACATGGCTAAGCAGCCTGAGAATCACAGAAGCAGAGCCAGGCACATTTCAGTTAACATTGCCAGCCTGGGCTATCTAGAAAAAGGGAGTCTCAACCTGCCACAGAGCTCCTCCCATATGACATCCCTTCCACACCGATGATGCAAACCCAAACAGCGCAGAACATCAAGGGCTGCCCTGCCTGCTGGGGCCCTCCAGGCTCAGCCAGCCACTCTCCCAAATCAACAGGTGTCCTTGCTGAGCTGCCCCGGGTTGTCCCCACCTTTCTGACCCAGACCCAGCTCCCATCCTGCCGAGCGATGTGGCTGCGAAGTCCAAGCTCACTGGGCACATGGGTGCCATCCCCAGCACTGGCAGAGCCTCATGGGGCAGAGAGGTCCGGCTCACCCCGCTCTCCTTTGTGCCCCCACAAAGGTCCCTTTTTCCAGTCCCATGGGAGGGAATCAGCCCTGGCCCTGGGATCCGTCCAGCAAGAGGCAGCTGCTCAGTCCCTGAATTGTAACACAACTCCAGTTCTCTCTGCCGTACCCAAATCAACACAATGGTGACTGAAAACAATTTTTAAAAAAAGAAAAAGAAAAAAGAAAGGAAAATAAAAAGAAAGAAAAACCTGTCTGGACACATCCAGGAAGCTCCTCATAAATCACCACAGATCAATACAGAAAACTATCAGCAACTATCCTTAGCTTCGGCAGATTTTGGACCAGCCCTTACCGGGGCAGCACAGGAGTACAAAGCTGCTGAAGCAGCCTTTCAGGAGAGATCTGTACTAAGGCTTGACTGGAGCTTGTAGAGGCTCCTTAGCAGATCCCTGAAGAGGCAGCCTGTCCCTAGAAGTAGATGACGTGGGTGCAACCTCTGTCCAAAGGAGTAACTACACTCTTACTCCTTCTCCTCTTCCACCTGGGGAATGTTCCCTACCCGCTGGAAAAGATAGGCATGAAGGCAACAGGTACGAGTCCCGAGCAGCACAGCAGCACCTCTGCCCTCCTCTGAGGAATGAGGCCCGCCTGCAATGTTGCAAAGTTGTCCCGGTTTGGACAGG